>LR738715.1:24295633-24357265 GCA_902687465.1 Secale cereale | reverse complement strand
TTTCGCGAAATACGGTGGCCCGTCCGGTGGGTCCCAGCAGTCAGGGGGGAAACGTTTTTTTTTCGCCAAATACGGTTGCCCGTCTGGTGGGTCCCTGCTATCAGGTGGAGGAATAATTATTTTCCGTGTAATAAGGAGGCACTTCCTTGCGGCTGCCGTGGACCCAGCTGTCAACCTCTCCACGTATAGTACTCTTCCGATGGAAGTCGTGCCTTGACCACATTGACCACGTCGTGCCGAGAGCAACAGTGATGTGGACGACGGCGAGGCCTAGGAAGGGGACGACGCGGAGCCAGGGAATACGCGGCAGTGGAAGCCCACCCGGAGGGGAGTACGAGGGTTCACTAGTTTGGCTGCAGTGTGAGGCTGCCGTCGCCACAGGGCCTGGCCAGCGATGGGAATAGTAGGGGGCGGTGAGGCCTCCACGACATCGCAGCCGGCCACGGGAGGCAGGAGCACGAGGCACAAACGGCGCTGGTTTGGGCGGCTGGAGCAAGAAGACCAGAGGTTGAAGAAGCACTACGGCCGTTGGATGGACATCGTACGGTCAATGGAGCTAGAATCGTGCATATTGACTAAGTTGACAAAGCCCTCCGTCCCCGTCAACTTAGTAGGCCCACAAGTCAGCCTCCCACTTGATACGTCCAAAACGTATCTATAATTTCTGCTTGCTCCATGCCAATTTTGGGTGATATTGCTATGATATTCATACACTTCCATACACTTTTGATCATATTTGGACTAACTTACTAATCCAGTGCACCCCAGTGCCAGTTTCTGTTTTCGGCTGTTTTTGTATTTCAGGTTTTCACGTTTCGAGAACTGCCCAGAAAAATCCAGAAAAATTATATAAAAAATCAGCGTTCCGGAAACAACACTGCGTCCGAAGGGCAGCCTGGGGGGGCCACCAGGGCTCCAGGCGCCCTGGCGGCGCGCCCCCCCTGGGTCGCGCCGGGGGGGCGCCTGGGCCCCCCGAAGCCCGTTCGGTGCCCCCCTTTGGCATATATTTAGAGGGTCCTCCGCAACCCTCAGGAGAGGAACTCTTTTCGCGATCCCATCTCTGTTCCGCCGCCGCCGCTGCTTCCAAGATCGGGAGCACCAGGAGAACTCTTCCCGGCACCCTGCCGGAGGGGAGGATCACCACCAGGAGCTTCTCCACCACCATGGACGCCTCCCGGATGACTCGTGAGTAGTCTCCCTTGGACCATGAGTCCATGACCAGTAGCTATGTGATGTTCTCCTCCCGTTCTTGTGCTTCACTAATTAGTCCTCGTGAGCTGCCCTACATGATCGAGGCACCTATGTAATCCTTATCTGTTTCTATGTTGAGTTTGCTGGGATCCGATGGATTATGAGATTATGTTCAGATTGATCTTGAGTAATATATTTGATTCACCTCTTTTATATTTATGTTCATAAGTAATTCTTGCATGTTCTCCGTTGTTATTTATTGCTTTGGCCGAGTAGTAGGTAGTGACTCCAAGAGGGAACGTTATGCTTGATTGTGGGTTCATGCCCCTCGATGACTAGCTTGAGTGACAGAAACATGAGTCTAGGGGATGTGCTGTTGCCACAAGGGGGAAAACAACGGTGCTTGTGCCCGCGGGTGCAAGGATTGTTTACTTTACGCAAAGTTCTTATAATGCAGTTGTCTGTTGCATTGAGTTTACACTATGGGTGGGACTCGCAACTTAATACCAGCGAGATGTTCTGGATAGATATCTCAAGGTGGATGATTAGTAGTAGGCATTGATGGATTTCGGTCTACTTACTTTGGCGTACCGCCCATGCTTTGAACCTCAACCTTTCTTGCAATGTAGTCAGCATTGGTTTGCGTTCGTGGTCCTGTCAATTGCCCAGCTGTAATTTGTTTACCTCACATAGCTGTTTTATCGTCTTTTGGGAGAGAGACGTCACTAGTGAACATCATGAGACTCCGGTCCTTATTACCATCATTGATCACATCCCGCTATTTACTTTTTCGTTATTACTTACTATTACAAAAACACTATCTATCACTACTATCATTGCTTTTAACCCTTTGTGAACTACAAGGCCGGAGGGATTGACAACCTCTCTGTACTCGTTGGGAGCAAAGTTATTTGTATCTGTGTGCAGGTCCACGTTGATTGCTAATTGCGCCGTTAGCAGTTGACACCTACCTGTTGAACCTAGGAGTCTCTGGGGATTCGATCATTGGCATCTTTGCTAAGGGAAAACGCTTCTACTTACTGCATCTTACACCTTCCACTTGGGGTAACCAACGAGGGCTTCGAGGCCCATCAAGGAGTATTTTCTGGCGCCGTTGCCGGGGACTCCACTCTTCAGGATAGGGGAGTTGCACGCTATCTTTTACCTTTGCTTTTTAGTCTTGTTAGTTTACCTTTCAGTTTTTGCTTTCAGTACCTTTTATCAAAAATCACAAAAATAGTTATCTCGTTCTTTAGTTATCATTATGTCGGGTCCTTTTGTCTTTGACGAGGTAGAAGTTCTCACCTTTAAACAAAAGAGGTGGGGAAAGTTTGAAAGATGCTTGGTATACAATTAATGATTCACAAAAAAGAGCCACCAAGAAGCAACCTACTACTATCTTACTTAGAAATTTTTATGTTGGAATTACTTCTTGGAATAGGTTTATTCTAGATACTGCTATCAATGGGAATTTCCTGGAGGCCCCAGTTTGGGAGTCTCTTAGTATTATTGAAAATCTTGTTGGGAATCTCCCTGTTGTTAGCATTCGAGAGGACATCACCCTAGCTCACATTATGAAAAAACTTGAAAGGATAGAGCTAGAGATGCCAAGCATTAATAAGATGAATGAGTTGGATCGTAAGATCCAAGGGAATTTGAATAGACTTGATAGCTCCATGCATAAAATTTTTAAAATTTTGGAGACCGTCAAATTCCATGACTTGGACTCTTCTAGGATAGACAAGATTGAGGATATCTTTAATACTCTAGGAACCACCTTCTCCTCAATCAAAACCAAAAAGGTAGAAACTCCAGCAAAGAAGGAGCCTAAGTTCGTTCACGTTCCAAAGGCTCCCCGTTCTAAAAGTAATCCATCTATTGCCAAATGGGTTGAAACTGTAAAGACTTTGGAAGAAACACCTCTATGTGATGAATTTATAAATGAATCTTCCTTTGACTTTTATCCTTTTGGTCTTCTACCTAGAAGTATCTCCATGAGGCCTTTATTTGAGAGTCCTTTTAAGACTAGTTGTATTATTGAAGAGCTTTTTGATGATCTTGATGATGGTTCAATTGATACAACTTGATCTCTATGCATTATGCCTAGCTTAAAGGCATAAAAGAAAGCGCTTTTGGGAGGCAGCCCACATGAATAAATATTTTGCTTTTGTTGTGTCTTGATGTTGTTTACTTCTGTAGCATCATCATTGTATCTTTGCTTTTCATATTTGTGCCAAGTATAGCCTCTGATTGCTAGAAAGTTCAAAACTTGTGAGGTGCTGTCGAGGAAACAGATTCTGTCCTTGGATAGAAAAATTCATATAAAATCACCAGATCATCTTTTTGGTCTGAATTGTTTCGACAGCGTTCTCTATATAATTGTCTTTCGTGCGTCTGTTCTGAGTTTTTCGATTTGAGTTGCAGAAGTATCCCGAACTGATCAATTACTACCTGCTGTTCTGTTTTTCACAGATTCTGTCCTGTTTTGCCTTTCCTTCACTTTGCAAATCAAGAACTTGTTTTTTCTTTGCAAAAACCTTTTGGCAATCTTGAGAAACAGTAGAACTTCAAAAATATCTTTATTTCCATCAAGGTATAATTATTTTATTAAGGGTACTAACCTCGCTAATCAGATTATGATGAGTTATGTATGAAGGGAGTTTTCAAGTGTGCGATGGAAGATGATAAAAAAAGATTCAGGAGTGTCAAGCGCTCAAGCTTGGGGATGCCCCCATGCACCCCCAAGAAATATTCAAGGAGACTCAAGCGTCTAAGCTTGGGGATGCCCCCGTGCATCCCCTTCTCCATCAACATTATCAGTTCGTCTTTCGTTCCGCTATATTTTTATCACTTCATGTGTTATGTGCTATGCTTGGAGCGTCTTGTTTTTAGTTTTCTTTTTAGTTTTTCATAACGAGTCGGAACTCAGCATTCCTTTATGTGGGAGAGAAACACGCTCCACTTCTACCTAGAACATAACATAGAATTTTCATGTCTATCTATGCTGTGTGTGTTCTTTGTCTTTTAATAGCTACTATCATGCTCTGCTCTTAGTATTCATGCTTATCTTTTCAAAGAGCTTTCGTTTAGTTGGTTGCTTGAACTCTCTTCAATTATCATGCTCACCTTATTAAGAGAGTTTGCTTCCGTTGCATTGGTTAATGTGTCTATGATAAAGATGCTACTTGCATAATGGTGCTTAGTAGTTCAGGTTTTCTTATGGTTAATCTCAAATAGGTGGGGGGGTTCCCAATGTGTTATTGGAGTACCAACTTTATTTGTTTGCCTATGATATGGTATGGTTTAGTAATATCTTCCTTCGAGAATTTATTTTGATTGACTTGGCGAATGCTCACGCATATTTAAGACTGTAAAGAAAGTCTGTCAAGCCTTGATGATCTTTTGTTTCTGAGTAGCGATATAACTACCATGCCTGATTCAATATTGCTTTGTCGCTCTGCATGATTATGACCGTCATTGCTCTCTTAGTTGGTCGCTCCCAGTCTCTTTTGCTAACCTCCACCTGTACTAAGCAAACTAACCTTGCAATATATAGCTCATGGGAAAGTAGCTTAAAAACTATTGTGGTAAAGAATATGTTGCCTATGTATCTTATTTCTTATAAGTTGCTTGCTGAGCGGTAACCATGTTTCTGGGGACGCCATCAACTGTCACACTTTTGTTGAATATCATGTGAGTTGCTATGCATGTTCGTCTTGTCTGAAGTAAGGGTGATTTACCGTGGGTTGAATGAATATGCATATTGTTAGAGAAGAACATTGGGCCGCCAACCAAAGCCATGTATCATGGTGGAAGTTTTAGCTTGGACGTTGATCCTCAATCTCTTATGAGAATATGCTTATGCATTAAAGAGGAGTCCATCATCTATTTTCTATGTTGTCCCGGTATGGATGTCCTCAAGTTGAGATCTATCAAAAACGAAAAATCAAATGCGATTTATCTCCTTGGACCTTTGTACAGGTGGCATAGAGGTACCCCTTTGTGACACTTGGTTGAAACATATGTAATGCAATGATAACCCATGGAAATCCGAGCTAATTAGGACAAGGTACGAGCACTATTGGTATTCGATGCATGAGGCTTGCAACTTATAGGATGTCTTATGCATGACACATATGAAGTACTACTACCGTTGACAAAATTGCTTCCATGTTTTCAAAATAAAAAGCTCTAGCACTTAACCATTCTTTTACTTTTATGTTAAAGCACCAACTACTGAGAGCATGATTGTCATTCTGAGTGTAATGTGCATTGTCCCAAAGTAGCATTGTCTTTTGCATGATTGTGATATCGTTGTTTTGAGATGATTGTATCTAGTCATCACTTAAACCTTGAAGGTGCCCCTGCATTTATGTTTTGCATCACTAAAGGGGGCAAGCTAGATATTACTTTATCATATTTGCACATCATGTTCATTGCAAATCTTTTTGATGTTTCAGTTTCATGTTGTAAAACTTTCAGTCATTTGTGATTTTCTCATGAGGCAACTTAATTACTATAGATTCATTGTCTCAGTAAGCTTTTGTCATATGACTATAAAAAGTCCTATATGGTTAATAGCATGTCACCACAGAAATTATTCTTGTTATCATTTACCTACTCGAGGACAAGCAGGAATTAAGCTTGGGGATGTTGATACGTCCAAAACGTATCTATAATTTCTGCTTGCTCCATGCCACTTTTGGGTGATATTGCTATGATATTCATACACTTCCATACACTTTTGATCATATTTGGACTAACTTACTAATCCAGTGCACCCCAGTGCCAGTTTCTGTTTTCGGCTGTTTTTGTATTTCAGGTTTTCACGTTTCGAGAACTGCCCAGAAAAATCCAGAAAAATTATATAAAAAATCAGCGCTCCGGAAACAACACTGCGTCCGAAGGGCAGCCTGGGGGGGGGGCCACCAGGGCTCCAGGCGCCCTGGCGGCGCGCCCCCCCTGGGGCGCGCTGGGGGGGCGCCTGGGCCCCCCGAAGCCCGTCCGGTGCCCCCCTTTGACATATATTTAGAGGGTCCTCTGAAACCCTCAGGAGAGGAACTCTTTTCGCGATCCCATCTTTGTTCCGCCGCCGCCGCCGCTTCCAAGATCGGGAGCACCAGGAGAACTCTTCCCGGCACCCTGCCGGAGGGGAGGATCACCACCGGGAGCTTCTCCACCACCATGGACGCCTCCCGGATGACTCGTGAGTAGTCTCCCTTGGACCATGAGTCCATGACCAGTAGCTATGTGATGTTCTCCTCCCGTTCTTGTGCTTCACTAATTAGTCCTCGTGAGCTGACCTACATGATCGAGGCACCTATGTAATCCTTATGCTATTGCTATGTTGAGTTTGCTCGGATCCGATGGATTATGAGATTATGTTCAGATTGATCTTGAGTAATATATTTGATTCACCTCTTTTATATTTATGTTCATAAGTAATTCTTGCATGTACTCCGTTGTTATTTATTGCTTTGGCCGAGTAGTAGGTAGTGACTCCAAGAGGGAACATTATGCTTGATTGTGGGTTCATGCCCCTCGATGACTAGCTTGAGTGATAGAAACATGAGTCTAGGGGATGTGCTGTTGCCACAAGGGGGAAAACAACGGTGTTTGTGCCCGCGGGTGCAAGGATTGTTTACTTTACGCAAAGTTCTTTTAATGCAGTTGTCTGTTGCATTGAGATTACACTATGGGTGGGACTCGCAACTTAATACCAGCGAGATGTTCTGGATAGATATCTCAAGGTGGATGATTAGTAGTAGGCATTGATGGATTTCGGTCTACTTACTTTGGCGTACCGCCCATGCTTTGAACCTCAACCTTTCTTGCAATGTAGTCAGCATTGGTTTGCGTTCGTGGTCCTGTCAATTGCCCAGCTGTAATTTGTTTACATCACATAGCTGTTTTATCGTCTTTTGGGAGAGAGACATCACTAGTGAACATCATGAGACTCCGGTCCTTATTACCATCATTGCTCACACCCGCTATTTACTTTTTCGTTATTACTTACTATTGCAAAAACACTATCTATCACTACTATCATTGCTTTTAACCCTTTGTGAACTACAAGGCCGGAGGGATTGACAACCTCTCTGTACTCGTTGGGAGCAAAGTTATTTGTATCTGTGTGCAGGTCCACGTTGATTGCTAATTGCACCGTTAGCAGTTGACACCTACCTGTTGAACCTAGGAGTCTCTGGGGATTCGATCCTTGGCATCTTTGCTAAGGGAAAACACTTCTACTTACTGCATCTTACACCTTCCACTTGGGGTAACCAACAAGGGGTTCGAGGCCCATCACCACTATACTGGGTCCCAGCTAGCAGGTGGAGTATTCATTTTTTTGTGCGTAATAAGGAGGCACTTCCGATGGGTCCGAGCTGATAGCGGGGGGAATGTTTTTTTGCAAAATACGGTGGCCCGTCCGGTGGGTCCTAGCAGTCAGGGGGAAAACATTTTTTTCGCCAAATACGATGGCCAGTCCGGTGGGTCCCCGCTGTCAGGTGGAGGAATAATTATTTTCTGCGTAATAAGGAGGCACTTCCTTGCGGCTGTCGTGGACCCAGCTGTGAGCCTCTCCACGTACAGTACTCTTCCGATGGAAGTCGGTCGTTGACCAGATTGACCACGTCGCGCTGAGAGCACCAGGGCAGTGAACGACGGTGAGGCCTAGGAAGGGAACGACACGGAGGCAGGGAAGACTCGGTAGTTGTTTCCCACGCGGAGGGGAGTACGACTGTACGAGGGTTTACTGGTTTGTCTGCCGTCGTCGGAGAATAACAGCAGGTGTGGGTGAGTAGAGGGATGGCTAGGCTAACGATGGGAGTACGGTGGGGCGGTGAGGCTTGCACGGCAGGACAGCCGACCGCGGGAGGATGGAGCAGGCAGTCCCGCTGACGCTTGTTTGAGCGGCTGGAGCAGGAAGAGCAGAGATTGAAGACGCACGACGGCCGTTGGATGGACATCCAACAGTCACTGCTTGTGCGTCAACCTTTTTTTTGGAAGGTCTCAAATCTGTGGAAAACATCATACAGCCCATCTGCCATTATTTATAATAATTTACAGCCCATTTGCTAATTCTTAAGGTTTTTTTTGGAGCCCATATTCTTTTTGTTAGCATTACAACCCATATTGTGGCCATGGTTAAAAAAAATTACGAAATTTTGCATATTTCGGTGCGATCTGAACTATTTTTAATCTCGAAATTTCGAGTCACATTCAAACTAATTTTAAAAATATACGCATATCAATTTAAAATCCAACAAATTGTCCAGGCATAAAAATCAATGCAATTTAAAATCTCAAAATGAAAAAAAAAGATATTTGAAACTAATTGCCGGTTTGATGTGTTTTAAAAATGTACGACCCATTTCTCATTACTGATAGGCTATTTTCTCGGCCAGCCGAATGAAGCTCTCCTCATCTTGAAAGATTTGTAGCCCAACATGCCTCACAAAGCGACTTATTTGGCAAATCACAAAAAAAACTGGGTTGTGGACGTGGACCCAGCCGTCAGCCTATCCACGTATAGTACTCTTCCGATGCAAGTCGGTCGTTGACCAGATTGACCACGCCTCGCTGAGAGCACCAAGGCAGTGGACGACGGTGAGGCTTAGGAAGGGGACGACGCGGAGCCGGGGAATACGCGGCAGTGGATGCCCACGCGGAGAGGAGTATGAGGGTTCACTGGTTCGGATGCGGTGTGAGGCTGCCGTCGCCGCCGAATAACCGGGGGTGTGGGTGAGTAGAGGGATGCCCTGGCCAGCGGTGGGAGTAGTAGGGGGCGGTGAGGCCTCAGCGGCATCACAGCCGGCCACGGGAGGCAGGAGCACGCAGCACGACCGGCGCTGGTTTGGGCGGCTGGAGCAAGACCAGAGGTTGAAGAAGCACTACTGCAGTTGGATGAACATCGTACGGTAACTGGAGCTAGAATCATTCATATTGACTAAGTTGACAAAGCCCTGCATCTCCTTCAACTTCGTAGGACCACAAGTCAGCCTCCCACGATGCTGGGCTCCAGCTGGCAGGGGGAGTATTCATTTTGAGCAATTGCCGCATTTTATGATTTTGAAATCTGGCAAATGGATGTCAAAACTGCATTCCTGAATGGGTATCTTAAAGAAGAGTTGTATATGATGCAACCAGAAGGTTTTGTCGATCCAAAAGGTGCTAACAAAGTATGCAAGCACCAGCGATCCATCTATGGACTGGTGCAAGCATCTCGGAGTTGGAATATACGCTTTGATGAGGTGATCAAAGCATATGGTTTTATACAGAATTTTGGAGAAGCATGTATTTACAAGAAAGTGAGTGGGAGCTTTGTAGCATTTCTGATATTATATGTGGATGACATATTGTTGATTTGAAATAATATAGAATTTCTGGATAGCATAAAAGGATACTTGATTAAGAATTTTTCAATGAAAGACCTCGGTGAAGCTGCTTACATATTAGGCATCAAGACGCTTAATTGGACTTTCACAAAGCACATACCTTGATAAAGTTTTGAAGTTCAAAATGGATCAGTCAAAGAAAGGGTTCTTGCCTGTGTTACAAGGTGTGAAGTTGAGTAAGACTCAATGCCCGACCACTGCAGAAGATAGAGAGAAAATGAAAGTCATTCCCTATGCCTCAGCCATAGGATCTATCATGTATGCAATGTTGTGTACCATACCTAATGTGTGCCTTGCTATAAGTTTAGCAGGGAGGTACCAAAGTAATCTAGGAGTGGATCACTGGACAACGGTCAAGAACATCCTGAAGTACCTGAAAAGGACAAAGGATATGTCTCTCGTTCATGGAGGTGACAAAGAGCTCATCGTAAACGGTTATGTTGATTCAAGCTTTGACACTGATCCGGATGACTCTAAGTCACAAACCGGATAAGTATTTTTATTGAACGGTGGAGCTGTCAGTTGGTGCAGTTCCAAGCAAAGCGTCGTGGCGGGATCTACGTGTGAAGCGGAATACATAGCTGCTTCGGAAGCAGCAAATGAAGGAGTCTGGATGAAGGAGTTCATATCCGATCTAGGTGTGATACCTAGCGCATCCGGTCCACTGAAAATCTTTTGTGACAACACTGGAGCAATAGCCTTGGCGAAGGAATCCAGGTTTCACAAGAGAACAAAGCACATCAAAAGACGCTTCAATTCCATCCGCGATCAAGAGTCAAGGAGGGAGATATAGAAATTTGCAAGATACATACGGATTTGAATTTCGCAAACCCGTTGACTAAGCCTCTTCCACGGGCAAAACATGATCAACACCAAGACTCCATGTGTGTTAGAATCATTACTTTGTAATCTAGATTATTGACCCTAGTTCAAGTGGGAGACTGAAGGAAATATGCCCTAGAGGCAATAATAAAGATGTTATTTGTATTTCCTTATATCATGATAAATGTCTTTTATTCATGCTAGAATTGTATTAACCGGAAACTTAGTACATGTGTGAATACATAGACAAAACAATATGTCCCTAGTATACCTCTACTAGACTAGCTCATTGATCAAATATGGTTATGTTTCCTAACATTAGACATGAGTTGTCATTTGATCAACGGGATCACATCATTAGGTGAATGATATGATGGACAAGACCCATCCGTTAGCTTAGCACTATGATCGTTTAGTTTTACTGCTATTGCTTTCTTCATGACTTATACATGTTCCTATGACTATGAGATTATGCAACTCCTGAATACCGGAGGAACACCTTGTGTGCTATCAAAGATCACAACATAACTGGGTGATTATAAAGAGGCTCTACAGGTGTCTCTGAAAGTATTTGTGGTGTTGGCATAGATCAAGAATAGGATTTGTCATTCCGAGTGTCGGAGAGGTATCTCTAGGCCCTCTCGGTAACACACATCATAATAAGCCTTGCAAGCAAATGACTAATGAGTTAGTCACGATATGATGTATTACGGTACGAGTAAAGAGACTTGACGGTAACGAGATTGAACTAGGTATTGAGATACCGACGATCGAATCTCGGGGAAGTAACATACCGATGACAAAAGGAACAACGTATGTTGTTATGCGGCTTGACCGATAAAGATCTTCATAGAATATGTAGGAGCCAATATGAGCATCCAGGTTCTGCTATTGGTTATTGACCGGAGATGAGTCTCGGTCATGTCTACATAGTTCTCGAACCCGCAGGGTCCGCACGCTTAACGTTTGATGACGACCGGTATTATGAGTTTATGAGTTTTGATGTACCAAAGGTAGTTTGGAGTCCCGGATGAGATCACAGACATGAGGAGGAGTCTCGGAATATCCGAGACGTAAAGATCAATATATTGGACGACTATGTTTGGACACCGAAAAGGTTCCGGGAGGTTTCGGGCATATACCGGAGTACCGGGAGGTTGCCGGAACCACTCGGGGAGTTAATGGGCCTTAATGGGCCAAAGGGGAAGGCGAGAGGAGGCGGCCAAGGTGGGGGAGCGCACCCACCAGCCCAATCCGAATTGGGAGGGGGGCCGGCCCCCCTTTCCTTCTTCTCCCTCTCCTCCTTCCTTCTTCTCATAATCCTACTAGGGAAAGGGGGGAGTCCTACTCCCGGTGGGAGTAGGACTCCCTAGGGCGCGCCATAGAGAGGGCCGGCCCCTCCCCTCCCCTCCTCCTTTATATACGAGGGTAGAGGCACCCCATAGACACAAGTTGATCAAGTTGATCAAGTTGATCTCTCCCAGCCGTGTGCGGTGCCCCCCTCCACAGAAACACACCTCGGTCATATCGTTGCAGTGCTTAGGCGTAGCCCTGTGCCGGTAGCTTCATCATCTCCGTCACCACGCCGTTGTGCTGACGAAACTATCCCGCAAGGTTCTACTGGATCAAGAGCTCGTGGGACGTCACGCTGAACGTCTGCTGAACGCGGAGGCTCTTTACGTTCGGTGCTTGATCGGTTGGATCGCGAAGAAAGTTCTACTACATCAACCGCGTCACTAGACGCTTCCGCTCCCGGTCTACGAGGGTACGTGGACACACTCCCCCCTATTGTTGCTATGCATCTAGTAGATAGATCTTGGGTGATCGTAGGAACTTTTTTGAAATACTACGTTCCCAACAGTGGCATCATGAGCCAGGTCTATGCGTAGATGATATGCACGAGTAGAACACAAGTGAGTTGTGGACGATACTAGTCATACTTCTTACCAGCATGTCATACTTTGATTCGGCGGTATTGTTGGATGAAGCGGCCCAGACCGACATTACGTGTACGCTTACGCGAGACTGGTTCTACCGACGTGCTTCGCACACAGGTGGCTGGCGGGTGTCAGTTTCTCCAACTTTAGTTGAATCAAGTGTGGCTACGCCCGGTCCTTATGAAGGTTAAAACATCACATACTTGACGAAATATCGTTGTGGTTTTTATGCGTAGGTAAGAACGGTTCTTCCTAAGCCCGTAGCAGCCACGTAGAACTTGCAACAACAAAGTAGAGGACGTCTAAATTGTTTTTGCAGGGCATGATGTGATGTGATATGGTCAAGACATGATGAGTGATACGTTATTTTATGAGATGATCATGTTTTGTAAAGTTATCGGCAACTGGCAGGAGCCATATGGTTGTTACTTTATTGTATGAAATGCAATCGCCATGTAATTGCTTTAGTTTATCACTAAGCGGTAGCGATGGTCGTGGAAGCAATAGTTGGCGAGACGACAACGATTCTACGATGGAGATCAAGGTGTCGCGCCGGTGACGATGGTGATCATGACGGCGCTTTGGAGATGGAGATCAAAGGCACAAGATTATGATGGCCATATCATATCACTTATATTGATTGCCTATGATGTTTATCTTTTATGCATCTTATTTTGCTTAGATCGACGGTAGCATTATATGATCTCTCACAAAATTTCAAGGTATAAGTGTTCTCCCTGAGTATGCACCGTTGCGAAAGTTCATCGTGCCGAGACATCACGTGATGATCGGGTGTGATAAGCTCTACGTTCACATACAACCGGTGTAAGCCTGTTTTGCACACGCAGAATACTCGGGTTAAACTTGATGAGCCTAGCATATGCAGATATGGCCTCAAAACACTGGAGAATGAATGGTCGAGCATGAATCATATAGTAGATATGATCAACATAAGATGTTCACCATTGAAAACTACTCCATCTCACGTGATGATCGGACATGGTTTAGTTGATTTGGATCACGTGATCATTTAGATGACTAGAGGGATGTCTATCTAAGTGGGAGTTCTTTAGTTATTTGATTAATTGGACTTTAATTTATCATGAACTTAGTCCTGATAGTTTTTTTGCATATCTATGTTGTTGTATATCAATGGCCCGTGCTACTGTTCCTTTGAATTTTAATGCATTCCTAGAGAAAGCTAAGTTGAAAGATGATGGTAGCAATTACACAGACTGGGTCCGTAACTTGAGGATTATCCTCATTTCTGCACAGAAGAATTATGTCCTTGAAGCACCGCTAGGTGACAAGCCCCCTCCCTCTAATGTAGACGCTTTGAACGTCTGGAAGACGCGGTCTGATGACTACACGATAGTTCAATGTGCCATGCTTTACGGCTTAGAACCGGGACTTCAGCGATGTTTTGAACATCATGGAGCATATGAGATGTTCCAGGAGTTGAAGTTAATATTTCAAGCAAATGCCCGGATTGAGAAATATGAGATTTCCAATAAGTTCTATCGCTGCAAGATGGAGGAGAATAGTTCTATCAGTGAACACTTGCTCAGAATGTCTGGGTACTACAATCATATGACTCAACTTGGTTGCAAAGTTAACGAGGATAGTATTATTGATAGAGTTCTTCAATCACTGCCACCAAGCTATAAAGGCTTCTGCTACCTCTTGAGCTTGAGTTGTATTTCCTCGAAGAGGAAAGGGAGATGCAGCACAGTAGCGTAAGTATTTTCCTCAGTTTTTGAGAACCAAGGTATCAATCTAGTAGGAGACCACGCGCCAGTCCCGCGCACCTGCACAAACAAATAAGAACTTCGCAGCCAACGCGATAAGGGGTTGTCAATCCCTTTATGGTAACTTACGAGAGTTAGATCTGATAGAGATGATAATTATATTTTTGGTATTTTTGGTTTAATAGAACAGCAAATAAAAGCAATAAAAGTAAAGTAGATGTAGAAATATATGTTGAGAATAGACCCGGGGCCATAGTTTTCTCTAGTGGCTTCTCTCATGATAGCGATATTCTACGACAGGTAAACAAATTACTGTCGACCAATTGATAGAAAAGCGAATAATTATGAGACTATCTAGGCATGATCATTGTATATAGGCATCACGTCCGAGACAAGTAGACCGAAACGATTCAGCATCTACTACTATTACTCCACACATCGACCGCTATCCAGCATGCATCTAGTGTATTGAGTTCATATGAACAGAGTAATGCTTTAAGCAAGATGACATGATATAGAGGGATAAACTCAAGCAATATGATGTAAACCCCATCTTTTTATCCTCGATGGCAACAATACAATACGTGCCTTGCTGCCTCTACTGTCACTGGGAAAGGACACCGCAAGATTGAACCCAAAGCCAAGCACTTCTCCCATTCCAAGAACTATAGATTTAGTAGGCCAAACCAAACCAATAATTCGAGGAGACTTGCAAGGATATTATGAGCACACATAAAAAGTTCAGAGAAGAACCAAATATCTTTCATAGATAACCTTGATCATAAACTCACAATTCATCGGATCTCGACAAACACACCGCAAAAACAGATTACATCGAATAGATCTCCTCGAAGACTGAGGAGAACTTTGTATTGAGATCTAGAGAGAGAGAGAGAAGAAGCCATCTAGATACTAGCTATGGACCCGAACGTCTGTGGTAAACTACTCATAACTCATGGTGAGGGCGATGATGATGATGATGAAGGCCTCCGTGATGGATCCCCCTCCTGGAACAGGCTCCAAGATGGGATCTCCACGGGAACAGAAGCTACGGCTGTGGAATTAGGGTTTTCTCTCCGCGTATGGAGTTTCTGGGGCACGTAGGTATATATAGGAAGAAGGAGGGCACCGGGGGCCACACGGGCCAGCCTCGAGGCAGGGGGTGTGCCCCCCACCCTCGAGGGCAGCCCTTCAGTCCCCTGACTTGGTCCTGAAGTTTCCCATGCGTGATTTTCTCCAAAAATATCTCTCGCGAAGGTTTCATTCCGTTTGGACTCCGTTTGATATTCCTTTTCTGCAAAACCCTGAAATAGGCAAAAAACAGCAATCTGGACTGGGCCTTTGGGTTAGTAGGTTAGTCCCAAAAATGGTATAAAAGTGAATGATAAAGCCCATTAAACATCCAAGACTTCATAAATAATAGCATGGAACAATCAAAAATTATAGATACGTTGGAGAAGTATCAAGCATCCCCAAGCTTAATTCCTGCTCGTCCTCGAGTAGGTAAATGATAAAGAAAGAATTTTTGATGTGGAATGCTAACCAATATAGTGTTTAAATGTAATTCTCTTAATTGTGGCATGAATGTTCAGATCTGAAGAATTCAAAATAAAAGTCTATATTGACATAAGAAATAACAATACTTCAAGCAATACTAACAAAGCAATCATGTCTTCTCAAAATACTATGGCTAAAGAAAGTTATCCCTACAAAATCATATAGTCTGGCTATGCTCCCTCTTCATCACACAAAATATTCATATCATGCACAACCCTGATTGCAGCCAAGCATTTGTTTTCATACTCTATCTTTTCAAACCTTTCAACTTTCACACAATACATGAGCGTGAGCCATGGATATAGCACTATGGGTGGAATAGAAGTGGTTGTGGAGAATACAAAAAGGAGGGAGATAGTCTCACATCGACTAGGCGTATCAACGGGCTATGGAGATGCCCATTAATAGATATCAATGTGAGTGAGTATGGATTGCCATGCAACGGATGCACTAGAGCTAAATATGAATGAAAGCTCAACAAAAGAAACTAGTGGGTGTGCATCCAACTTGCTTGCTCACGAATACCTAGGGCATTTGAGGAAGCCCATTGTTGGAATATACAAGCCAAGTTCTATAATGAAAATTCCCACTAGTATATGAAAGTGGCTTAGCATGAGACTCTCTACAATGAAGAACATGGTGCTATTTTTTGGGCCTTTTTTGCTTGCCTTTCCTCACATGGGACAATGCTCTAATAATGATGATCATCACACTTTTTGTTACAACTCAAAATTACAACTCGATACTACAACAAGTATGACTCTACATGAATGCCTCCGGCGGTGTACCGGCATGAGCAATGAATCAAGAGCGACACATATGAAATAGTATGCATGCTGGCTTTGCCACAACTACGATGGCAACTACATGATCATGCATGGCACTATGACAATATGATGCGTGTCATATAAGCGGAATGGTGGAAAGTTGCATGGCAATATATCTCGGAATGGCTATGGAAATGCCATGATAGGTAGGTATGGTGGCTGTTTTGAGGAACAATATGGTGGCTATTTTGAGGAAGGATATATAGTGGGCTTATGGTACCGATGAAAGTTGCGCGGTACAAGAGAGGCGAGCAATGGTGGAAGGGTGAGAGTGCGTATAATCCATGGACTCAACATTAGTCATAAGAACTCATATACTTATTGCAAAAATCTACGAGTCATCAAAACAAAGCAATCAACGCATGCTCCTAGGGGGGAGGTTGGTAGGAGTTAACCATCGCGCGCCCCCGACCTCCACACAAAGGTTGGCACTTTACAAATACCTCATGATCTAACTTCCTCACATAGCGGTTCACCATACGTGCATGATACGGGAATCACTAACCTTAACACAAGTATTTCTCATTTCATAATAACTCCACTAGCATGGCTCTAATATCACTATCCTCATGTCTCAAAACAATTATCAAGTATCCAACATCTCACTTTATTCAATGCACTTGATGTGATTTTTTTTACTACATTGACATTGGATGTTTATCATGTGAAGACTAGTTTCTTTAGCCTAAACACATTACCATGCTGTTCTAATAGATTCTCAAATAGATATAAGTGAAGCATGAGAGTTCAGCAATTTCTACAAAATATTACCACCACCATGCTCTAAAAGATATAAGTGAAGCACTAGAGCAAAAACTATTCAACTCAAAAGATATAAGTGAAGCAGATAGAGTGTTCTAATAATTTCTAGGGAATATTTAACTCTCTCAAATAGGTGTGTCCAGCAAGGATGATTGTGGCAAACTAACAAGCAAGGACTCAAATTATACAAGACGCTCCAAGCAAAACACATAGCATGTTGCGAATAAAAATATAGCTCCAAGTATAGTTACCGATGGATGAAGACGAAAGAGGGGATGCCTTCCCGGGGCATCCCCAAGCTTAGGCTTTTGTTTATCTTGAATTTACTTGGGGTGCAATGGTCATCCCCAAGCTTAGGCCTTGCTACTCCTTGTTCCATAGTCCATCAAAGCAATACTCAAAACTTGAAAACTTCACAACACAAAACTTAGACAAAAATTCTCGTGAGCTCCGTTAGTGTACTAATGCAAACCACTACTCAAAGGTACAGCAATGAATTCATTATTTGTTTATATTGGTGTTAAACCTACTGTAATCCAACTTCTCTATGGTTCATATCCTCCAATATTACTCATAGATGCATCGGAATAAGGACACAACACACGAAAAACAGAATCTGTCAAAGACAGAACAGTCTGTAGTAATCTGCAGGGTTCGCCTAATTATGGAACTCCAAAAAATTAAAACAAAACTGGTAAATTTGTGCAATTTGTCTACCAATAAGCAACAAAAAGAATCAACTAAAAATCGTGCTCTAGTAAAATCCCACGACTACTTTAGCGAGCGCTAACGATTCTGTTTTTCACAGCAAGATCAAATAAACTTCACACAAGACTTCCCAAAGGTTCTACTTGGCACAAACACTAAAAAAAAACATCAAACCACATCTAATCAGAGGCTAGATGCAATATTTATTCCCTAACAGCAACAAAAACAAAAAACATAAAATTGGGTTGCCTCCCAACAAGCGCTATCGTTTTACGCCCCTAGCTAGGCACGATACAAGATAGATCTAGGTATTGCCATCTTTGGAAGGCAATCCATAAGTGGCTCTCATGATAGATTCATATGGTAATTTGATTTTATTTCTAGGAAAATGTTCCATGCCTTTCCTTAATGGAAATTGGAATCTAATATTTCCTTCCTTCATATCAATAATTGCACCAATCGTTCTAAGGAAAGGTCTACCAAGAATAATAGGACCTGAAGGATTGCAATCTATATCAAGAACAATGAAATCTATGGGAACATAATTCCTATTGGCAACAATAAGAACATCATTAATCCTTCCCATAGGTTTCTTAATAGTGGAATCCGCAAGATGCAAATTTAAAGAACAATCATCAAACTCATGGAACCCTAGCAAATCACACAAAGTTTTCGGGATAGTGGAAACACTAGCACCCAAATCACACAAAGCATATCATTCATGATCTTTTATTTTTATTTTGATAGTAGGTTCCCATTCATCATAAAGCTTTCTAGGTATAGAAACTTCCAACTCAAGTTTTTCATCATAAGATTGCATCAAAGCATCAACTATATGTTTGGTGAAAGCTTTATTTTGGCTATAAGCATGCGGAGAATTTAGCATGGATTGCATCAAGGAAATACAATCAATCAAAGAGAAATTATCATAATTGAATCCCTTGAATTCCAAAGTAGTGGGTTCATCACTATGCAAAGTTTTAATCTCTTCAATCCCACTTTTAGCAATTTTAGCATCAAGATCTAAAAACTCTGAATTACTAGGACACCTTAAAGCAGAATCATCTCCAATCCTATTCTCATCAAGATTAATACTAGAAAACAAGGATCTAATAGGAGACTGATGGCTTCTCGCCCCTCGTTGGTTACCCCAAGTGGAAGGTGTGAGATGTAGCGTAGCGGTAGTTTTCCCTTGGCAAAGATACCAAGGATCGAATCTCGTGAGACTCCGAGGGTCGACAAGTAGGTGTCAACTGCTAACGGCGCCAGATACTTAGCGATTGACAGGACCTACACACAGATACAAATAACTTTGCTCCCAACGAGTACAGAGAGGTTGTCAATCCCTCCGGCCTTGTCATTTACAAAGGATCAAACACAAGAGATAATAGTGATAGGTATGACTGCAACTAGTAAATAAGAACAGGAAATAAATAGAGGGTGTGATCAGTGATGGTAATATGGATCGGGGTCCCATGATGTTCACTAGTGATGTCTCTCTCCCAAAAGACGATAAAACAGCTAAGCGAGGTAAACGAATTACAGCTGGGCAATTGACAGGATTATGTGCGCAAACCAATGCTAACTATGCTGCAAGAAAGGTAGAGGCTCAAAAGCATGGGCGGTACGCCAAGGCAAGTAGACCGAAATCCATCTGCATCTACTACTAATCATCCACCTTGAGATATCTATCCAGAACATCTCGCTGGTATTAAGTTGCGAGTCCCACTCATAGTGTAAACTCAAAGCAATAGACAACTGCATTAAAAGAACTTTGCGTAAAGTAAACAATCCTTGCACCCGCAAGCACAAGCACCGTTGTTTTCCCCGTTGTGGCAACAGCACATCCCCTAGACTCAAGTTTCTGTCACTCAAGCTAGTCATCGAGGGGCATGAACCCACAATCAAGCATAACGTTCCCTCTTGGAGTTACTACCTACTACTTGGCCAAAGCAATAAACAGGAACGGAGAACATGCAAGAATTACTCAAGAACATAAATATAAAAGAGGTGAATCAAATATATTACTCACACACAATCTGAACATAATCTCATAATCCATCAGATCCCAACAAACTCATCATAGCAACAGCATAAGGATTACATATGTGCCTCGATCATGTAGGGCAGCTCACGAGGTCTAATCGATGAAGAACAAAGAGGGGAGGAGAACATCACATAGCTACTGGTCATGGACCCATGGTCCAAGGGGGACTACTCACAACTCATCTGGGAGGCGTCCATGGTGGTGGAGAAGCTCCCGGTGGTGGTTCTCCCCTCCGACAGGGTGCCGGGAAGATTTCTCCTGGTGCTCCCGATCTTGGAAGCGCGGCGGCGGCGGAACAGAGATGAGATCGCGAAAAAGGGTTCCGTCCTCGAGGGTTTCGGGACGCGGTGTAAATATATGCCAAAGGGGGGCACCAGCGGAGCTAAGGGGGGCCCAGGCGGCCTGGCGCGGCGGCCAGGAGGGGGGCCGCGCCCTCTGGGCGCCTGGAGCCCTTGTGGCCCCCCTCCGGCCCTACTTCGGCCGCATGGAAGCTTCTGGAGCGCTGAGTTTTTATATATTTTTCCCGGAATTTTTCTGGCAATTTACGTAATGGGAAAACCTGAAATACAAAAACAGCAGAAAACAGAAACTGGCACTGGGGTGCACTGAGTTAATAGGTTAGTCCAAATATGATCAAAAGTGTATGGAAGTGCATAAATAAGAGGCATGGAGCAAGCAGAAATTATAGATACGTTTTGGACGAATCAACATCCCCAAGCTTAATTCCTGCTCGTCCTCGAGTAGGTAAATGATAACAAGCATAATTTCTGTGGTGACATGCTAGTAAACATATAAGAACTTTTCACAGTCACATGACAAATGCTTACTGAGATAATGAATCTTTAGTAATTAAGTTGCCTTATGAGAATATCACAAAGAACTGAAAGTTTTACAATATGATACTGAAACACTCAATAGATTTGTAGTGAGCATGGTGTGCAAACATGACAAAGTGATATCTCGCTTGCCCCCTTTAGTGAAGCAAAACATAAATGCAGGGGCACCTCCGAGGTTTAAGTGACGACTAGATACAATGATTTCAGAATAAACGATATCATAATCATGCAGAAGACAATGGTACTTTGGGACAATGCACATTACACTCAGAATGACAATCATGCTCTCAATAGTTGGTGCTTTGAAGAAAGAATGTGGAGACTCTCGAACCGTGGCTTTTGATGGCAAGGTTGAAAATCCGTGGTCGGAAACAAAGACTAAACATGTACCAGATCTCTTGGTTTTAAAAAGGTAAAAAAAAATTGGGGTATGCATATTTCGTCAACGAATGCTAGTAGATAACTCAATTACTTCTCGAGCTGGACAAGTTTCGAGGAACGGCTCCCGCATGGGGACGATCACATCCCCTTAATCTCCTTTGTTTATCACTGCCAAAGTTTTCTGATTTCTCATGAACAAAGCGTGAAGGAGGGTTTGTTTGTTGTATATTTTTTTTAATGAGCCGGGCGCACTCTTTGCCAGTTCCTTCTCGTATTAGGGGTTTGCAGATTACACATGCAATCCCGGGGTGAAACTCGTCCAACTTAAAAAGATCATGAATTAACTACTACTTCCTCATGAGCTAAAACAGAGGCACAAAATAGAAATGTTTTTTTGAATAATTTCGAGATGGTACAAGATAGTCTTCGTTAGGAATGGCAAGTAAATACCATGTATAGGAAGGTATGGTGGACTCATATGGCATAACTGGTTTAAAGGATTTTGGATGCACAAGCAGTCAGTCCGCTTAGTATAGGCGAAGGTTAGCAAAAGACTGGGAGCGACCAACTAAGAGAGCAGTGACGGTCATAATCATGCAGAGCGACAAAGCAACATTGAATCGGGCATGGAAGTTATATCGCTACTCAGAAATTAAAGATCATCAAGGCTTGATAGACTTTCTTTACAGTCTTAAATATGCGTGAGCATATGCCAAGTCAATCAAAATAAATTCTTGGAGGAAGATATCACTAAACCATACCACATCATAGGCAAACAAATCATGTTGGTACTTCAATAACACATTAAGAACCCCGCAGCTATTTGAGACTAACCATAAGAAAACATGAACTACTAAGCATCATTATGCACATAGCATTTTTATCATCGACATATCAACCAGTGCAACAGAAGCCAACTCTCTTAACAAGATAAGCATGATAACTCAAGAGAGTTCCAGCAACCAACTAAACAAAAGCTCTTTAAAAAGAAAAGCATGAAAACTAAGAGCTAAACATGACAGTAGCTATTGAAAGACAAAGAACATACACAGCAAAGATAAGCATGAAAATCCTATGTTGTGTTCTAGGTTGAAGTGGAGCGTGTTTCTCTCCCACACAAAGAAAGCTGGGTTCTAACTCGTTATGAACAGCAAGCAAAGCTAAAGAAAACTAAAAAGGAAACTAAAAGCAAGACGCTCCAAGCATAGCACATAACACATGAAGTGATTAAAATATAGTGGAACGAAAGATGAACTGATAATTGTTGATGGAGAAGGGGATGCACAGGGGCATCCCCAAGCTTAGACGCTTGAGTCTTCTTGAATATTTCTTGGGGGTGCACGGGGGCATCCCCAAGCTTGAGCGTTTGACACTCCTGAATCTTTTTATCATCTTCCCTCGCACACTTGAAAACTCCCTTCATACATAACTCATCATAATCTGATTAGCGAGGTTAGTACCCATAATAAAATAATTTTTCCTTGCTGGAAATAAAGATAATCTTGAAGGTCTACTGTTTCTCAAGATTGCCAAAAGGTTTTTGCAAAGAAAAAGCAAGCTCAAGGTTTGCAAAACGAAGGAAAGGCAAAACAGGACAGAATCTGTGAAAAACAGACCAGCAGGTAGTAAATAATTTTTTCGGGGCACTTCTGCAACTCAAATCAAAAAACTCAGAACAGACTCCCGAAAGCCAATTGTATAGAGCACGCTGTCGAACAAATTCAGACCAAAAATATGATCTGGTGATTTTATACGAATTTTTCTGTCCAACGACAGAATCTGTTTCCTGGACAGCACGTCACAACTTTTGAACTTTCTTGCAATCAGAGGCTATACTTGGCACAAAGCTGAAAAGTAAAGATACAATGATGATGCTACTGTAGTAACAAACATCAAGACACAGCAAAAGCAAAATAAAATTCTATTCATTGTGGGCTGCCTCCCAAAAGCGCTTTCTTTTATGCCTTTAAGCTAGGCATAATGCAAAGAGTTCAAGTTTTATCAAGAGTGAAAGAATAGCTAGCCCGTATAACGGAATCAAAGGGTAACTTAATCTTCTTTCTAGGGAAGTGTTCCATCCCTTTCTTGAGAGGAAATTGGAATTTTATATTCCCCTCTTTCATGTCAATGACAGCACCAACGGTGCGAAGAAAAGGACGTCCCAAAATAATTGGACAAGAAGGTTCACATTCAATATCCATAATAGTAAAATCAACGGGAACATAATTGTCATTGACAATGATAAGAACATCGTCGATCCTCCCCAAAGGTTTCTTTATGGAAGAATCAACAAGACGAACACCAAAAGAACAAGAATCAAAAGGTTTCAATTTAAGCATATCATATATTCTTTTGGGCATAACGGAGGTACTAGCTCCAACATCACATAAAGCATAGCAAGAGAAGTTATTCAACTTAATTTTAATCATAGGATCCCAACCATCTTCTAGCTTTCTAGGTATGGAGGCTTCTACCCTAAGTTTCTCCTCCCTAGCTTTGGTGAGAGCATTAGTGATATGCTCTGTGAAGGCAAGATTAAGCATGCTAGTGTGGGGATCTCTAGACATTCTTTGTAAAAAGGTGACAACTTCTGAGAGACTACAATTATCAAAATCAATTTTATCATTATTAAGCAGAATTGTAGTGCCATCTTCTTTGTTTGAATTGCTCTCTATTATAAGAATTTGAACGTCTTCCCAAGTTTGGGGAAGTATAGGAGCAACTTCAAACTGAGGCTCATACTTTTTTCCTGGAAGACCATGCCATGGGCATAACTCTCCATTAAAACTAACATAATCACAAGGTTTATTACTTTTGTAGATCCCGACGGTGGTGATTGGCGTGATGGAAGAAGGGGTGTACTCCTCCCACTTAGTGTTTTTGGTGGAACCCATAGCAGCAAGCAAGCAAGATAACTATTTTTGTGATTTTTGATAAAGGGAACTAAAGCAAAAACTGAAAGGTAAACTAACAAGACTAAAAAGCAAAGGTAAAAGATAGCGTGCAACTCCCCTATCTTGAAGAGTGGAGTCCCCGGCAACGGCGCCAGAAAACTTTGCTTGATGGCTTCTCGCCCCTCGTTGGTTACCCCAAGTGGAAGGTGTGAGATGTAGCGTAGCGGTAGTTTTCCCTTGGCAAAGATACCAAGGATCGAATCCCGTGAGACTCCGAGGGTCGACAAGTAGGTGTCAACTGCTAACGGCGCCAGATACTTAGTGATTGACAGGACATGCACACAGATACAAATAACTTTCCTCCCAACGAGTACAGAGAGGTTGTCAATCCCTCCGGCCTTGTCGTTTACAAAGGATCAAACACAAGAGATAATAGTGATAGGTATGACTGCAACTAGTAAATAAGAACAGGAAATAAATAGCGGGTGTGATCAGTGATGGTAATATGGACCGGGGTCCATGATGTTCACTAGTGATGTCTCTCTCCCAAAAGACGATAAAACAGCTAAGCGAGGTAAGCGAATTACAGCTGGGCAATTGACAGGATTATGTGCGCAAACCAATGCTAACTATGCTACAAGAAAGGTAGAGGCTCAAAAGCATGGGCGGTACGCCAAGGCAAGTAGACCGAAATCCATCTGCATCTACTACTAATCATCCACCTTGAGATATCTATCCAGAACATCTCGCTGGTATTAAGTTGCGAGTCCCACCCATAGTGTAAACTCAAAGCAACAGACAACTGCATTAAAAGAACTTTGCGTAAAGTAAACAATCCTTGCACCCGCAAGCACAAGCACCGTTGTTTTCCCCCTTGTGGCAACAGCACATCCCCTAGACTCATGTTTCTTTCACTCAAGCTAGTCATCGAGGGGCATGAACCCACAATCAAGCATAACGTTCCCTCTTGGAGTTACTACCTACTACTTGGCCAAAGCAATAAACAGCAACGGAGAACATGCAATAATTACTCAAGAACATAAATATAAAAGAGGTGAATCAAATATATTACTCACACACAATCTGAACATAATCTCATAATCCATCAGATCCCAGCAAACTCATCATAGCAACAGCATAAGGATTACATATGTGCCTCGATCATGTAGGGCAGCTCACGAGGTCTAATCGATGAAGAACAAAGAGGGGAGGAGAACATCACATAGCTACTGGTCATGGACCCATGGTCCAAGGGGGACTACTCACAACTCATCCGGGAGGCGTCCATGGTGGTGGAGAAGCTCACGGTGGTGGTTCTCCCCTCCGGCAGGGTGCCGGGAAGAGTTCTCCTGGTGCTCCCGATCCTGGAAGCGCGGCGGCGGCGGAACAGAGATGAGATCGCGAAAAAGGGTTCCGTCCTCGAGGGTTTCGGGATGCGGTGTAAATATATGCCAAAGGGGGGCACCAGCGGAGCTAAGGGGGGCCCAGGCGGTCTGGCGCGGCGGCCAGGAGGGGGGCCGCGCCCTCTGGGCGCCTGGAGCCCTTGTGGCCCCCCTCCGGCCCTACTTCGGCCGCATGGAAGCTTCTGGAGCGCTGATTTTTTATATATTTTTCCCGGAATTTTTCTGGCAATTTACGTAATGGGAAAACCTGAAATACAAAAACAGCAGAAAACAGAAACTGGCACTGGGGTGCACTGAGTTAATAGGTTAGTCCAAATATGATCAAAAGTGTATGGAAGTGCATAAATATCATAGCAATATCACACAAATGAGGCATGGAGCAAGCAGAAATTATAGATACGTTTTGGACGTATCAGAGACACATCAATAACTTTCATATCTTCATCTTTATTTTCACGATAACTAGAAGAAGACGATCTAATATAATCTTCTCTTTTAGCACGCATTCTAGCGGTTCTTTCTTTGCATTCATTAATGGAAATTCTCATGGCTTTGAGAGACTCATTGATATCATGCTTAGGTGGGATAGATCTAAGTTTCAAAGAATCAACATCAAGAGTAATTCTATCCACACTTCTAGCCAATTTATCAACCTTAAGCAATTTCTCTTCAAGCAAAGCATTGAAATTCTTTTGCGAGACCATAAACTCTTTAACACTAGTTTCAAATTCAGAAGGCATCTTTCCATAAGAGTTGTTGCTGGAATTACCATAATTATTAGAGGAATTACTAGGAAAAGGCCTAGGATTAAAATTACCTCTATAAGCATTGTAACCAAAATTATTCCTACCAAAAAAATTCACATCCAAAGATTCATTGTTATTCTCAATCAAAGTGGACAAAGGCATATCATTAGGATCGGAAGAAGCACTCTTAGCAGCAAACAATTTCATAAGTTCATCCATCTTTCCACTCAAAACACTAATTTCTTCGATAGCATGCACTTTTTTACTAGTAGATCTTTCGGTGTGCCATTGAGAATAATTAACCATAATATTATGTAGGAGTTTGGTAGCTTCTCCTAAGGTGGTTTTCATGAAAGTGCCTCCGGCGGCCGAATCTAAAAGATTTCTAGAAGCAAAATTCACGCCAGCATAAAAGTTCTGAATAATCATCCATAGATTCAAACCATGAGTAGGGCAATTACGTATCATCAATTTCATTCTCTCCCAAGCTTGTGCAACATGCTCAAGATCTAGTTGCTTAAAATTCATAATATAGTTTCTAAGAGAGATGATCTTAGCAGGAGGGAAATACTTAGAGATAAAATCATCTTTGCACTTATTCCACGAATCAATACTATTTCTAGGCAAAGAAGAGAACCAAGTTTGAGCACGATCTCTAAGTGAAAACGGAAATAACTTCAATTTAACAATATCGTTATCTGTATCCCTTTTCTTTTGCATATCACACAAATCAACAAAGTTGTTTAGATGGGTAGCGGCATCTTCACTAGGAAGGCCAGAGAATTTATCTTTCATGATAAGATTCAACAAAGCAGCATTGATCTCACAAGATTCAGCATCAGTAATAGGAGCAATCGGAGTGCTTATAAAGTCATTGTTGTTGGTATTGGAGAAGTCATACAATTTGGTATCGTTCTGAGCCATAGTGACAAGCAAGCAATCCAACACACACAAGCATACAAGAAGCAAGCGAACGATAAACACACGGCGGAAGAAGGGCGAATAAAACGGCAAGGGTGAAGTGGGGGAGAGGAAAACGAGAGGCAAATAAATGTAATGCGAAGGATAAGGGTTTGTGATAGGTACTTGGTATATGACTTTTGCGTAAGCCTCCCCGGCAACGGCGCCAGAAATACTTCTTGCTACCTCTTGAGCTTGCGTTGTATTCCCTCGAAGAGGAAAGGGAGATGCAGCACAGTAGCATAAGTATTTCCCTCAGTTTTTGAGAACCAAGGTATCAATCCAGTAGGAGACCACGCGCCAGTCCCTCGCACCTGCACAAAGAAATAAGAACTTCACAGCCAACGCGATAAGGGGTTGTCAATCCCTTTACGGTCACTTACGAGAGTGAGATCTAATAGACATCATAATTATATTTTTGGTATTTTTGGTTTAATAAAATAGCAAATAAAAGCAAGAAAAGTAAAGTAGATGTAGATTGATATGTTGAGAATAGACCCGGGGGCCATAGTTTTCTCTAGTGGCTTCTCTCATGATAGCGATATTCTACGGCGGGTAAACAAATTACCGTCGAGCAATTGATAGAAAAGCGAATAATTATGAGACTATCTAGGCATGATCATTGTATATAGGCATCACGTCCGAGACAAGTAGACCGAAACGATTCTGCATCTACTACTATTACTCCACACATCGACCGCTATCCAGCATGCATCTAGTGTATTGAGTTCATACGAACAGAGTAACGCTTTAAGGAAGATGACATGATGTAGAGGGATAAACTCAAGCAATATGATGTAAACCCCTTCTTTTTATCCTCGATGGCAACAATACAATACGTGCCTTGCTTCCCCTACTGTCACTGGGAAAGTACACCGCAAGATTGAGCCCAAAGCCAAGCACTTCTCCCATTGCAAGAACTATAGATCTAGTAGGCCAAACCAAACCAATAATTCAAAGAGACTTGCAAGGATATTATGAGCACACATAAAAAGATCAGAGAAGAACCAAGTATCTTTCATAGATAACCTTGATCATAAACTCACAATTCATCGGATCTCGACAAACACACTGCAAAAAGAGATTACATCGAATAGATCTCCTCGAAGACCAAGGAGAACTTTGTATTGAGATCCAGAGAGAGAAGAAGAAGCCATCTAGATACTAGCTATGGACCCGAAGGTCTGTGGTAAACTACTCACAACTCATGGTGAGGGCGATGATGATGATGATGAAGGCCTCCATGATGGATCCCCCTCCTGGAACAGGCTCCAAGATGGGATCTCCACGGGAACAGAAGCTATGGCGGTGGAATTAGGGTTTTCTCTCTGCGTATGGAGTTTCTGGTGTACGTAGGTATATATAGGAAGAAGGAGGGCACCGGGGGCCACACGGGCCAGCCTCGAGGCAGGGGGGCGCACTCCCCACCCTCGAGAGCAGCCCTTCTGTCCCCTGACTTGGTCCTGAAGTTTCCCGTGCGTGATTTTCTCCAATAATATATCTCGCGAAGGTTTCATTCCTTTTGGACTCCGTTTGATATTCCTTTTCTGCAAAACCCTGAAATAGGAAAAAAAACAACAATCTGGACTGGGCCTTTGGGTTAGTAGGTTAGTCCCAAAAATGATATAAAAGTGAATGATAAAGCCCATTAAACATGCAAGACTTCATAAATAATAGCATGGAACAATCAAAAATTATAGATACGTTGGAGACGTATCAGCTTCGTGATGAACTATAATATGCAAGGGATGCAAAAGACAATTCCCGAGCTCTTCGCTATGCTCAAGGCTGCGGAGGTAGAAATCAAAAAGGAGCATCAAGTGTTGATAGTTAACAAGACCACTAGTTTCAAGAAAAATGGCAACGGAAAGAAGGGGAACTTCAAGAAGAATAGCAAGACAGTTGGTACTCCCACGAAGAAACCCAAGTCCGGAGCTAAGCCTGAAACTGAGTGCTTCTACTGCAAAGGGACTGGACACTGGAAGCGGAACTGCCCCAACTATTTGGCAGATAAGAAGGATGACAAGGTGAACAAAGGTATATGTGATATACATGTTATTGATGTGTACCTTACTAATGCTCATAGTAGTACCTGGGTATTTGATACCGGTTCGGTTGCTAATATTTGTAACTCGAAACAGGGACTACGGATTAAACGAAGATTGGCTAAGGACGAGGTGATGATGCGCGTGGGAAATGGTTCCAAAGTCGATGTGATCGCTGTCGGCACGCTACCTCTACATCTACCTTCGGGATTAGTTTTAGACCTAAATAATTGTTATTTGGTGCCAGCGTTAAGCATGAACATTATATCTGGATCTTGTTTATTGCGAGACGGTTAGTCATCTAAATCTGAGAATAATGGTGTTCTATTTATATGAGTAATATCTTTTATGGTCATGCACCCTTGAAGAGTGGTCTATTCTTGTTGGATCTCGATCGTAGTGATACACATATTCATAATATTGTTGCCAAAAGATGTAAAGTTAATAATGATAGTGCAACTTATTTGTGGCACTGCCGTTTAGGTCATATTGGTGTAAAGCGCATGAAGAAACTACATAGTGATAGACTTTTCGAATCACTTGATTATGAATCACTTGGTGCTTGCGAACCATGCCTCATGGGCAGGATGACTAAAACTCCATTCTCCGGAACAATGGAGCGAGCAACAGATTTGTTGGAAATCATACATACTGATGTATGTGGACCACTGAGTGTTGAAGCTCGTGGCGGGTATCGTTATTTTCCGACCTTCACTAATGATTTGAGTAGATATGGGTATATCTACTTGATGAAGCACAAGTCTGAAACATTTGCAAAGTTCAAAGAATTTCAGAGTGAAGTAGAGAATCATCGTAACAAGAAAATATAGTTTCTACGATCTGATCGTGGAGGTGAATATTTGAGTTACGAGTTCGGTCTTCATTTGAAACAATGTGGAATAATTTTACAACTCACGCCACCCAGAACACCACAGCGTAATGGTGTGTCCGAACGCCGTAACCGTACTTTATTAGATATGGTGCGGTCTATGATGTCTCTTACCGATTTACCACTATCATTTTGGGGTTACTAGTAGTTGTGCACGTGCCATGCACGTGTTGATAAATATTAATCAATCAACATTGCTAGACACAAAAACTACTACTCCATTCGATCCATATTAATTAATGCACACTTCGTACAACTTTATACTAAAGTAGTACTCCCCCTCTCCCAGTTTACAGGGCGTGCGCGTATCCCTAGATCGTCAATTTGATCGATGTAATACAAGTCATATATTACAAAAAAAAAACCAATATAAACTTCAGATGTTCTTTTTTTTTCAAACGGTATAATTTTTGTGTTATATAATTTATATTATGTTGATAAAATTAGCAACCTAGGTATATGTGCAGGATTTGTAAACTGAAACAGAGGGAGTACTAAGTATGAGACAATTAATTTTGATCGAAGAGTAACATAATTCAATTTCAAAAATTGAAAGCATAAGTTGATTGGTGGTCTTATTATTATGATGATTTCTATCATCATTATTAACACCATTTTGAAAAATAAGGGCATATAAGACCAAAACATTGATTTGCATAGAATTTACTGGTGCATGAGAAAATCAAGGGCATGGGATTACCCGAAGTCATGACTCTGATATGAAAAAACAGCGCTGCTATACACACGATAAAATTGTGCCCGACTCATGAACGATCCTACCTGGCAGTGCCACAGCGAGCGTGCATGCACGCACACGCTTCTACTGTGAAGGAAGTCCCGTCTGCGGATCGTGCAGAAAATATTGTACGTGAAGCAATTTTGATTAAAAGAAATAAGCTGGATCGTTGCTGGACAAATGGTGCCACTAATAAGAAACTCGGTCCAAGAACTTTGACATCTGCATTGCATTGTACAGATGGACAGAAAAGCCAATTTTATGGATTCCTAAGCATAACTTATCTATGCTCCATCCTTCATCAGGTCGTCCCCACTTCTCAATCACATAGTTATGCATAGCAGCGGTTAGATATCTTGAAACATCCATCCGACTCTATAAAACGCATTTTGTTTTTCCCACCTCAAATCTGCAAACTCAAAAATGTCAGTTAGATTGCAAAGTATACATGTAAATTTGTAACCAGAATGTTGGATGGAGATATAAATTAACAAAGTCAAAATGTCATTGCGTCACACTGGTTCCGAAGTCTTACAAGTGAAACCTGAATTGAAAAGAAACCAATTTTGGATGGTGATGCAAATTATAAAAAGAATACATTGATGTAATAAATCCAAGTTTCAGATGCAGAGCCAACACATATGGGATACACAGTTGCAAAAGTTCAGGTTGTAAAGTACCTGATTTTTTCATCTGCAGCGCGGCCAGGTGACGGCGGGGCACACTTTGATGGGCGATATGCACGGACGGCGACGAGATCACCGGCGCATCATTGCGTCCCGGGCTGCTGGCCTGTGATGGTAGGCACGCATCAAACTGATCCAGGCAAGTACATATATACTGTGTACATGAGTGCACGAATTGTGCTAGTCAGTCGTTGCTAACTAAATCACTGAAGTTTAGCTGATGGCTAAAGAATTGGGACTGAATCAGCCCTTCTACACAGAACAACAACAGTACATACGGATGTTTCCAACAGACAATATGCTTTCTTATTAATAAACTAAACTGCCTTGATTATACGCCCTTCCTGTATCAACTGCTGGTGATGCTTACAGCTTTGGGATCACTCTGCTGGAGCCTGGAGATGTTCACAGGGAGGGCACTAACTGATGATATGTTCAGAGAAGGGTTAAGCCTGCACTTATTTGCTGAGATGGCATGTCCTGACAAGATATACACATGCAGCATTACAACCATATTATGATGATGACGCTGAGTTGGCTTGCTTAGCTTCGGTCATCAGAATCGACATCTTGTGCAGTACCGTTTCATCACATATCTAACACAGCTCTGCGATAGCCATACAGCAGCATGAATCTGTCAAGAAAAAGTGACACCATCAGGCAACCAAGGGAGATGGGCAATTTCATGCAGATGTATGATATAAATTTATCTTATACATAACATATGGTACCACATGATAATTAACTAATTAAAACAGCGATGTACAAATCGTTGGTTGTTGCTTCCCATAAAACAAAGGGCTTCAAACTTCCTAATGGAGGATCAGATATGTTTCTGAATTGTTTTTCTTTCACACACACAAGACAATATTTTGTGATTTTAGTTGCTCGGCTGGGCAGCAATGTAGGATCACACCGTGCCAGCTCAAAGGTACAATCCAGCTGCATGGCTGAGGAGGAACAAGAGCTCGCGCCGCAGCCGCCGACGACCAAGAGCTGGCACCGGTGCCGCCGGCGGCAGAGACCAAGAAATCGCGCCGCAGCCTACGACGACCAAGAACTCGCGAGCACCGCCCGCGTATGACCAAGCAATCTGGAAAATAACTTCAGAACAGATAGTGTGGGTGACTCTGAAATAACACAATAGAGATACAGAAGGTACTTGCCGAATCTTGAAAATATCACCAAAAACTTTGCCTTGGATTCAGTAACTGGAGTCTAATCTCCAACATTTACCTTAAAAAATTAAGTTGTGGAGATATTTTCTTCAGAAAAAAAGGAACCTGGTCACATGGCGCAAAAATACTTACACAAATCATCAGTAGAGAATATTCAATGATTAAACATCAAATATCACATGGAGCAATTCTGAACTTTGCCCGTGCCGCCGCAAATCATCAGTAGAAAATACTTCCTCCCTGCCGCCGCCGCACGCCCTGGTGTCCGCCGCAACCACGATGCCTTGCTGCAGGTTGAGAGAGACGGAAAAATAGAGAGGGGAGAAGGCACAAAGAGAGTGAGAGGGAGAGAAGAACACTCGTGTGTAGATCCTACTCGGAGCTGCAGTCATCTGCGGCAACGGCGCCGCCTTTGCCCGTCATCCTTCTTCCATGTCTCCGCCGTGGAACCCTTGCCGCTGCGTGCGGCAGCAGCGCCGCGTGGGCGTGTAACACTAACACCCCACCCATAGGCTGTCATCCTATACTTCGTAACCGGGCCTGGGCTACAAGATGGGCCGTCCATTGGAGGTTTGTTCCCACATGGCCTAGGCTACATATGCAACCGAGAGAGCACATGGAACGGCAGCGAAGGAATGAATATTCTGAATCCTATCTTGTGTTCTTCTGGTCCTCACCCCCTTCTCTGATTCCTCACCCAATTCTCCCAAATTACCCCAAATCTATGCAAATACTGAGCTGATTTGTGCGTCCTCGATCCATCCAACGATTGGGTCGTGACAATTTGGTAATCAGAGCCAAGTTGATCCAACCAAAATTTCGCTGCCCCGTGATTTGTTCGTCCGCTCGATCGGTAACATCCACCGCGTTCGGTGCGACGCCTGAAATCCGCCGCGGGGTTCGATCCTCGGCAACGGTCGCGACGGCGCCGTCCCAACCACTCGCCCACACTCGTCAGTCGTCACCTCCTATCCGCCATGGAAGAGAGCACGGGAAGCCTCACCAAGCTCATGGAGCAGTTGCTGAACCGCTTCGACGACCAGCAGGCCGTCGCGGACAAGCTATTCGAAGCGCAGCTCGCGTTCAACAAGCAGGTGTCGCAGGATCTCAGGAGTTTGGGAAACCAGATCGGGCTCACCCAGGCCGATCTGGCCGACGCGCTCCAAGCTGCCTCACCAGGTGCGACCTCCGCCACGGAGCCACGGAGTGCGGCAGCCACGGGCTTGGCCGCTTCTCTCACCATCGAGGTGCGGCCAACTCAAGACCAGCAAGTTCTCCCGCCTTTGCCGCCACCGGTCAGGCCATCACAGCCCGCGACCATGCCCACCCCGTTCGTGCGCCTCGTCAACGACGGACCACCCCTGCTCACCAACCGCCCACCCCAACTACAGCAACACCTGCCAATCACGCCATCGCCGCCACGGTCGACCACCAACAGCTGGGCACATCTCTGGGCGAGTTTGGAGGAGGCTCTCGTACGGATGGAGGCCTTGTCCACCACCGCTGCACCTGCATCTACCGGAGCACCGCCACCGTCAGACTCCGGATCAGCGAGCACTGAGAATGTTGGCGAGAGGCAGCGGGCAGCCGTCCTAGCTCCACACAAAGAGGCCGACGAACACAAGGCCAACAACACCCGAACCACAAGAGAATTCTCACCTTCTATAGGCATGTTTCCGGCTGTTGCAACAACCGCAGAGACTATGCCGGTCTCTGAACTGGAAACAGTGACGCCCAACAGGTGTTCGACGGAATACCCCGGGGACGAGGCCAACAAGGGTGCATCTACCTCAACCAACCCACTGCTCGGCAACATCCACTCTGTCCCCTCAACACTTTTGGTCAGTGGCGGAGACAAGGGGGGGCGAGCAGGGGCCTGGCCCCCCCTATCGATCGAACAAACGTTGACCAGGCTGTTTGTAATTAGCGATAACAGATGTGATTACGTGTACTTGGCCCCCCCTATCTCTCAACCGTAATGCTGAAAAAAGAAAAAGGCACATTAGGAAGCCCACTCATGACCTGATGTTTGCATGGGCTGCTAACTTACTAGCCCAAGCGTTTCTATAAAAAAACTCACTCGCCCTTTCCCTAGCCCTAGCGTCCAGTGCGGCACCTCTCCCGTGATTAATCTGTGACTTGAAAGTGTTGCGCCGCAGCCGCCCTTCTTCCTCTGCCGCCTCCTGCCCTCCTGGTCGCAATCAATATAAATCGTACGATGATGTCGCGACGGCGACCTAGCAATCCATATGGTTGCACTCGTCTCCAGCCAACGAATCAGGCTACTACGGAACTACCCAAGGTTAGCACTGTGTATTACTGTCCACTACTACTAATCTCTATCTATTTTGATCTTGTACGTGGCAAAATTATTAATTAGATTTTAAAAAATCTGTTATCTGACATCTGATGCTAATTCTAGAACTTCTCGTTTAGCAATCATGAACAGAAACGCGCTGTCAAACACCACTAAGTTGAATTCATATTTGAAGCACTTGAGTTCTCAAAGTAAAATGAGAGACCAGAGCATTGCATGCTAATCTACATCGAAATAAAATCAGCAGCTAACATTTATTTTCATAAAATTATTCTTATTTGCATTTTTTGCGGGTGTTATTAAATCACCATAAAATATGTATAAGCTTTTCCTAAAACGAAATGCATTAGCTTAAATTTACTTCAAGCGGTATATTATAACCGTGTGTATACAACGGTTATTTCTTTCACATCGGATTTTTGAACTAGCTTGGCTTGGCCCCCCCTATGTCGAAATCCTGGCTCCGCCCCTGCTTTTGGTGTGTGTGGATGCCGATGAGGTCACTACAGATCATCTTCATGATGAGAAGCCACAGCATATTGATACTAGCTCCGAAGCTTGGCTGCAGCTCAACGGAGAGGGTTATGCATACCTGCACCCCAACGCCATGATTTCGCTACTGTTGTTTGGCGACCATCAAGGCAACGCCCCACCAAAACCACCATGGTCTTTCCTTGTTCAAGAACAGATCGGGTGGAATGGCATTGAGGTCGCCACCTTCGCCAATGTCGCCCGGGTCAGGTGGTGCAAGAAGAGTTGGTGTGCGGTGTTACTGTGTTCACTGTCGCAGAAGGTGGTCGCATCCCAACCATGGCTGCGACCTCTGCAAGTGGAGCTCTGTTCCAGGGGAGTTGGCCAGCCGTCATGGTTGCCACCACAAACATGCACCATGTTATTGCTATCAGGGAATGCTCTTATTACGCCACTGATTGAGCTTAAACCATGGTTGGATCCATGGACGAGTGAAAGCAGTGGAGGTGTAATGAACAAACTAGAACATGATGGATTTTGGATGTCTAACCTGCTTCATGTGTTTGTTTGGAGGAGGAAGTCTGGAACCAACAATCTCTTGAACAATTACACGGAAAAGCAAATGATGGTGGATGTCCTCCAGTTTCACAGAGTAGCAGTTGGGTGTTATTTACATGGTGTAAACTTGGAACTGGAGAGCCTGAAGCTGTATAAAATGGTAAGTGTCAATCCGAACACGACACCAAGAACATGGGATCCAGGAATTCTACTTTTTAGTTCTATGATTAGCATGCACCTACCCTTCCTGGGTGTGTGTGTTGATGGGACAGAATTTCTTCTTTTTGGATGGAAGCTGCTTCCCTCACTTGATGATTATCAGTTCCCGAGTGCCCTTCAGGTGGTTCTGTACATGAGTGAGGTGATGCTTGATTTTGCACAAGGTTGGTCGTGTTTGCACTTCTTGGAGTCAAATACCAGATGGTTATCAAAGGTTATAACCACTCTACCACATGTTGACATAAAAATTCAGCAAAGAGAAATACATTCAATTGTTGGAGTCAAATCGATGGATACAAAAGAAAATGAATTTTTTACTGGGGGACCTCTGAACATTATTCACTTTCAGTGCCTTGTATTTCTCCGGACCTGCAGAATTGAGATATTTTCCCTTGGGATCCGATGCTCACTGTATCGGTGGTGGTTCCCATCTAATGCCAGGTCAATTCTGGAGTGGACACCTCATATCACAATGTATAAGCATGTGCGGATGTTCAGAGGATGGCTTAATTATGAGATGAATTATCAAAACAGCATCAGAACTGTAGTCAGGCTGATACAACATCTCCAACCTACTTACCAGCTTCTTATTTCTTGGTGGTCATGGCCGCAAGCAAGAAAAAAGGAATTGTTTGAAGCCGCAGAATCAGCCAATGACCTCAATGCTATTGTTATATTAGAGAAATACCCCTACCATCCAGACTCATTATTAACATTTGCCGATATGTTCAAATCTTCTGGAGAACATCACTCGTCAGCAGACGCTGTTGAGAAGTGTCTATTTGCACTGGAGTGTGCTTGCCATCCATTATTTAGTCCAGTGCGGAGCAACTACCAGTTGAAATACAACCATGACATAAATAAGCCATTTCTTTCATCCCGGCCCAGTCACATGAAAAACCTGGATCGGCATTGCTGTCACCGTTCAGCTTTAGAGGCATGCAAGTTTCTTTTGTCATTGGATTCTGATGACCCAAAGGGTGCTGTGTTTTGCATTGACTCCTTGGCTCTAGGATCGCAGCAGTACAAATGGTTGGAAAAGTTTGCTGAAGAGTACCAGTCTGATAACTCTCTTTGGCTGTTCCCCAATTTATCATTTTCTCTAGCCATTGCATGGTTCTATCTTGAACGTGATGTGGCATCTGAAGATGTTTTTGATCATGCCGACAAGTCAACAGTTGTTGAGCTCTTGAAGCATGCATTGATGCTTCATCCTCTGGTGCTTTCTAAGATTGTTGACAACGCTCCTTTGAAGGACTCTTCATCGAACCAAATACTCAAGAATGTGTTCTGCTCAGGCCAGCATGGTCGTTTCCCTGGTGATGCGATACAAAATATTCAGAAAATTTGCATTGAGTTGGGAGGGCTGAACACTACCAAGCACACTTATGAAGAGGATTGCAATTACCTTCATCAGCTTGTGATTAGCAGTACAATCGTCACCAAGCACATACTTCTACCATATGATCCAGGTGGCATAGTTCTTCGGTTAGACGAGTGTGGCGGCATTCCTAATTCAAGGATGTTAATCATCGGCTTGAGGGCAAGCCGAATTTCAAAGGAGGAAGAGTGTAACACCCCACCCATAGGCTGTCATCCTATACTTCGTAACCGGGCCTGGGCTACAAGATGGGCCGTCCATTGGAGGTTTGTTCCCACATGGCCTAGGCTACATATGCAACCGAGAGAGCACATGGAACGGCAGCGAAGGAATGAATATTCTGAATCCTATCTTGTGTTCTTCTGGTCCTCACCCCCTTCTCTGATTCCTCACCCAATTCTCCCAAATTACCCCAAATCTATGCAAATACTGAGCTGATTTGTGCGTCCTCGATCCATCCAACGATTGGGTCGTGACAGGGCGTCGAGCGTCTGGAAGAGCAAGCGACCGCACCCGTGGGGAGGGAGCGCTGCGACCCGCGGAAGAGGGAGCGGCGGCGGCGGCGGAGGGAGGAAGTGCGCGGCCCGCGAGGAGGGCGCCCGTGAGGGATATCCCCGGGGCAGTTCGAGAGACTTGGGGGTTGCGTGATTGTAGGAACTATTTTTTATCGTTTCCTTTGGAATCCACGATTGTAGGTGCGGATGGAAGTGGCAGAGTTTTCGTCCGCTCAATAAAATTGCTAAACGTACTTCTGCAAAAGTTTAGTTGGTGTTTAGACGGTTAGATCCAAATAAATTGGCCTCATCCTAAGGCTCTAATTGTTTTGGTTTGTGTTGTGTACGTTATGTGGGGTGGGGTTAGGGAAGAAAATGTTTGATTGTTTAATAGTAGTAGAGATAGAGATGTTTTAGAACATAGTGGATACTAGGGATCAAACCCTAACAAAACTAACTCGATTACATGATAGATCCCATCCAACCCATCACCGTCTAGCAAGCCTACGATGGAATTACTCACGCACGGCGGTGAGCATCATGGAATTGGTGATGGAGGAAGGTTGATGATGACGATGGCGATGACCTCCACTCTCCGGAGCCACGAACGGAATCCAGATCAGCCCTCCGGAGAGAGATTAGGGCTTGGCGGCGGCTCCGTATCGTAAAACGTGATAATTCTTTCTCCCTGATTTTTTCTCCCCGAAAGTGAATATCTAGGATCTGGGGATACGTCGGTGGAGCACCAGGGGGCCCACAAGGCAGGGGGGCGTGGCCTACGGGGGGGGTGCCCCCCACCCTCGTGGACAGGGTGTGGCCCCCCTGGTCTGGATCTTCTTGCAGGTATTTTTTATATTTTCCAAAATAATTCTTCGTGGATTTTCATGTCATTTCGAGAACTTTTTATTTCTGCACAAAAACAACATCATGGCAATTCTGCTGCAAACAGCGTCAGTCCGGGTTAGTTCCATTCAAATCATGCAAGTTAGAGTCCAAAACAAAGGCAAAAGGGTTTGGAAAAGTAGATACGTTGGAGACGTATCAACTCCCCCAAGCTTAAACATTTGCTTGTCCTCAAGCAATTCAGTTGATAAACTGAAAGTGATAAAGAAAAACTTTGACAAACTATGTTTGCTCTTGTTGTTGTAAATATGTAAGCCAACATTCAGGTTTTCAGCAATGATCATGAACTAACCACATTCACAATAACTTTCAGGTCTCAAGTCTACTCATATCAATGGCATAATCAACTAGCGAGCAATAATAATAAACCTCGGATGACAACACTTTCACAAAACAATCATGATATGATATAACAAGATGGTATCTCGGTAGCCCTTTCTGAGACCGCAAAACATAAATGCAGAGCACCTTTAATGATCAAGGACTGACTAGACATTGTAATTCATGGTAAAAGAGATCCAGTCATGATCATACTCAATGCAAATTAATGGTAATACATGAAAATGACAGAGGTGCTCTCCTACTGGTGCTCTTTGATAAGAGGATGACGACTCTTTATAAAAGTAAATAGATAGGCCCTTCGCAGAGGGAAGCAGGGATTTGTAGAGGTGCCAGATCTCGATTTTTAAATAGAGATGAATAACATTTTGAGCGGTATACTTTCATTGTCAACATAACAACCAAGAATCTTGATATCTCCCATGCTACGCACATTATAGGTGGTTCCCAAATAGAATGGTACAGTTTATACTTCCCCAACCACCAACAAGCACACTCCACGGCTAGCCAGAAACAACGGGTACCGTCCAAACCAGCAACAACCCTGGGGGAGTTCTGTTTAATTATTATGATTTTGAGCATGGGACTAGGCATCCCGGTTACCAGCCATTTTCTCATGAATGATGAGCGGAGTCCACTCATCGTGAGAATAACCCACCTAGCATGGAAGATATAGACAGCCCTAGTTGATACATGAGCAATTCGAGCATACAAAACAGAATTTCATTTGAAGGTTTAGAGTTTGGCACATACAAATTTACTTGGAACGGCAGGTAAATACCGCATATAGGAAGGTATGGTGGACTCATTAGAATAACTTTGGGGGTTTATGGAAGTGGATGCACACGCAGTATTCCCTCTTAGTACAGGTGAGGGCTAGAAAGAGATTGGGAAGCGACCAGCTAGAGATCAACAACGGTCATGAACATGCATTAAAATTAATCAACAATGAATGCAGGCATGAGTAAGATATAAATCACCATGAACATAAATATCGTGGAGGCTATGTTGATTTGTTTCAACTACATGCGTGAACATGTGCCAAGTCAGATAACTTAAATCGTTCAAAGGAGGATACCACCCCATCATACTATATCACAACCATTTTAATATCATGTTGGCACACGAGATAAACCATTATAAACTCTCAGCTAATTAAGCATGACATAAGCAGCTATGATCTCTAATTGTCATTGCAAGCATGTTTCATTCCTAACAAGTTGAATCAAGAACGATGAACTATCATATTTACAAAAACAAGAGAGGTCGAGTTCATACCAGCTTTTCTCATATCAATTAGTTCATCATATATCATCCTTATTGCCTTTCATTCGCACGACCGAACGGTGTGGATAATAATAATAGTGCACGTGCATTGGACTAAGTTGGAATCTGCAAGCATTTAATACAAGAGAGAAGACAAGGTAATATGGCTCAAGGTTAAATCATCAATAAAGCATATGAGAGCCACTAAGCATTTTAATCATGCTCTTCTACTCTTAACACCCAAAGAAAAGAAAAGAAAAGAAACCATTTAGACGGGAAAGCTCCCAACAAGCAAAATAAGAACGGGAAATCTTTTTGGGTTTTCTTTTAATTGCTACTAAAAGCAGGAAAAGTAAACTAGCTAGAAGCCACAACTAATATTTATTTATTTCTTAAGGTTTTTCTAACACACAAGAAAAAGACTAAGAAAAAGAAATTGAAACTAAACATGGATGGTACAGTGAAAGAGTGTGAGCACCGACAACTAGAATAAGTGTGAACATGAATGCAAAGTTGGTGAGAAACACGTACTCCCCCAAGCTTAGGCTTTGGCCTAAGTTGGTCTATGGCCATGGATCGAAGCTACTCCCTCCAGTGTACTAAGATGTGTCCTCTGGGTGCCACTGGTTGGCAAGCTCTTCCAGCTCCCACCCATAAACAAAATGACGGTAAGGATCGAGTGGTGGCTCTGGCTCAGGTTCTGAAGCTTGTGCATGGCCCTGGTACTTGTAGAAGGCATCTGATGTAACAAGATATGTGTCTGTAGATAGATCAAACAGAGATGGTGCAGGCAAGGTAACAATTTCACTATATTTTTCATCAAACCTTAATTTATAATTAAGCAACCTATCCTTGTCTTTAACAATAAAATCATGTGCTACCATGCTCTTGTAGTCTAGATAAACAGGGGCAAGCAATTTTTCTTCCTTCTCATGATGTCTAATAGGTATTCGAAAATATTCAACAAGGCGAGAAGCAAAGATGCCTGCAAAGACGGGCCGCTTTGAGTGGTTCGGACTCAGTCATTTAGCAACGACGGCACCCAAGCTAAAAGTTGTGTCTTGGAACAAAGCATGACGTAATATGACAATATCAGGGGCACTAAGATTCCCACTGTTCCCGTGACCAATTAAACATCTACTAGCAAATAAAGCAAAGTAGCGTTGACAGGGAAGTGTATACTAGTGATCCTTGCCCTTGAGACTTGTCTAGTTTCCCCTACAGCTATCATGTCGATAAACCCTTCAACGTCTTCATGACGTGGTTCATCGAGCCTACCTCCAAAGGGTATCTTACATACTTCACAAAATTCTAAGAGTGATATCTCCTTAATCTCATCATACAAACGAAACTCCACTGTAGGTGGTGTTTTCTTAGCATGAAAATGAAAACTTTGCGTGAAAATATTAGTGAGTAAGAGAAACTGTTCACGCTGGTCGTGTAGGAAGTCGGCGAGGCCTGCATTATTTGCCAACCAATAAAAGTCTTCGTAAATCCCGGCGGACATCATGAAATCATTACAAGGCTATTCACACGATCGAACTTCCGCCATGCGAGGAAGATTATATTTGGGCTTCTTATTTTCTTATTTCTTCTTCCCCTCTGAGCTCTTACTGGAGGAGCCCCTCAAAAATCTATTTATCATTTTTTTCTTTCTGAAAAATTCTGAAATTTTTAGTAACTCAAAATAAAAGTTAACCAAACTCAACAAGATTGATAGCAACAACTCCTACTAGTGCCTTGTGACGCCCGAAGACCGACGCCCCAGAAGATTCCAAAAGATTCCAGATGTTCCGGGTTCTTCCGTGTTTTTCTTTTGTGCTTGTGCTATTTTTTTGCATTGCATCATGTCATCATGCCATCATGTCATTAATCTTTTGCATCTCAACCTAAATAAATTGTGTGGACCTTCGGTCCATTTAAATCGAGGGAAGAGTGTCTTCTCTTTATAACATATCCTCCCAATATTTAGGGACCTATATAAATAATTATTCCATTTGTTGGAATTCAACATAACACACTTGCAAATATTCCCCATGCCTCTTAATTCAAGTTTCACCGTCAAAAACCTTCCCTATATTTCTTTTCTCGTTTATCGAGGTTCCTCCAAAAACCTCAACATTTTTGGACACTTCCGAAACCATGTCATAGTTCAAACCATTTGAATTAAAGTCAAATGAGTTTGAATTACATCTTTCGTCACGCCTCTCCTATTTTTCATGGACCGTGCACCTTTTTACGAGTCCGGGGAAAATATCCTCTTGACCTAAATTCCATCCCTAACCTCTATTTTCTTTCTTTCTCTTCTTTGTTTTTTTAATAAGGAGATGGCCCAACCAGCCACCTCCCAGCCGCACCTGCCTTCCCAGGCCCAGGCCTCAAGGCCCATCAGCCTCCAGGCCCAGTCCCCATCGCTCTCCTAAACCCTAGCCCGATCCCCCTCGTCCCTTCTCTCCTCCCAGTGCCGCCAGTTCCCCATTTTCCCTCGATCTCCCTGATCCCATCTCGCATCGACTCCATCGGTCGTGCCCTCGCTGCCCGATCCCCTCTCCTCTCGCTATCTCCCTCCTCCCTGATGCCCTCGACTCTCCTCGGCCAGGCCCCGAGCACCCCATCGCCACCGGCCCTCAGGCCCTTCCCCTCCAGCCGCCTCGCGCGAGCGCCTCCCTCCCCGCGCGGAGCCCGCGCCGGCAGCCGCCATCTCCCCTCGAGCGCTCCCTCCGTTCTCCTCCTTGCCTGGCCCGAGCAGCACACCGCGAGCCGCCCCGCATCGCCCCTGCTGCCTCCAATCCTGCGTGCCACAGGCTGGCCAGGCCCGCCTCCCTCCGTCCTCAAGCCGGCAGCCAGCCAGCCACGCGATCTGCGCAAGGCTGCAGCCGCCCTGCCTCCGCGCCAGGAGCTCCAGCGCCAAGGCCGTCCGAGCGCGCCAAGGTGCTGCCCCGTCCAAGGCCGCAGCGCCCGCACCTCGTCGTCCCTTGCTGCTGGCCGCTCCTCCTTGCTGCTCCGAGACCGTGCCGTGTTTGTTTTGTTGTTGTGGTTGTTTCTCCAAGTTCCACCGTGCAGATTTTTCGTCAAGTACCTCTACGGATGTGGTACATCTACGGAAAAACGAGCTCCGTGAACGACTACCGTCGCCCCGTGTATGACTACGAACGAGAACAATTACTTCCCACTACGTGCATGTACCACTACCGTCGCCAAGTCCCGAGACCGGCAAGACCGAGACCGCCAAGTACCACGACGAATGTGTACCACTACCGTCGTGACGACTACTTCCTCTACGACCCGTGTACCACTACGTCCCTCGACAACTCGAACCGCTTCGAGAACGAATGTTCCGAAGGTATAACCCCGAGACGATGACCCGTGGTTGAATGCTTGCATGTGTTGTATGAAATGTTTGCCCTTGTTTGCGCCGTGCCCGTTGAGCCCTCTTTTGTAGCCGACCCGTGGGAACCGGGCAACCGGGATCATCCCACCTTTTCATCTTGTTCGACTCGCTCACGCTCTCCGTCATCTTTTGCACCGGTCTCTCAACGAGTTACCGGAACCGATATGATGCCGTGGCATCATTTTGGATATCGTCGCCGTGGCACCCCTTTTCCACCACGGTGACAAGTGCTTCATATCTCTTCATGTTAACTTTTAATAAAAATTGCATAAACTTGATCATGTCATCCGCATCATGTTAACAACATTAAAATGTGTGAATTGTTGTTTGCTTAAAATTACTAAACATGCATATGGGGATTTTCCGGAATTGTTGTTGTTTTTCCGGCCTCATTTTAAAATGCCTAAATAGGTAGTTTGTTTTTGCTTCACCTCTTGCCATGTTAACAAACATTTAATCTTGTCTTGTAAATAAACGAGAGTCAACTAAATAAATAACATGTGGTGTTTCGTCAATATGCAACTCGTTGCTTATTGAGCTCCACTTAACTTGTAGTCTTGTTTGTGCACTTTGCCATGCCATGCATAATTAAATCGGACATGCATCATACTTGGATGTGCATCGTATGCCATGTTAATGCTTGTGTGTTTACCGTGTTGTTTGCTTCTTTCCGGTTGCTTCTCTTGTTAGCTTCGGTTTCGTTCCGGAGTTGTGAGGATTCGCTCGACTATGTTGCTCCGTCTACTTCATGGACTTGTTCTTCTCCCTTGCGGAATCCCAGGCAAGATGACCATACCCTTGGATACCTTTACTACCATTGCCATGCTTAGTTGTCTCGATACTATCGTTGCATGTCGCGCTACCCATCTTTTATGTCAGCCTCTCCTTGTTGCCATGAAACCTCTAACCTTTGACACCTTCCTAGCAAAACCACTGTTTGGCTATGTTACCCGCTTGCTCGGCCCCTCTTATAGCGTTGTTAGTTGCAGGTGAAGATGAAGTTCGTTCCAGGAGGGAACTTGTTGTTGGAATATCACAATATCTATTATTATTATTAACACACCTATATACTGGGCATGGGTGGAAGGCTTGGCCTTTTGCTCGGTGTTTTGTTCCACTCATGCCACCTTAGGCGCCGATAAACCGGCATTATGTTCCTTGATTTTGCGTTCCTTACACGATGGGTGGATGGGGACCCCTTGACAGTTCGACTTTGAATAAAACTCCTCCAGCAAGGCCCAACTTTGGTTTTAATTTGCTCATAATAACAACTTAATTAATTAATTAAATTACATAGGGGGTCGCGTCCCCGGGTTCTTAATTCTACATAGCAGGGGGGGCCAGTGCTAATGGTGTTGGTCCCAAATGGGTAGACTGCGGGGCCACCACGGGGAAACTCGAGGTTTGGTTTTACTGTAGGATGTCCCATCCGGTCGTGGCCTGAGACGAGATACGCGCGGCTATTATCAGGGTGTCGGCACGCCGGGAGGTCTTGCTGGACTTGTTTTACCATTGTCGAAATGTCTTGTGCACCGGGATGCCGAGCCTGATCGGATTTCCCTAAGATAAGGAGTGATGATATTATATTTATCACTTCAGCTAATCGTGAGAGCTTGTGATGGGCTAAGTTGGGACACCCCTGCAGGGTTATGATCTTTCGAAAGCCGTGCCCGCGGTTATGTGGCAGATTGGAATTTGTTAATGTCCGGTTGTAGAAAACTTGACAGAGGATCCGAAGTAAAACACACAACCGTGTGAGTAACCGTGACTGTCTCTTTTCACTTTGAGAAGAGAACACGGTGGGGTTATGTTTGACTCGTATGTAGTTCAGGATCTTTAGCGATCACTTCTAGTTGCGACCGTTTGCGTAGATGCTCATCTTATTCTTGTACTCGTAAGTTAGCCACCATATTATGCTTAGCCGCTGTTGCAACCTCACCACTTACCTCTTCCTACCCATAAAGCTTTGCTAGTCTTGATACCCATGGTTATGGGATTGCTGAGTCCTCGTGGCTCACAGATACTACAACACCAGATGCAGGTTCAGCCTAGAATGATGCAGGAGTTGGATCAGTACTTCACTGGGAGCTCGATGAAGAGAGTGGCCGTATGCTTGTGAAGTTTTCGAAGATCAGTAGTGGTTTCTGCTAGGATTCGATCTGGACATGTGGCTTTATGTTTTTGGTATCTTTTCTTTTGGATCTTCGCCCGTAGTCGGGTTGTGATGTTTTGGATGATGTTATGCTTATGTAATGTATTGTGTGAAGTGGCGAGTGTAAGCCAACTATCTCCTTTTGCAATTTAATCCCTCTTTTACATGAGTCGTGCAAAGATACCAAACTTGAGATCATTCCAGAATGGGCTTATACCTTTAAGTCGTGCCTCGACACGTAGGAGGTATAGTCCCATCCTGGGCATTACAAGTTGGTATTCAGAGCCTTCTCCGACCTAGAAGCCCCCACTGATTGATCGAATCGTTGACGGTTGAGTCTAGGCACACACTTAAAATGTTTTGAGTCCTATATATATCGGAGAGTAGGATTTCTTTTGCTTCTCATCTCTTTTCACTCTGGTGAGGACTCCTGACAATTACTCTTGTCTCTTCTACTGTCAAAAATGCACCAATTTTTTTTAGGATCTCGCGAGTATTATTTGGATTGTTCCGATGTCTTTGTGACAAGAACATTGTTCTCGATGCCTCCTGTCATTTAGGTGTTGTGGGAGTGTCCCGGGGAGTTGAGCTCCGAGGTGTTGTCGTCACAAATATATCGCATCAGTTCTAGAATACTTAAGACGGCCGACATCGAAAACTCTCCTATGCGGTTAGTGGCAAGATAACCCCGACATCACCCAGTACTGGGGAGGTAGTTCGGGAGTATTGCCATGGCTTGTATAGTGGATGCGTTTCGAAGGTCCGAGGTAAACGGTTTCCAGAGATAACTGGTTATGTGTTGAAGGATGGATACAGTTGGATGTAGGATTAGAGTTGAGTGCGCGATGCTTCCCCTGTATCGCCAACACCTGATTGCATAACTAGAAACTTTTGGAAATTAATAGGTGGGTTCATCAAGTAGTTCTAGGCATTCTTCCAACGAATGCATGATATGAAGTTTGGGGTTCTACATTGAGTGAAGTGGTTTTATGGGCTTGTTCCGATCGGGAGTTGCATCTTAAAGGGTCCTTGGCTATGCTGATCCGGGGATTGCAAAACCCTTTTGTAACACGTTCCATAAGCTTTCAGCACGAAGATGTCGAACGAAACTTCTATCTTGTATTTGTTCTATCTGCTCCTTGTTGCTTTTTATTTATCTTTTGTTCTCCCAAGTGGCTTCTCGACAAGTTGATGTACCTACGGAATTCATTCGTTCATTCTTTGCTCGGATGGTATTGTGAAGATTTTGTTGCAACATATCTATCCTTTGTTTTGTTTTGATTCTGGTATTCGAGTTGCTTCGATGTCAAATGTTGATTCCATACCTTTCCTAATCGGTGTTCTCATATTTCTATGGGAGTGCTAATTCTTCTTGACCATCGAGATCTTCATGTTAATCCTTTTCAACCGGTGTGCCTTCTCTTCAAGTTTTTCCATACGGACGCCGTTGAGAAATCTGACGATTGTCTGTTTCATTCATCCCAAGTTGTCTGTGTTTCCCCGCCCTGCCTCCCTTTTTCTTCTTGGAGCCAGAGTCCCTAATGAAATATCCATTTTATTCATGTGATATTTCTTCATTCTTTTCCTTCAATGTTCTTATCCAGTGATTTATCGTGAAGATGCTCAAGAGCTTCAAGTTCATCATTCTTCGTTCTCGTTTCTTCTCTGGTGGATGTAATTCAAGATTCGGTGTTGATCTTATCCTTTTTCCTCTTTTCACAATGCTTTCTTATTCCGGTACACCAATTAATCATTCTCCTCTTGCTATTCATATCCGGAGTGCTGAAGATTCATAATTCCATTTTTAATCCTTTCAAGCTATTTTGAGGATTGTTATCTTACTCAAGCCATTTAATTCAACCGGTGCAATATCTCTTAAGCAATCTTTTCCAACGGTGATTTCTTTAGTGGGCCCTAACCCACAGGTCTTTTCCAGGATCTTACCTGACTCTTCTAATTTTTCTGGAGTTATACTCAAATTCTCTTTAAAGTGTGACTTAAGAATGGATTACATCAGTCATCTGCCTTCTCCAAGATCGCTTTCAAATTCTTTTTCATCATTGGTTCAACCTTTTAATTCTTCATTCCGGAGTGCCTCAACAATTCATGGTGGTGTAGCTCATCGTCTTCTCAGATTTTGAAGACCGGAGAAGTGTTTCTCTTAAATCTTGGTCCATTCTCTCAAGATTCGTGGTTCTAGCTTCTTGCCATCCTCATTATTGTTCAGATTGTGAGGAATTCTTTTATGCCATCCGAAGCATTTCATGAATTCTTTCCATTGTGATCCTCTGAAGGCCATCATTTCAGAAGATTTCTTCGTTCTCAGTTTTCAACTCCGTCCTCCAAATATTCTTCATTGATGTCTCTTCGTTCGTCTCCATATTTTTACGGTGGTTCTTTCAAGATTACTCTTCCGTTGTTATCGTATTAATTCATTTGTTCTTTTCGTAATCCTACCGGTGCTTTGTTGAATATTTACCCAAGCTTGTGCGAGATCTCTCTTAATCCTTTCCAACAAGAATAAGTAGTAGGCCAATTCCGTTGCTTGTCATCAATTTAATTTGATGAAGGATAAGCATACAGTAAATCTTATTCTTGTCTCCTCGAAGTGATTATTCTCTTTTTCCAGAGCTTGCTCATCATATCATATTCTCGGTTCTAAGTTGTTCATCTTGTTTTCCGGAGCTCCAAGTTATTTCAATTATTTCATTTCAACCTCCATCTAATTCATCGCAGGCCTTCAATCTTATTCTTTTCATCTTTCACTTCTCATGCTTTTCATTACCGGAGTTCTCATGGTGGTTCATCATGTTTTAATTCATCCTCATAGTCTTCATCAAGATTCTTGTTGGAGCTCAAGCATTCTTCATCATGCTTTCCAAGTGCAATTCTTTCTACCTTATTGTTTGAGATGGTGTTATATCATTCTTGACAATTCCTTCATGAATTATGATTCACGAGTTATCAAGAATGAGATTTTAAAACCATCATTTTTCCTTGTTCAGGAGATCTTTTCACTCTTCATTTATTCGTTGGAGTTATCTTGGGTTATGATTCACCTAAAAGCTTTCCTTGAGAATTGTTCCTATTATGGTGCTTATAAATGACCCAAGTTCTTCATTTATCATTTCGGTGAAATAAGTTTATCGTCTCCTTGCTGATCTCAAGCCAATCAATTGTTTTCGTCAGTGGCTGGTTGTCACCTCTTAATTTTGAGATGTTTTCCATAAGCCCACATCAAGCTTATTCGTTTTCGTTGTTGATTTTTTTTAAAATCAACTCCATTCAACCCTTCTTCGTAAGGATGTTTTTCATATTCAATTGCCGGAGAAGTTGTCTTTTTCTTCTCCGTTCAATTCTTTCATGGATCTATATGCTATTTATTCATTCCGGAGGCTTTGTGATATTGCTCTCTTTAACCATCATCTCGTTTTTATCAAGATCATGTTCTTCCTTGTTTATCTATTTAACCGGAGCGTTGTATTCTCCACTCTAATTCTCTCATCTCATCTAGTTTTTCCTAGATTTTCAACCGGAGTGCTATCTGAAATCTTTCTTAACCTTGTGCCATTCTTTTAATTGTTTCGGAGGCAATGTGATGTTGATTTCATCAAGTATCACCCCTTCTCCTCAAGTTCTTGTTAATTCCTTCCATTTTCAGACGGAGTGCTGTCCAAATTCTGTCATCCTTATTCCTTGGCTATACCATTGCGGTTTCTTATTCTTTTGGTTCGTAAGCTCTTGTTTCATGTCTTTCAACCTACAAGGTTCTCATAATGTACCTTGTTCATCTTTTTTCTAAAGGAGTGTTTTCATCTTCGTTCATCTCCGTTGCTTTCTTTCTTTCAAGATTGGTCAACCTCTCAGGTTTGTGGTTTCATTCGTCTGTCAAAGAAGCAACTTTGTTTTACCTCTTCTTTTTTCGTTTTTACCCAGTGCCATCTCTAGGATATCGGGTCGAGATCCTCTGTTAGTGTGGGAGAGTTGTGACGCCCGAAGACCGACGTCCCAGAAGATTCCAGAAGATTCCAGATGTTCCGGGTTCTTTCGTGTTTTTCTTTTGTGCTTGTGCTATTTTTTTGCATTGCATCATGTCATCATGCCATCATGTCATTAATCTTTTGCATCTCAACCTAAATAAATTGTGTGGACCTTCGGTCCATTTAAATCGAGGGAAGAGTGTCTTCTCTTTATAACATATCCTCCCAATATTTAGGGAGCTATATAAATAATTATTCCATTTGTTGGAATTCACCATAACACACTTGCAAATATTCCCCATGCCTCTTAATTCAAGTTTCACCGTCAAAAACCTTCCCTATATTTCTTTTCTCGTTTATCGAGGTTCCTCCAAAAACCTCAATATTTTTGGACACTTCCGAAACCATGTCATAGTTCAAACCATTTGAATTAAAGTCAAATGAATTTGAATTACATCTTTCGTCACGCCTCTCCTATTTTTCGTGGACCGTGCACCTTTTTACGAGTCCGGGGAAAATATCCTCTTGCCCCAAATTCCATCCCTAACCTCTATTTTCTTTCTTTCTCTTCTTTGTTTTTTTAATAAGGAGATGGACCAACCAGCCACCTCCCAGCCGCACCTGCCTTCCCAGGCCCAGGCATCAAGGCCCATCAGCCTCCAGGCCCAGTCCCCATCGCTCTCCTAAACCCTAGCCTGATCCCCCTCGTCCCTTTTCTCCTCCCAGCGCCGCCAGTTCCCCGTTTTCCCTCGATCTCCCTGATCCCATCTCGCATCGACTCCATCGCACGTGCCCTCGCTGCACGATCCCCTCTCCTCTCGCTATCTCCCTCTTCCCCGATGCCCTCGACTCTCCTCGGCCAGGCCCCGAGCACCCCATCGCCACCGGCCCTCAGGCCCTTCCCCTCCAGCCGCCTCGCGCGAGCGCCTCCCTCCCCGCGCGGAGCCCGCGCCGGCAGCCGCCATCTCCCCTCGAGCGCTCCCTTCGTTCTCCTCCTCGCCTGGCCCGAGCAGCACACCGCGAGCCGCCCCGCATCGCCCCTGCTGCCTCCAATCCTGCGCGCCCCAGGCCGGCCAGGCCCGCCTCCCTCCGTCCTCAAGCCGGCAGCCAGCCAGCCGCGCGATCTGCGCAAGGCTGCAGCCGCCCTGCCTCCGCGCCAGGAGCTCCAGCGCCAAGGCCGTCCGAGCGCGCCAAGGTGCTGCCCCGTCCAAGGCTGCAGCGCCCGCACCTCATCGTCCCTTGCTGCTGGCCGCTCCTCCTCGCTGCTCCGAGACCGTGCCGTGTTTGTTTTGTTGCTGTGGTTGTTTCTCCAAGTTCCACCGTACAGATTTTTCGTCAAGTACCTCTACGGAAGCGGTACATCTACGGAAAAACGAGCTCCGTGAACGACTACCGTCGCCCCGTGTACGACTACGAACGAGAACAACTACTTCCCACTACGTGCTTGTACTACTACCGTCGCCAAGTCCCGAGACCGGCAAGACCGAGACCGCCAAGTACCACGACGAATGTGTACCACTACCGTCGCGACGACTACTTCCTCTACGACCCGTGTACCACTACGTCCCTCGACGACTCGAACCGCTTCGAGAACGAATGTTCCGAAGGTATAACCCTGAGACGATGACCCGTGGTTGAATGCTTGCATGTGTTGTATGAAATGTTTGCCCTTGTTTGCGCCGTGCCCGTTGAGCCCTCTTTTGTCGCCGACCCGTGGGAACCGGGCAACCGGGATCATCCCACCTTTTCATCTTGTTCGACTCGCTCACGCTCTCCGTCATCTTTTGCACCGGTCTCTCAACGAGTTACCGGAACCAAAATGATGCCGTGGCATCATTTTGGATATCGTCGCCGTGGCACCCCTTTTCCACCACGGTGACAAGTGCTTCCTATCTCTTCATGTTAACTTTTAATAAAAATTGCATAAACTTGATCATGTCATCCGCATCATGTTAAAAACATTAAAATGTGTGAATTGTTGTTTGCTTAAAATTACTAAACATGCATATGGGGATTTTCCGGAATTGTTGTTGTTTTTCCGGCCTCATTTTAAAATGCCTAAATAGGTAGTTTGTTTTTGCTTCACCTCTTGCCATGTTAACAAACATTTAATCTTGTCTTGTAAATAAACGAGAGTCAACTAAATAAATAACATGTGGTGTTTCGTCAATATGCAACTCGTTGCTTATTGAGCTCCACTTAACTTGTAGTCTTGTTTGTGCACCTTGCCATGCCATGCATAATTAAACCGGACATGCATCATACTTGGATGTGCATCGTATGCCATGTTAATGCTTGTGTGTTTACCGTGTTGTTTGCTTCTTTCCGGTTGCTTCTCTTGTTAGCTTCGGTTTCGTTCCGGAGTTGTGAGGATTCGCTCGACTATGTTGCTCCGTCTACTTCATGGACTTGTTCTTCTCCCTTGAGGAATCCCAGGCAAGATGACCATACCCTTGGATACCTTTACTACCATTGCCATGCTTAGTTGTCTCGATACTATCGTTACATGTCGCGCTACCCATCTTTTATGTCAGCCTCTCCTTGTTGCCATGAAACCACTAACCTTTGAGACCTTCCTAGCAAAACCACTGTTTGGCTATGTTACCCGCTTGCTCAGCCCCTCCTATAGCGTTGTTAGTTGCAGGTGAAGATGAAGTTCGTTCCAGGAGGGAACTTGTTGTTGGAATATCACAATATCTATTATTATTATTAACACACCTATATACTAGGCATGGGTGGAAGGCTTGGCCTTTTGCTCGGTGTTTTGTTCCACTCATGCCACCTTAGGCGCCGATAAACCGGCATTATGTTCCTTGATTTTGCGTTCCTTACACGATGGGTGGATGGGGACCCCTTGACAGTTCGACTTTGAATAAAACTCCTCCAGCAAGGCCCAACTTTGGTTTTAATTTGCTCATAATAACAACTTAATTAATTAATTAAATTGCATAGGGGGTCGCGTCCCCGGGTTCTTAATTCTACATAGCAGGGGGGGCCAGTGCTGATGGTGTTGGTCCCAAACGGGCAGACTGCGGGGCCACCACGGGGAAACTCGAGGTTTGGTTTTACTGTAGGATGTCCCATCCGGTCGTGGCCTGAGACGAGATACGCGCGGTTACTATCAGGGTGTCGGCAAGCCGGGAGGTCTTGCTGGACTTGTTTTACCATTGTCGAAATGTCTTGTGCACCGGGATGCCGAGCCTGATCGGATTTCCCTAAGATAAGGAGTGATGATATTATATTTATCACTTCAGCTAATCATGAGAGCTTGTGATGGGCTAAGTTGGGACACCCCTGCAGGGTTATGATCTTTCGAAAGCCGTGCCCGCGGTTATGTGGCAGATTGGAATTTGTTAATGTCCGGTTGTAGAAAACTTGACAGAGGATCCGAAGTAAAACACACAACCGTGTGAGTAACCGTGACTGTCTCTTTTCACTTTGAGAAGAGAACACGGTGGGGTTATGTTTGACTCGTATGTAGTTCAGGATCTTTAGCGATCACTTCTAGTTGCGACCGTTTGCGTAGATGCTCATCTTATTCTTGTACTCGTAAGTTAGCCACCATATTATGCTTAGCCGCTGCTGCAACCTCACCACTTACGTCTTCCTACCCATAAAGCTTTGCTAGTCTTGATACCCATGGTTATGGGATTGCTGAGTCCTCGTGGCTCACAGATACTACAACACCAGATGCAGGTTCAGCCGAGAATGATGCAGGAGTTGGATCAGTACTTCACTGGGAGCTCGATGAAGAGCTTGGCCGTATGCTTGTGACGTTTCCGACGATCAGTAGTGGTTTCTACTAGGATTCGATCTGGACCTGTGGCTTTATGTTTTTGGTATCTTTTCTTTTGGATCTTCGCCCGTAGTCGGGTTGTGATGTTTTGGATGATGTTATGCTTATGTAATGTATTGTGTGAAGTGGCGAGTGTAAGCCAACTATCTCCTTTTGCAATTTAATCCCTCTTTTACATGAGTCGTGCAAAGATACCAAACTTGAGATCATTCCAGAATGGGCTTATACCTTTAAGTCGTGCCTCGACACGTAGGAGGTATAGTCCCATCCTGGGCATTACATGCCTAGAGACTATATCATGCATTAGAACTACTTGGGACCAAGGAAATTTGACATGCAAGCTCAAGAACAAGGTCACCACAGAAGCAAAAATTTGCAATAAATAAAGCTCTAGAACAAAAACTAATTGGACCAATGGATGAGTCACATACCAAGGAACAATCTCCCCAAACAGTTTGGTGAATGGTGCTTTGACCAAGGAGATCGAAAATGGCAGCAAGATGAGCTAGAACTTGGGTTTGAGCTGGTTGGTGATTTTTTTGGGAGGAAGAAGAAGAGTGTGGGTGTAGGAATAAGTGGAGGGGGGCAGGTGGGGCCCACGAGGCAGGGGGCATGCCCTGGACCCTCGTGGCAAGGTGCTGGCTCCCCTCGCTGTGTGTTCTGTGCCATATTTCCTCAAATATTCTAAAAAAATCATATTTCATTTTCAGGGCATTTGGAGAACTTTTGTTTTAGGGGTATTTTTTATTGCACAGATAAGTCTAAAAACAGACAAAAAATACTATTTTTGCTTTATTTATCCTAATTAACAGAAAGTAAAAGGAGGGTACAGAAGGTGGTGCTATCTAGATTCACCTATCTCATGCTCATCAACAGGAATCCATTAACAAGGTTGATCAGGTCTTGTTAATAAACTCTTTCCGAATAACATGAAACCGGAGAATTTTCGAATAACACTAGGTTACCTCAATGGGGATATGTATGTCCCCAACTATAGGAATGTCATATGTCTTCTTGATAGTAGGAAGAGGAAATTCAAAACCTCCAATAGTAATAGTTGAAAATTTTCCAATATAATTGATACTGTGCCTGAGGTTGTTTCCTCTGAAAGTGTACCGTATGCTCATTACCATTGACATGAAAAGTGACATTTCCTTTGTTGCAATCAATAACAGCCCCTGCAGTATTCAAAAAGGGTCTTCCAATAATAATAGACATACTATCGTCCTCTGGAATATCAAGTATAACAAAGTCCGTTAGAATAGTAACACTTGCAACTACAACAGGCACATCCTCACAAATACCGACACATATAACAGTTGATTTATCGGCCATTTGCAAAGATATTTCAGTAGGTGTCAACTTACTCAAGTCAAGTCTACGATATAAAGAGAGAGGCATAACACTAACACCAGCTCCAAGATCAAATAAAGCAGTTTTAACATAGTTTCTTTTAATGGAGCAAGGTATAGTAGGTACTCCTGGATCTCCTAGTTTCTTAGGTATTCCACCTTTAAAAGTGTAATTGGCAAGCATGGTGGAAATTTCTACTTCAGGTATTTTTCTTTCGTTGGTAATAATATCTTTCATATATTTAGCATAAGGATTTGTTTTAAGCACATCAGTCAAACGCATACGCAAAAAGATAGGTCTAATCATTTCAGCAAAGCGCTCAAAATCCTCATCATCCTTTTTATTGGATGGTTTCGGAGGAAAAGGCATGGGTTTCTGAGCCCATGGTTCTCTTTCCCTACCGTGCTTCCTAGCAACAAAGTCCTTCTTATCATAACGTTGATTCTTTGATTGTGGGTTATCAAGATCAACAGCAGGTTCAATCTCTACATCATTATCATTGCTAGGTTGAGCATCATCATGAGCATCATTATTAATATTATCACTAGGCTCAAGTTCATTACCAGATTGTGTCTCAGCATCAGAAACAGATATATCATTGGGATTCTCAGGTGTGTCAGCTACAGGTTCACTAGAAGCATGCAAAGTCCTATCATTTTTCTTTTTCTTCTTCTTAGAAGAACTAGGTGCATCTAAATTAGCTCTCTGAGAATCTTGCTCAATTCTCTTAGGGTGGCCTTCAGGATACAGAGGTTCCTCGGTCATTTTACCACCTCTAGTAGCAACTCTAACAGCATAGTAATTATTCTTACTATTAAATTCATTGAGCAAATCATTCTGAGCCTTAAGTACTTGTTCTACTTGAGTGGTAACCATAGAAGCATGTTTACTAAAGAGTTTCAATTCACCTTTAACTCTAGACAGATAATCACTCAAGCGTTCAATCATATAAGCATTGTGTTGTAATTGTCTACCAACATAAGCATTGAAGTTTTCTTGTTTCACAATAAAATTGTCAAACTCATCTAAGCATTGGCTAGCAGACTTATAACGAGGAATATCACCTTCATCAAATCTATAAAGAGAATTTACCTTTACTACCTGTGTCGGGTTATCAAGACCATGTATTTCTTCAATAGGTGATAAATTTTTAACATCTTCAGATTTAATACCTTTTTCTTTAATAGATTTCTTTGCCTCTTGCATATCTTCAGGACTGAGAAATAGAACACCTCTTCTCTTCGGAGTTGGCTTAGGGGCTGGTTTAGGAAGTGTCCAATTATTTTCATTGGCCAGCATATTATTCAATAGTAATTCAGCTTGATCAATTGTTCTTTCCCTGAAAACACAACCATCACAATTATCCAGGTGGTCTCTGGAAGCATCGGTTAGTCCATTATAAAAGACATCAAGTATATCATGCATCTCAAGAGGATGATTAGGCAAAGCATTAATTAATTGGAGAAGCCTCCCCCAAGCTTGTGGGAGCCTCTTTTCTTCAATTTGCACAAAGTTATATATTTCCCGTAAGGCAGCTTGTTTCTTATGAGCGGGAAAATATTTAGCAGAGAAGTAGTACATCATATCCTAGGGACTACGCACACAACCAGGATCAAGAGATTTAAACCAAGTCTTAGCATCACCCTTTAACGAGAACGGAAACAACTTAAGGATATAGTAATAGTGAATCTTTTCATCGTTGGTAAACATGCTGGCTATATCATTCAACTTAGTAAGATGTGCCACAACAGTTTCAGACTCATAACCATGGAAAGGATCAGATTCAACCAAAGTAATTAACTCAGGATTAACAGGGGATTCTACAAATCTTCAACGGGGTTCCCAAAAACTTTTTAATCCGAGTTCGTATGCAAAAGTTATGTCCATTTTACTAAATTCCAGAGAGATTTTGCAAATAAAGTCGAAATTCATATTTGTAAATTTTCCCAACAACTAGACCACATATCACATGGGAAACTTATTTTCTCTTATTTTTTTGACATTTCCATCATTTTCTTTTATTTATTTTTTTAACTGAAAAGGCGGTCCACCGGGGGTGCATTTGGTGAAATTTGGACATAGTAATGGTTCACCTTTACAAAGTGCGTCATTACTATGTGTATGACTTGCTCAAACCTTGGTCAAAGTTAGTAATGGCGCACTTTGTATAGGTGCGCCATTACTAAGTTTGACATAGTAATGGTGCACCTGGTGTGCGGTGCGCCATTACTAGTTTTGAAAAAAAAAATGAAAAAAATTGTTAGTAGTTGCGCACCGTGGGTGTGGTGCGCCATTAACTAGTAATGGCGCACTATACCCTGGTGCGCCACTGCTAAGTCCGGGAAGGGGTGTGGGGCCAGGACAACACTATTAATGGAGCACCACACGCGAGGTGCGTCATTAGTAATATGGCTATTAATGGAGCACCTATATCTGGTGCGCCACTGCCAGTGGCGCACCACATACATGGTGCGCCATTAATGTCCGTATTAGCTATAGCCGTTTTTCTCGTAGTGGGTTGCTCAAGTTGAGCTCCGAATTGGAACTCCATGGAGGTTTCTTCAAGCAAAAGTGGGGTGTTCTTATGCGTCTTTTAGCCCTTCCTATGAATCCCTAAATTAAATGTTTGAAAACCATTCAATGGAAACAACCAGCAGGTACAAACACTAACCGTACCAAAGAAATTCTGGGATCAGGTGCATCTCGGCAGAAGATTTTTATTCTTTGTTTTTGTACATAGAAATCAATGCAAAGACAAAAGTACTATTCTTGAAACAAAACTAATGAAATAACCTGGCTACAGAATCAATATGTACAACCCGCTCATTATGCTATCTAATCTAAGAATGATAATCTAATCTAAATATATGTTTGTAATTACATAGTTATAAAATACCTGACACCAATAGAACAGAGCTATATGATTCTCTAAGAAAAGGAACTTCAGATAAATGTAAACCACATTAGAGCCACTCACCACCTTCAATTAAATTACTTGGCGGTTTTGACTTGAAGTGAAACTCAACCTTCCGAGCAGAAGGGCTCTCCTCGTCAGCCAATCATGATGAGGGGCAAACACTTGCATTAAGTCCAAAGGAAGCATCCATGCAAATACATGAAACCAAACAGGAAAAAAAAACTTTATTATGACACATGACTATTCCAATAATCAACAAACAATGCATTATCTAAGAATGCATCATTACTGATCTATACCATCTACTTCCACATGCAAGATTTTTCTACTCCATGCATTCCCTTATACAAGGCCACTATGAAAAATATATTTTGCATCTATACAAGGCCATTAATAGTAATCGAGGCAAAAATTAATGATGTATCCTCGTATTAGCAACTTCTTTAATACTTGCATGCATGTAGTCATAATATCACTGTGCTAATTCCTTCTCATTCCTTCCTTACATGCATGTGGGCGTATCAATGATCCTGATTAACGAAAAGAAAAAATGGCTTACAAAGCATTCATTAAATTTTACCTTGGTATACCTGTAATTTGAGTTTGTGACCTTGTATAAGGTAATGGAGGGAGTACCACAGAAGGGCCGCACTTGGCTCACACCCATCCATACAGCTAGACAAATGAGCCCCACCGATGATTGAGCATGCAGTGGTACAAAATATGAGTTGTGTATTCTCGAATAGGAAGATAAATAAGAATTGCATCAAGTAGCAGGTAGGCTGTATATAACATACATAAACTGGGATCGGATCTGATGGTATGTGAAATATCAAAAGTTTCAATGTAACTCCATACAGAAGATGTAGGATTTGTTCTTCTAGGCAACCATATATAACCATTACCTTTAGTTACATAGAGAAGGGAAATGTATTGCCTATAGAAATAACAATCACATCCAAAAAACATAAGAATCTAGACAGAACATACTCTAATGCCATTTGTCCATATCTGATGTTTTCCGGTAAACATAGATAGCAGAGAGGGAACCAAGGGCTTACCAGCAGAGATGCATGAGTGAAAGAAGAATTGATGCCACTGGAAAACATCAGAGATGCAGGGCAGGAGGCGTGCTATGCTAATTGGGGTGCTAGCCTTCAGAAATGCATAGTAAGGTAGGCTAAACCTGCTACTGGAAGTAAGATAGTGACTGTCTCAATGCAAGTAAGTCTTGCTTCTGTGTCATTGATAACCAACCCCCCATGATCTAACTGAGTCATTCAATTTACCTTAACCATGATTAAGAAACCCTGTAGAACAATTGAATGCGGCAATTAACCACGAAAACAAAGGTATGCTAGGCTAATCAAGGTGGTTGTTGTTTTAGCAGTAGACGCATACAAATCTAACGAGGAGGAGAAACAAGCTTACCAGGGGCAACATGCTCAAGCAGCAAGGCTAGGTCAAGCAGCAAACACTAGTGGAAAATGTGCTAGCCACAACTTTCATTGGTGGCACGCCATTTAGAACCAATGCCAACACTATTTTTATCAAATAGTGGTGGCGTTGAATTACTTGGTACAACATTAGTAGGTGCATAGTGGTGGCGTTTGAAAACAGGGTAGTGTCAGAAGTATATGGGATCAACTATTTATACCAGGCGTAATATAGTGCTGTCGTGGTATAGGATTGAACGGCAGCACTATTATACTTAGTTGTGGCATACTGTTTGTTCCCACGCTAGTGTTATTTTATTATTTTGTGAACGCCAACAATCTTATAATAATTTATTTTGGTATATTCTATTTTATAGTATATTATAACTTACTTTTATTAAAGTTATATTATTATAAATAGAAATAACGATATTTTTAAAATATGTACTTTGAGACTTTAAATTACTTTTTTAAATTTTTAGTTTCAGACTTGAAATATATAGTTTTGAGCCTGCAAATATGTGGTTTGACACTTGCAAATTATTTTAGTTTTATATGTGGTGATCTTTTTTATAGTATATTCTAGTTACTTTTATTAAATTTCTATTATTTTAAATAGAAATAATGACATTTTAAAAAGTATGTACTTTGAGTTTTTTAATTTTAATTTAAGACTTGAAATATATAGTTTTGAGCCTTCAAATATGTGGTTTGACACTTCCAAAAAAATTAAGTTTTCTATGTGGTGGCCTTTTTTATAGTATATTATAGTTTACTTTTATTAAATTTCTATTATTTGAAATAGAAATAATGGCATTTACAAAAATATATACTTTGAGACTTTAAATTACTTTTTTCTATTTAGTTTAAGACTTGAAATATATGGTTTTGAGCCTTCAAATATATGGTTTGACTCGTCCAACTTTTATTAAATTTCTATTATTTATAAATGGAAATAATGACATTTCTTAGGTGGTGAACTTTTTTTATTGGGCTAGCCCAAATAGGATTAGGATGTCGTGGGGGTCAAAGACAACAGCCCCCTCGACACTCTCCCTTTCTGTCGCCGCGCGCTGTCGCCGCTTTGATTCCGGCTGAATCCGGCGATTGCCTTCGTTTTCTGGTCCCGAGGTACACATCTGAGCCTCCCACTCTCATCTAGACCATTAGGATGTTTTGTAATTAGAGGTGTGTTTCGCATTCCCTATGCTAGGGTTTTGGCGATGTCAGCAGGTGATGACGACGTCAGCAGGCGACGACGAGTTGCTGCTGGGGTTCATCACTTTTAAGCTTCACTGCCCTCGGCTCCAACCCAGGTCGGCAAATCATCCCTCTCTATTTTGCTATAGGTCCATGCCACTGTCAATTTTTTTATTTGCTAGGAAGTGACAATTTGTTGTAGTTGTAATACATAAAAAATCTTCTGTTTAATTCAAATAGTTGAATGTCCAATGTGGCAATATGTGGCAAATATAGAGTCCAAATAAAATTGCCACACTTTGTCAAAACTCAACTTAGGCAAGTTTGACCAAGTTATTACGTGTGTGTTTGGTTCTATTAGGCATAACACACTTATATAAATGTAAAGGGATAACACACTGCATTTCTATTAGGCATATATATATATACTACACTTCATATATATATATATATATATATATATATATATATATATATATATATATATATATATATATATATATATATATATATATATATATATATATACTACACTTCATATATATACAAATTGGCATATATATACTACACTGCATTTCTATTAGGTGTGTGTTTGATGAAATCTGCCAAGTCTGGAACTGGCAGAATTAAAACTTGCCATGTAGCATACTCCATCCACATGCTAATGTAGCATAATTTTAATGAATATATATAACCGTTTGCTAATG
>LR738715.1:24278134-24294114 GCA_902687465.1 Secale cereale | reverse complement strand
TACTACACTTCATATATATACAAATTGGCATATATATACTACACTGCATTTCTATTAGGTGTGTGTTTGATGAAATCTGCCAAGTCTGGAACTGGCAGAATTAAAACTTGCCATGTAGCATACTCCATCCACATGCTAATGTAGCATAATTTTAATGAATATATATAACCGTTTGCTAATGTAGCATACTCCATGATGCTAATGAACTTGAACCTTTGGATGAATTGTTGTGCATCTAGCATACTCCATGCACATGCCATGCACATGCACTTTAATTATGTTACTGTAGCATGTCTTGGTCTTGCTTGTATTTTGCCATGTTGCTTGGTCTTGGTCTTGCTTGTATATTGCCATGTTGCTTGTATATTGCCATGTTGCTTGGTCTTGGTCTTGCTTGTGTATTGCCATGTTGCTTGTATATTGCCATGTTGCTTCGTCTTGGTCTTGCTTGTATATTGCCATGTTGCTTGTATATTGCTGCTTCTATATTGACCCATGCCAAGTTAGGTGTGTGTTTGGTTCTTTGTCATAATAATAACCTATACTTGTTATTATTTTCAAGTTCCAGCCATGACTAGCTGGAACAGCCACTACCAGTCCTTGAGCAACTTCATCGATGAAGTTGTAAAAGGCCAAATGAGCACCAACCAAGCAAGATTACAAAAACATCCATGAGCACTGCAAACACATGCATATATTCTATATCATCTATCCATTCTGTATTGATGATTTCAAATATTTTGACTTGCCAGGCGTATGTACGAGACCCATCTCCATAACCGCTCCAGCAGCAGCTACCAGTATGTGACGTGGACATGCATAGCTGTGAGCTTAACGCGTCAAAGGAGAGTACAATGAAGGTACTAAAGGAGTTGAATAAATCTGTGAAGAAAGACAAGGACGAGATAATCGACGAGAACTCCGATCTCTGCGATAAGAAATTGAAGCTCATAGACCAGAAGGAGCTACTGGTCATCGAGATCGAGTCTATGAAGGACATACGGCTCTAGAAGGTCACGAGGGAGGAGCTGAATACCGACAAAGTATATTTCAGAAAGGAGGGACAAAACAACATGAACAAGTTGCGTGAGATGAGGATCATTCTTCATCGTAGCTAGTTAGTGGATAACAAGTTGCGCGAGATATAGATGCTTTTGCTTTGTAGCTAGCTACCGGATAACTTTTGCTTGTAGGTAGCAAGCTAGTTCCTGAAAAATATACTAATAGCTAGGTATATTTTTGTGGATTTGGGACTTACCACTAGAAGTTTAAATGGCTTCACATATACTTATAGCTGGGTATATTTTTTTATTGCTGAAAAATACAAATTGCTAGCGTTGCCTCACAATAAACGCCATAGATAACACAATATATTGCCGGCGTTAGCCAGGTGGCACCCCATCACGGCCAAAATATTGCTGACGTATTGGTAAATGCCACCACTAAACTGTTTTCATGGGCTCCATATTGGTGGCGTTGGGTCTCTACGCCAGCAAGACACTTTTTGCCACGCCATAGTTAGGATTTTTTTTACACTAGCAAAGTGGCCCGCTCGATGCGCGGGCTAGAATTTTAGAAAGTGTAATAATGAGAATAGATTTCTTGATTTTTGTGAAGACACATTGAGACCAAATGTTTTGATATTTATAAATATAAGACCTTTTTAACAATGTTTTTCTTAGGTGTATTTTTTTCTCGTTTACATTTAAATATATTTGTTATCCCTTTACATTTACGTTCTTATTACGCAAACCATACTAAATGTATTTTTAATTATCAATCACATCGGGAAATTTATATTTCATATCATATTTTTGGCATTATCATTTCATTTTATTTTTTTTAGTAGTTCACCTTTTCAGGGAGAAACAAACGTAACATCTCTTAGTTACCTGCAGTTTGTCAAGCTGGAAGAAAGAAATATCTCATTGTCCTTAGATAAATAAGTAGATAGATAACATGTTTCATTTTGGTTGTCGCACATAAATTAGAGAATGCATATATATGAAATCATTTCCATGCTACAACAAATTATAAATTAATTCCCTCTATAGCAGGCCCCGTAGAAAAAGACAATTTATTTATTCTACTTTTTTCCCTCATTCGGTATGCATCTAATACTTTGCTGAAAATGCATGGAGTTATTTCTCACATTGAATGATCATGTAAGGATTGAGGCAAAATTGAGAACTCGACACCATTTGTGAGGAACTAAGTTGTTCTTTAGAAATGAGTCATATATCTCACATATAACTAAGTTATTAGAAAATCAAAGGAATACATATATTTACTAATATAAATTATGTCAAAAACATGTGATTGGAGAACATGGATAAAACCCAAGTGTTGACATGATCGCAAAATATTACTGTTGAATGGAAATAATGACAACAAATATGATTATACATACCCATCTAAGTAGGAGTAGCGATATTTTTCCTTTATTTATATCCAAAGGTGTCAAGATAAAACACTACACAGGCTAACAAAGTTAGTATTCATCACGAATCGGGTGACTATCTGATGAAATAAATTAGGATGCAAGATTATAGGATTAGGTCTATAAGAGAGGGAATTTAAGGTAGTTATGTCCTATGATGGCCTTGGGTACCAGTAAAGTGATTCTGGCACATAGATGCGGTGCTGACAACTCTGGATATATCCAATGCCACCATACTAACAAGCTGACCATCTCCCGTTTCAGTAACACCATCTTGCTTTGGAACATAACTGTGAATACCATTGTCTAGTCATGATGAAGGGGATTGGTAAAGAAAAGATGAGTCAGAGCCTTCAGAGTATACCATGGAGGAGGGGTCATTCATTGGAATGGAGATCTGATTTGATGATGGTCGATTAAACACTTCATAAGGAAACATTGTACACATATGTTATTCAGGATTATGACCCATGACACACATTATGTGTTATATCTTCGGTTGAATGCAATACCGGTTTAACCCTATTATTCAGGGGAGCAGTAATCAAGTTCAGTTGTAAACTAAAATAATCTAGCTGCCCAAATAAAAAAACTTCGGAGAATCAATCTAGAAAACACACATTAGAGCACATGTATTTTTGGAGATAATCCATGCAGCACCTCAACTTCATCAATAGTCTTGTTGTAAAATGTTGGCTTCATTGTCATTAATAATGGTGATCATGAGACGTCATGATTATATTATTATATATAGGTTGTGATACTTAATAGATGATGAGATATGTTGTCAGATAACTTACACTAATGATATAAATTTTGCATGTACATACTCACAATGCGTCGATCTTAGGTTGTTGTTCTTGTCTCACGTTCACCCAAAAAAAATCTGAGTTAGTCTTCTCAGTTTCTTTTACCTAGGCGGCTCTTATACAAGAAAAGAAAGCTTTAATACAATGGGATCATTTGTGTTATGGTGGGCATGCGATGTCCTGATTTGTCTCTCTATCCAGCTACACACGGCTTAATCTAGCGTGTTGTCCAAGTAAGTAGGTAGCTGCACATCGTATAAGAATTCCCTTGACACTATCGATTTTCTACAAAATAAAATATTATGTTTTTTGGCCTTGTTATTCTGTGGCGCCACCTCGGATCAGTCGAGACCTTCAGAACCTACTTCTAGAGGAAGTAGCGGGATCCAACTTCCAGTAGGAGTATGGTTTTTCCTAGCCCGAGCTACACAACACCCCCTATCCTAACCGTTCCCTCTGGACTCCCACACATAGAGATTTGAGCAGTGTTATGAGAATTTACAGCTGTGTCAGACACATCAGTGCTTATATTACACCGGAGGGGACATGCAAAATCTGAATCTTGATGGGACGCGTTGGCTACTATTCACCACATGAACTGCCACAAGACCCTGACTTCTCAGATGAGCTGGATGGATTCGTTTGTCCGATATATTTGTATGAGTAGGGTCCTGTACACTGCAGGTTTGCAGTTTGGGGCTGACCAGCCGCACTGTTCAACCTTTTTTTTAATACAAACGCTATCATTTTTTACGCCAACTCTCTCATCGCTCTCCTTTCACGCCTTTCTTTCTCATGCTGGCCTGCATGTTTGTCTCGCATGCATGCAGCTTTTCTCTCTCATCTCTCTCCTCACTCCCCCCTCTTTCTCTTAAAAAATCTCAGACGAGCTCTGCATTACATTTCTTTAACGTACTAGTTTTTTTTAAGACGGGAGAGAGAGCCAGTGAGGGAATTCATAAAAAGTAAGAGAAAGAACCATGTGTGAGGGAGAGTAAGCATGCATGTGCACACATACTGAGAGAGAGAGGCGTGGGAAAGAGAGCATGCATGCATGTGGCCGGGCCATGCGCATGGTCCATCAGAGTTTGTCTGTTCCCAACGCAGATGGAGAGAGAAGGAGTTAGGCTGGTCAGCTCTGCCTAATGACCCTGACACAGTCAGAAGGGAGTCACGTGATGCACGGATCTTGACGCTAGTAGACGGTGACGATAATAGGTACCGTGAAGCTTGATCTACACTGAAACTTTCCGAGTAGCAAATGAATATCGTTGTCTGCAAAGCAAGGAGCTCAAGAAATTTCCACCTGCACCGGTACGTTGACCGTGAGGCCGCTAGTGAACTGCTCGATCACAAAGCGAGGAACTCAAGAATTTTACATTTTCCTGCAACTGTACCTTGATCATGAGGTCACCAGTCAACTACACGTCCATGAGGCGAGGAGCTACCAAATTTGGCGTGTCCATGCGATAGGAACGGAGTGGAGAAGATATGAACGTCTAAATTCTTCAATCAAGATGTACAACAACGGAGTGGAGAAGATATGGGCAACCACGGGCATGCATATATCAAGGGTACGCATGTTCAATTTTTGGTTCTAGCCGAATGCATGCGTAAATCAAGGGCACACTTGCACGTTTTTTGTTTCAGCTAATTGCATGCATGCATAAAGCAACTAAGCAAGGCACGTCCTTTTCTTTTGACTGATTAAACAACTAACTTAGGTCTTTTTTTAAAAGTTGGATCAGAGCACGTCCATTTTAAATCTTGAAATCAGTGCATGTCATTTGATGAGCGCATGTCCTAGCTTCCATGAATCAGCGCACATTTCCTAAAAAAAAAAAGAATCTGCGCACGGCCTAATTTTTTTATTAGCGCACGTCCTATGATGGCTGCATAAGCGAAACGTTATCTTCCAATATAATTATAATGGCATTGGTGGGTAATTTTATTAACTTACAATCTTATCTAATGGCTATAAAAAATTAGTCTATTTAATTAACGGTTGGATATTTCTATTTTTTTGTAGTAATTTTTAGCTAATTTCTCTTTTCCCTCGTTAACCCATCAAGCACTTTTTATATATAATAGACTAGTACAAATGCCCGTGCGTTGCAACGGGCATGGAATCTTGCAAAATCTACTCAATGTGTCATTAGGTACAGTTTTTTTAAAGTTTGGATCACTGTGACTTATTGAAGTTATCACGTTGGTAGGCTCGAAAATAAAACATGGGCAACTTTGTTCGCCGAACGTCGCACCCAAAAACCTTGGACTCCATGAAGTTATCAAGAAGTTCTTTATCATTACGCACCATTTCTTATATTCAGTTACAATAAACTTGATTATTGTTACTCGGCTGAATATTGGTCGTTAAGAAGCCACCTCGACATTCTTTGCCTGACTGAAGAATAATTCATGGAATAGTCTCTAAATCTTTTTTCTTTTCTTTTCGGAAAACATGATTTTTTTTTACTAAAACGAAATGATATATTAAAAAGTATCATTTTTCTGAACATTTCTAAATGCATTTTTTAAATGTAACAACTTTTGGGAATTTTGATCAGTTTCTAAAAAGTGTGAATATATATAACTGTGTTCTTATTATAAAACGATTTTTACTATGTTGGGTATTTTTGGATATATATAAGTTTGTTGTACTTTTCATTTTTATTTTCGGTTTTTATTTTATTTTATGTTATAATAATTTGTAATTACAAAAAGGTTCTAAAATTGCTAAAAACATTGTTAGTTTTGACTTCTCAAAAACAGTTCTTGTATTCAAAAAATGTCCATTATTTCAAAAAATATAAACAATTTTTATTTTCATGAACAATTTTTTATTGTTTCGATAAAATTATAAGCATTCTTTAATAATGATGAACGTTTTTTAAACTTAAATAACAACTTTTAAATTCGGTAAAAAAATGAATTTGTTGAACTTTTTTTTAAAATGATGAACACAATTTTAATTTAATGAACATTTTTTAGGTCAGTGAACAAATTTTGATGAACATTTTTTAAATCAGACGAAAAATTGAATTCGATGAACCCTCTTTTTTTACATCGATGAACATTATTTGAAATTCGATGAACAAAAAACTCTTCGCGAATTTGAAAAGAAATTTCACAAAAAAATTGAAAAAGTAAAGATGAGACAAGAAGAATGAAAATGGAAACAGAAAGGAAAAAAGAAAGAAAACGAAAATACGAATAAAAAAAATGGGCTTGCCCATGAGAACGCCAGCGCGTGAGGGATGGTGCGCTCGCTAGCGCCGTATAGGCTTTCCCCCTAGAGAACACTTTGGTATTAAAAAAAAAGGGAGTGTAATCGACTGAAATTGAATTGGCCTTCAATCAAATATACCAACCAGTAAAAATCTGACAGCAACTGAAAAAAACTTGACTGAAAATAAAGGGGCAGTCAACCAATTTTTTCAGGCCCTACAAACATGGCACGTGTATGTATGACCTATGCGCTCTATGATCCATGAGCAAGCAATGAAAGGGCACAAAAAGCAACACTGCTAGGTGAGTACTCTCACGACCATCTCCAGGTTATTGACAGTTTTGTTTTCTACCGCTAAAAAAAAAAAGACTATTTGGTTTTCTTCACAATACTATTGGAAGAAAACCTGAAATTCTCATGGCATTCTCAAGGATCTGAAGTTGATACTTGTGGAAGAAACTCCTGAACACAAACAGACTATAAATTCATAATTAGGCTGCCGTAAAATCATCATCAACCTGCTGTACAATGATCAACACAAGATGAACTAATCACATACTAAACATTTCATCGTCATGAAGACTTAAATACAGTGGCTTCAGTTGAAATTTACAATCATCTCACTATGAATAAACAGTAACTTTTAAAGTGTATCACATATTCAGCTTTGATGAATTTTACAGTGTTCATTTTACTAAAATTCCAGTCAGTAACAACCAGATCACAACAAAGATACTGGAACTTCAGTAAAAATAAGGAGAAACAACCAGTAACAATGTGTGCTTTATGATCAGATAAGAACGAGAAAGAGGATGGAGGAAGAAGGGGACAGAATAGCTACACAATCAGGACTACAGTCACACCAAGAAGACAAACTGTAGGTCAGTATTCTCACAATCTCCTTCAAATAGTTCTTCCAGTAAAGAATGTAGCATTGTAAATTCAGGTAACTGTATAGTGTAAAATCTATCACTATAAAAAACAAAAATCACAACCTTTAGGCTACTACTATAAATTACAGTAGTTTATAGGATTGTAAAACTTCAAACAGGATAGTGTAAATTCAACCAATCAAAAAAATTATAGTGCAGTAAATTATAGAAGCTATAGGACAGTAAATCCATCATCTGGATAGTCATCAATTAACTATAACTTACTACGAATACAAACAAAAAAGTAGACTTCTATGAATACTACAGTACTGAAAATCCGAAGGTTGAGGTCGGTCATGGCGCCCATGCATTGCATCTGGAAAAAAATTCGCACGCCCTTATGGTTGTCCGGATCTTCTACTTGAAGACGGCTAATCATTACGCCGTCGTCCCGAGGTCTTCCTCACTTCCCTCATTGTTTGATAATCTATCCAGCCCTTTTCTAATGGACCACTTGGCCTGCTGTTTACAAAGCACATATCAGCACACTGTAACACTGCCAGTAGTATTCATACATGGAAAGCCCACGCAACGTTCAATCCTTCTTTACCGGGTCTTTCTCTTATTGTCACGTTGTAACCACACCCCTTAACCCTCTGCACAACTGTCATTCCTTCTTCACCGGGTCTATCATTTGCCACGTTATACCCCACCTCACCCTCCTGCTGTTCTATATCTGTAAGCATCTTTTTGATCCGCTAAGCATCTTGTTTCAGTAGATAAGTCGAGTTGTATAGCTGTCTAACTGGTATTATCATTGGTGCTTCCTGAACCACGTAAAGAATTGGACTCTTGTGATCCTGAATAATGAACTGAATCCGTAACAAAAAATGCTCAACATTAAGAATATTTAATTTAAAAAATCAGGACCTGAACGATTATATGCATAAGCCTGATGGTTGCATATAATACAAAGATTGTTGAACCGGTGATTGCTAAGAGGTCAATTTCATGCACCAAATATAAACTGTAGAAGAATTTGATAATTCTAAGCTTGCAAGGAAACCTGGGTACAAAAATGACCTATTGGGTGTCGCCTTCTAGGAAATCTACCCTGTTCTGAAGGCTTGTGTAGATGAATTATTTTCTATGTGGAAAGATATACTTGTACACGCTGCGCCTTCGCCCGCTAATAGCGGCTAAGAAGCATGATCAGCTAGAGCACCATCACTGGATTTAACCAGAACAAAAAGCAAACAATTTTATACATGAATATCTATATAACTGCAGTCAGAACTAAAGGTACCCGATTTTAAATATGGGTTGGGTGGCCAGTAGGAGTGCAGTACTTGAGACACTATGCTAGTGTAGTAAACGAAAATTTGGCCGGTCGGCTTCTATAGGGAATGCAAAACACTTATGAAATAAGAAACAGAGAACATCTAAGCAGAAATAAGGTACATGTTTGCTTACGAATGGTACTAACATGATATATTTTCTGCCCGCCGATAAGTTATCAAGCAAGATCATCAAATGTTTCTTTGCAGACCACATTGTGAGTATTGCCAACTGTTTTCAGGAGAGTTATTTTCAGTCAAAGCTGGAATATGAAGATTGACTAAAAAATACTCACATCGGTCAAAATAAAAATCTTGGGCTGAAAATTTGAGATATACATTACTACTACAATGTAGCAACGAATCCATACTCTTTTTCATTATAACAATTTTATACATGAATATCTATATAACCGCAGTCAGAACTAAGGGTACCCGATTTTAAATATGGGTTGGGTGACCTGTAGGAGTGCAGTACTTGAGACACTATGCTAGTGTAGTAAACGAAAATTTGGCCGGTCAGCTTCTATAGGGAATGCAAAACACTTATGAAATAAGAAAGAGAGAACATCTAAGCAGAAATAAGGTACATGTTTGCTTACGAATGGTACTAACATGATATATTTTCTGCCCGCCGGTAAGTTATCAAGCAAGATCATCAAATGTTTCTTTGCAGACCACATTGTGAGTATTGCCAACAGTTTTCAGGAGAGTTATTTTCAGTCAAAGCTGGAATATGAAGATTGACTAAGAAATACTCACATCAGTCAAAATAAAAATCCTGGGCTGAAAATTTGAGAAATACTCACAACAATTTGGCACTCGCTAGGCAGAGCGACCGACGGCAGTGTGGTCGCATGCGAAATCATAGTCAGAACTTTGCATTTGAAGGTACACGCTCAGAGGAATTTTGTTTGCTCAGTGCCAAAAGTATCAAATGCCTAAAACTGAAAATCACATCCTGAACTGAGCATTTTCTTGAGAATCAGCAAAATAAGTTAAGGACAACAGTACAAGAACAGGTGAACGGTGATTTGATTTCAACACAAAATACTCATGAAGAAATAAAATGGGTGGACAATGATTTGGTTTCTAAGCATAAAACTGATCATGTTTATGCCACACATTAAGCACATAATGTGTGCGTATTTGGAGCCTGAAACATCTACCAACTAAAACTACTCCCAAAGGCAATCTTCAAGTTCAATCTTAAGACGTAACACATAAAGCTACAGACTACAATTTTGATGCACAGATTTAGCTCACTCAATTCAGTTTAGAGAGTACCCACACCCAATTCTGGAAAAAATAATGCGAGGCCCGATTCTCCCGATCCTTACACCTGTGAATATGTGATCCTCCGCTGCATCAAGCATCAACCATCATGATATTGATTCCTTAATTGATCTGAAAACAGTTGCTTGGATTAGTGTACTGTTAGAAGTACTTAGAACTTGATATCAGAGGAAAGGAGGGATAAAACCTTGAGGAGTTGAATGTCCATGGCGTCCTTGACATCTCCTTGAAGAATCCCTTGACGGCGGCGACCGTGGTGGATGGGGAACTCCCATGGCGTGCCCCAACTGCATCTTCAGCAGAGGATATGACGAGAAGGTGAGGTGTAGGGGCAGCGGATCTCGGCCAAGAAGGAAGGAAGGACGAACCTGGGACCACCGGAGACGCGCCGGCGAAGCCATGCCCGAAACCCTAGCCATGGGTGTGTGGTTGCGAGCGGGCTGTAGAGGCCGGGAGAAGATAGTCTGGATGGAGGGGAGGGAGGCGCGGACCGTGGGAAGCTTGGGGCGTGCTGCGCTGCGCCGGAGGTCGCCGGAAGCAGCTGGCATGGGCGGCGGCGGCGATGGCTTCATGGGCGAGAGGGAGAGGAGGCGAGCCCGTGTCCTCTGTGTGTAGGGCTGGAATTCGAGCCGAGTCGAGCCAGCTTGGCTCGACTCGCTAGAACTTGTTTCGTTAACGAGCTAGCTCGACTCGACTCGTTATTATATCGAGCTCAAATCCAAGATTGGCTCGACTCGTATAACTCGCGAGCTGGCTCGTTTAGCTTGTTAAGCTCGTTAAAGATATGTAATAAAATCCTTAAACATGATAAAAATGATTATGTAAATATTAAACATACACATCACTAAACAATTATAATTTTATTGTAACGCATGAGTCTCCTGGGTGGCTGGGCCTTCAATAGATGTTTCTTGTATTGCGCACCTCGGGCGCAGGGTGTTGAGTGGCTCGCCTTTTTTGGATTGAGAGTGGCTGATCTTTTGTACCGAGCGTAACGAGTTACACGAGTACTCGTCAGATTGGCTCGTTTAACTTGGTCTATAAACGATCTTAAACTAAAGCTCGGCTCGACTCGTTATTCTTCGAGTTCGAGTCGATTCAAGCCGAGTCACGAGCTACTTGTTTAGCTCGCGAGTTTCGAGCTTTTTTTCCAGCCCTATCTGTGTGTGTGGTTTTGTTTTCTTTTTTCTTAACAAATCTGCTTGGACAGCGCGTTGAATAGTCCAAATGACAGGGGGTTTTACGCAAAAATGAATCGTTTTTTCAGGGTGCCACTTAAAGAGGGACTGCGGGTTGATTTCAAATAAATAGAGGGGTTTATTCGAAAAAACATTGGCGACGTACGACCGGAAGCACTACGTGGTTTATTAGTAGGTAAGATAAGATAGACTAGTGAAAGGACACCATCCCATTATTCCTGTACAGTCCAATGGTCATTTTCTCCCCGCACATCTACAAGCGAAGAGCAGACAAATTGTGAGCGTTGGGGATTAGAGAGAGAGAGATGGATGAGAAAACGGACCTTGTCGTGCTCACCGAAGAGCTGCATCCCAGGCGAATAGAGGCACAGGGAGAAGATGTACATGGCGTACGCATGGAGCAGGCAGCGGACGAAGGAAGCATCAGTCCGTCGAGGGAACCACGCCGACGAGCTCCTGGCTGTCGGGCTTCGCGGCGGCCGCTGCGGCCCCCTCGTGCCGGCGGCGGAGGCGACGCACGAACCTGAGCAGCGCTGCCGCCTCGGCCTCTGTGAGCACGAACATGACAAGGTGGAAGCCCATCAGGAAGGAGTGCAGTTTTTTATAGACTGAGCTACCCGGTACCCCATATCTGTACCGTTCAGTATTAACTTACATACATGGAGATATGTGCAGACTTTTGGACAATACAGCTTCATCAGAGGGATTAAAGGTAATACTGCTACTGTGCATGACATGACGTGACATGCATGTGTCCGACACGGTGGAGCCTTTTGTCCAGCAGCTCCCTCACATGTGTGCTCTCTCTGACAGAACACATTATTTTTCTCTCTCTCTCTGACTCCTCTCTCACAGCCTCTCTCTCTCCTCACAAGATTCCTCTCTCTCACAGCCTCTCTCTCCTCCCAAGATTTTCCCATCCGCTCCCTCTAATGGAACACAGTAGCTGTTATTTTTCTACCTCCCTTGCATATCTCACGTGGCAGGGAGAGAGAGTCTGTGAGACTGGAACGACAAGTTGTTGTGTGTTTGTTTCTTAAAAATATTATGTTTCAGGAGAGATAGGAGAGAAAATTTGTTGTGTTCCATGTACGAGAGAGTAAGCGGCAAGAGAGGCAGTGATGTGACATGTGACTGTGAGTGAGGAGACATAAAAAAATTGTTTCTTCAATTAGAGAGGGTGCATGTTAGAGTTGAGAGGGAATCTAGCATGCACGAAGAAACATGAGGCAGACGGCGCATGTTCTATGTCACAAGGCTACAGTTGCAGAATCAGCAAAAAGTGAACAGCACGCATGCTGCAAATCTTCTGGCGCAAGTCAGATTCAGTGCATGTGATGCTCTCAGCTGCACATATCACGAAGCAAATGGACGGTGTTGATAACAGGCACCGTGTAGCTCGTCCTAGGAAAGAACTTTGTGATCAGGAAGCCCGCGACGGCCATCCCGATCGAGCTCCCGGCGGCGAAGGAGATGGCGGCGGCTGGGTACGAAGGTGAGCGCGGGGTAGGCTTTGGAGGGAGAGAGAGGGGTGAGGCGGGAGGAAGAGGAGATGGGGCGGCGGGTGTGCGGGAGGAGGCGGCGGCTAGGTCATCTCCTGAGGAGCCAATGTTATTTATACCCTTGTGTGTGAAATGACGAAAGTGCCCTTCGCATGGCAGGCTAATTACACGCGGTGGCACGATGGAGAGGGCACTATTCATTACCACAACGTCTCGATTTGATCCGGTGGCTGAGATCGAACGGCCGAGAATGCCTGAGCTGTGAGAGCGCTTGTGGTATGCTCGGTTTCTTGTTTTAGGGTTACTCTGCCTAGGCATGGCATTGGTGACAAGAGACGTCTCTGTGCTTGCATACGGCAATATTGTCTCTCTTATTTAATTACCTCTCCAGAGCCCCAATCCTACATGGCAGCTGACGGTAAGCAATAAGGGACTCGAAGAAGTTTAAATTGAGTAGGATTTCATGTCTTTCACTAGCATGCCAATGCATGTGATGTGTAATAGAAGAATACTCCAACAATAATGACCAAATATCATATCTGGGACCAACAACAAAGTCCGATCAGGTTGAACCAATGTTCTATCCAGGAATGACAACATTGTCATATTTGGAAACAGCAACACTGTGGCCGGGAGCAACAATACCATCACAACTAGGAGTGACAATACCGTAACGGGTAGTAACCGTATCGTATCTGGGAGCAAACATATCATAACTGACAACAACCATGTTGTTTCTGGGATAGACAATAATGTATCCGGGAGCTTCTACACAGTATCCGGTAGTCACAATACTATATCCAGGAGCAACAATACCGTATCTGGAAGCAACCATATTGTCTCTGGGAGCAACAAAGTGGTGACACGATGTTAATGATTTGCCAATCAGTGTACGCTAGTAGAAAACATGGCTTTGGTTCTGGCCGGGGAGGGCCATTAGTCCCGGTTCGTGAGGCCAGGGTGCCGGCCGGGCCTCGGTGGCCATTGGTCCCGCTTGGTCTGGCCCCTTTGGTCCCGGCTCCAGACACAAACCGGGACAAATGGGCCTCGCTCCTGGCCCACACCCATTGGTCCCGGTTTGTGGCTGGAACCGGGATGGAAGGGGGGCCTTTAGTCCCGGTTCAAGACACGAACCGGGACCAATGAGTTGCCTATATATACCCCATTGCCGGCGAGTAGAGCACTCCACACTGCTCTCTTTTTTCTGGCCGGCGAGGGGGGAGAGCATTATGGTGCTCTAGCTCACCTCCTATGCACATGAGGTGTTCGATGAAATGCCCGAGCCACACTAGTTAAGCTTTCTCCTCTGGAAGCTCAACCTTCAAACTCCATTTTCTCCAAGATTTGTCAAGGTTTAGCGGTCCGTCACGTAACGTCCACGTCTTCACCGCCGTCGATCGCCCGCGCCGATCTCGTCGCCGGCACCACCGTGGTGAGCCTCTTGGTCTGTCTATGATTTTCTTACTTTTATTATTGTTTGTTATTATTGCTTTAGATAGATATTTGTCTAATTTTCTTACTTTTATTATTGCTTGTTGTTATGTAGTGCGATGGTTTTGATATCCGCCCACGTCGGCCCTCGTCCTGTCTATGATTCGGATGTGGTATATTATCTTTAATTTATAACTATTTGTTTTAGTGTTTATGACAATTATGCCGACCAACGTGACATAGATGTTTTTGTCTAGGAGGTAGTTGAGCTGGAAATTCCAACCGACCCTCTTGTGGAGAGTTTTTATTTAGTTGAAAAGGAAAACATTTACTTGAAGAAAAAATTGGAAAAAACGGAGGAGGAGGAGATGGAATTGGAGTTGCATGTTGCGGAAGTCGTCGATGATCACAAGATCAAGATGGACCCTATTGTCAAGAGGTTAAATTTAGTTGAAGAAGAAAACAATTACTTGAAGCAAAAACTAAAAAAAATTGAGGAGGAGAAGATGATATTGGAGTTGCATGTTGCGGATGTCGTCGATGATCACTGGATCAAGATGGATGCCATGCGCTTGAAGATTAGAAAGATTAGAAAATATGCCATTCACAGAGAGAACGATGAGCTCACAATGTCCCTCGGGAATCCTGAGCACCCTGGACGGACAAGATGCACGCCAGGCTCCGTTTCGTGGAAGGCTGGGTTTCTCGACGCAGGCGGTTACAAAAGCCGGGAGAGGAAGAAGAAAGTGGATCAGACCCAACTGCAGGTGCTGCACGCAAGGGTAAAAGCGCTAGAGGACAAACGAGAAGCAGTTCGCAGCAAGCGACCTGCGAGAGCTACCCCCGATGCTACCCCGCCATCTCAGCGGAGAAGCAGTGTGGCTTCTACCGAGCTGCCTCTGGAGCCTGTCTTCACGGCTCCTGCTAGCTACCCCGTAAAGGCTATCACAGAGTCTCAACATTGCCATCTTATGACGCAATGGCAGCTATTCAAAGTCGAGGCGGCTGTGGGCTCTGTTTTACCTCCTGAACCCGGCGCAACTTTTCAATGCCATCCGATTCCAGAAGGATATGTTAGGGTGATGGTGGATCAAATAACAGAGGGGTTTGAGGAGTTCGAGCTTGACCACCCTACCGGTGAAGGGAAGACTCGACTGGGTTCTTCTCTGAAGACTCCATGCATATGGCGGAAGGACCTCATCAACTTTCCGAACTGGACGCCTCCGCCTCCTCCGACGAGTCAGTGCACTCTGCCTCCTCCTCCGCCAAGGGATCAGGGCACTCCGCCTCCTTCTCCGGGTGCTCAGGCGCGTGGCGGCACTCCGCCTCCATCTCTGGCTGCTTCGACGCATCCGAGCAGCCCGCCTCCTCCTCCGTCTCGTCAGCAAGGCGAGAAGAGAGCCGCCGCTCCTCCGTCTGCTCCGGCGCGTGGTAGCACTCCGCCTCGTAAGCAACAAAAGAAGGCAGCAGTAGCCGCTCCGACTGCTCCGGCGTCTAGCAGTACTACCAGAGGCAGGAGGCAATATAAATACGTTCCATCTCTCTAGCCTTTAGAGAAGTTAGCATACGAGAGGACCGACGAGGAAAACGCAGAGAGCTCTAAAGCAGAAGTGAAGGACTTTTTTGCAAAGAAACCTCCACCTCCAAAGGAGAAGATAGATCCGGTGAGAGCGAAGCGCACTATTGATGCCCTGAAAAACCACCACCGCCACCGCCGAAAACCAACTATGAGCGCATTATTGAAAAGTCATATGTCGAAGCGGAGTGGTCGGGAAGTACTTGCAGCGATCGAAGGTTAGCACAACGAAAAAGTGGGAAAAAAATCCCCAGCTCGGCGAACAAGAGAACCAATCATGCCCCCCCCC
>LR738715.1:24266100-24277970 GCA_902687465.1 Secale cereale | reverse complement strand
CCCCCCCCCCCCGCTCAAGGTGCCTAGCGACATCGTCGCTAATCATCCGGGGATGGCGCCCGGTACCAATCTTGCAGATTAGCTGGCCGATGATGTAGTGTTTGATATGTTAGAGGTGGAGGAACACAAATACCGGTACGGGAAGCCTCTCGTCAAAGATGTCACTACTCTAACCATGATGATGCGAATATTCCATGAGTTGTACATGGATACCTGCAGAGACTCTAGTGGGAAGGATACTTTGATGCTGAAAGTTAAAGAGGAGCACGACCTCGTTGGACTTGAGGTGTTGTCTGTTCCATTTGAGGAGTTCTTCCAGTTTTTTCAATCAAATGGCCTTCGATAAAACAACAGTCACTTGCTACTGTCCGTAAGTAATAATTCTGTCATTAAGTCTCTATATATAGCTAGCTCAGTTCTATCATTGCATGTATATATAATTATCCTCACTATATTATGCAGATTGAAGATCGTCAAATGCAGAAAAGCTGATATCTATGATATTGGGTTCATTAACATTAATCTCATAGATGATTATTAGGTTCAATTTCATGCCAAAGAAGCCGAGGTCAACTTGCTACGATTGTTGGTAATAAATCAAAACAAAGATAAAATACTCTTTCCTTACAACTTCAAGTGAGTGTTATGTGCATATTCGGTTTCCCTTAATTATTACTCGAGTTATAGTAATTAATGTAATTGATGAGTTATATGCATGCGTGCGTAGTTTCCACTATATTCTCCTGGAGATTAAGCTTGAGCAGGGACTAGCTAGTAACCATCTTAGACTCGAGACGAAAAGATCCCGAGGACTATGCAGACATGTCTAAAATGCTCAACAAGTAAGTTCAATCGATCATTTTCGCACCATATCGGCAACTTTGTTCATTTCCTGATATAAAGTAATAGTTTTCTTTGTCTCGCAGGGTTTGGAAATCATTCACCCAAAAAGTTCTGGCACTGCAGCGGGATCTGCGATGGATTTACCCAAAAGTAAGTACTACTAGCTAGCTAGTTTCGCGGATCTCCCGTTGACTCTAGCTATACTTTCATCAATGCCATTTATAATGCTTCATTAGCAGTTTGATTGACCTCTATTTCTTGTAAAGTGCTTGTGGCAGGAACCCGGGAATAATTACTATGGATACTACATCTACGAGTTCATCTACAACGCGACGGCCAAGAATAGGCAGGGCTACTCTAAAATACAATTTGATGTGCGTAAGCAAAAATATTCACAATTTTATTTTATTACCATCATTTCTGTTGAGTTTCATTCATATATATGTATAGACCCCCTTCTTCAAATTAGATGTGGTAGATGCGGAATGAACTCCTACCACAAGAGCGCATGCAAGCAATTCAAGTGGAATTGGTTGGATTCTTTCTTGACCACGTCATCAATAAAGCCGGACAATACCATGTGGAAGTTAAGATGTTAGGGTATTGTAAGAGATCTTACACATTGTATATATATATGTAGCTAGTAGCGTCGGATAGATATACGAAAACTTGTTGTTCGACCAATCTCTCGGAGAAGGAGAGAGGTCGATCATCACTTCTCTCTATATATGTGACGATCTTATGTACTTAACGTTTCCTTCATTTGCTTAAATACTAACTAGCGTGTCGAGTCCTCTCGATCTATACGTATAGTACGTAGCGTCGACCAAGCACGGAGATAAGAGAGGACACTTCTCTCTGTTAGCTAGCTAACACATGAAATCCCTAAAACCTACAAAACCCCCCAAACCCCCTCCCCCCCTTTCAGAAAAAACAAAAAACCTCGCCCATGATCTGCTGACGCGTGGAAGCTTATTTGTCCCAGTTGGTGCTACCAACCGGGACAAAAGGCCCCCCTGCCTGGGCAAGCCGCAGTGGCCACCTGGAGGCCCATCTATCCCGGTCGGTATAAGAACCGGGACTAAAGGTCTAGGGCATTTGTATCGACCGTTTAGTCCCGGTTCCCTAACCGGGACAAATGACTCTTATGAACCGGGACAAATGGCCCTTATTCTACTACTGGTAGCTCACAATCAATTTGCGGTGCCAATTGTGTTATGTAACTCCATGGATATACCATCTTTTTCCTACTTTAAATAAAATTTCCAGAAATCATTTTACATACTTGCTTGCATTAATATCAGTGGCAACGATTTTGGTGTTTTCTTCTTTGGGGCGACGATTTCTTACACCCGTGTCGACCGTAAATGCCTTAAGTTCTTCATCGACAACTACTCAGTCATTGCTTCTTGACTACACTGGGGGCGTGTTTGGTTGCCGTCGGCTACAGTACCCGCATTGCATACACTTCTCCACTCAGCCTGACTCTCGAAAAACAGCCTCATATGCGACATCTGCAACTTGTTTGGTTGCCTGCATATGGACTGCCTACATGAGTGGATCAACTTTGGCATGTTGTTTGGTTGCCTGCATTGTCTCGGCGCACACAACTACACGCTGTTTGGTTACCCGCATGGGGTATGATTAAGAGCTAGCACTTGCACTTAGCACACAGGGTTAAGAGCTAGCAGAGGAAGGGGGAGAAGAAATGCAGTGTGCGCCCGACCATGGCGACTGCGGTGGATAGTGGCCGTGGCGCCGTGTCCGGCATGACGAGCATGGAGTCGTGGACGAGCGACCCCGTCGCCGGCACGGCGAGCGACACCGTCGGCGAACTAGTTGCGGTGCTCGCGCAAAGACAGTCGACAAAGGAGGAGAATGTAGTGCCCACGCCATGGTATCGTCAGTGCAGTGGACGAGATAGGAGGCCGAGATGATCGACACCGGAAATGACTCGAGTGTAGTAGGGCGAGAGAGAGGATGCCAAGATGATCGACCCCATCGGCGGCGCGGCGAACTGCAGTGTGCACGGAGGCAGAGGACACAAGAAGCAGTGTGCGCACCATTGCAGCGTCAATGCAGTAGGAGGACGACTGAGAGTAGGCCGAGATGAGGGACGCCGAAAATGACTCTAGAGTAGTAGGACACCGGCAAGGAGATCAAGGGGAAGGTCGTCAGTGTCGAGAGGGATGAATAGGAGGGCTATGAGCAGAGGACAGAGGAGCTTGACATGGTAGCGGCAGTGCAATAGACTGTTGTTCAAAGAGAGACAAAACTACGATCGTCGAAACCAAAAACTTACAACACGAATGTTGTGTAGAACTGCGAGATTAGGCTGTTGGTCAAAGGAAATTTCAAATGATCGATCCTGCGCGACAAATCTGACAAAATTCATCCAGAATAGCTCCAAACGGGAAGACGAGATTAAGAACTTATGGCCGACGAAACTACAAACCGATCACCTGAATGGAACCGTAGCATCGAGGTGCATCTTTTTCGTGTAGATCTTAACACGAATCGAAGCATTGTTGTGTAGATCAGAGGGGCACGGAAGAGAGGAGATTAGTGAGGAGCTTACCGGAGGTAGAAGAAGACACCCCGTAAACAGCTCGCATCCCTCCCGTTTGTCCTCCTGCAGGGGCCCGCTCGCTGCGCTTCCGGTCGGCCTGGCTCCACAGAAACTGCCGATTCCTGCGTTTCCAGCGAGCCAGGCCCAGAGATGCTTTAAGAAGCGTGCGATGCAGGCCCAATAGTGTATGCGGGCTAGCAAACAGGCCCGATCCTTCCCGTGCGGGCCTGGTTGGACCTTATGCGGGCAACCAAACACGCCCTGGATGGAGGCACAGAGGCAGCAATGAGCTTTGCTCACGACGCACCGCCAGTGGATGTGGGAGGAAGAATACCTTCACACCGCAAATGACTTCAATATTTTTCAATTTCAATAACGGTGTTTTCATGGGTATATACTACTTATTATGTGATATTTGACCTTTTGAGAAAAGTAATATATTACAATTTCAATAAGGTTGTTTTTCAAGTAATTTTTGAAATTTCCGTAAATTATATACTGCATACATGCATAAACTTCTGCATGTATGTGTGAGCGTTCAAGTATAATTTAAAAACTTTAAATATCGTGGTAGATATTTCTAAAGCATTTACTCTGAGAAATATCTTAAGGACATGAATATTTGCATAACGTTCCAACCAACCAGTCTATACGGCTATACCCACTCATACTGATATAACAAATATCTGGTGCATCATCATCCAAGTCCGTGATTGTTATCCAGCACTTCATCATGACCATCAAAGTGTGAACTGAGAAACATAATAGACGACCATGTATTCAGTCTTCTTGATTGGTGCAAGATGAATGCATCTAGATACCTTATGTGGGGAAATATGGTAAGGTGGTTCTTAACTATACTAGCTAGCTTCATGTTGTCAGAATCAACTCAGCATCGGTGGAATGGTTTAGATGACTTTAGGAGTTCTCTCAAGCCAGCTATCATTGGTGGATTGGTGTGTGTTGCAAGTTATAATAAAGGTGCCCATTAAGACATAATGTGCTGGTATGATTTCCATATTTTTATTACACATTAACTACCTTATGTTATGCCATGGCTTCCTTTCACAAGATTAGGATAGGGAGAAGGATGTTCAGACCACATCAAGTTTCCCAAGAGTGTGATGGATTGCAACTATTTGTTTTGAAGGAGGGTGACCGCGGGCCTCTGCATCTGAGAGATGCATGCAACCAATTTATTAATTATTCAGAAAAACTTACAAAATAATACATCAATATGTTTGAAGCCGCCATCTTGGCAAAATCTGTTGCTACTCCTATCCATTGATGAAGGGGTGTAGAAAGGGTCAGCCGAATACCAAGACCTCTCACCTAAGCCTAACATTTAAATCCGGAGGCCTCAACCAAGCCACATACTAGGTTTGGGCCCAAACCGGTCTGAGGCACTCTCATAGGTCATCGCCACCGTCTAACATTGCTCCATCTTCAGATCAGATACAGATGCATCGACCTTGCCAGGCCTGCTGTCGACGCCACTACGCGCGCCAGACAACACCTCCTCCCTACGCGCATCCATCATCACACATCCGTCGCCGGGGCCCTGCCACGACACACCACCAAGACTCCACGTCGTCGATGCGTCACATGGAACACCGCTCCACCACAGGTGCCGTCCACTGGTCCATCGAACATATGCATACCTCCAAGAATGATGCCTCTCAAGGTGGATTGCAACTATTAGTAACTACATTAGATTCTATAGTTTATTTTTACATATGTCACTGGTCATCTACTCACAACAGTTGCATCAACTGTTGTTACATGTAAAATCTCATGTGGATGTTGCTATTTTGGTGTATGGAGAATGGATATGGATCATAGGTCGTCTTCTCATGTGGATGTTTATATATTTTTCGTTGGATGTATAAGAACTTTGTCTGTATCATTATCGTCATTTACCCATTTAAGTCATGTGTTTATGTTATTGCGGTAGAACCTAAATGTATCCCTTTAATTTTAGGCATGTGAGATATCTATCCTTTTCCCGGCCCTATTATCATCTTACAAATATATCTCCTCTCTATATTCTCTGTTTGAATGGAAAGAGGCTATAGTGATCAGCTTTATCTTGTTCGTGGTTCAATTTCTACACTTTTCATTTGAAAATATAATCATTTTCCTTTACTATGACCATTTCTAGAAATATGTTCAACATACTTTACCATCATCATCATTTTACTTTTCACATGAAAACACAAGTTCAACATTCATCGTTAGTTTGCTTTCAGAAGCGGAAAAACATAGCTCCTAGATCACTCCTGAACAATTGCCCCTTAGATGCTGACGAGCCGGACCAAGCCGAGCCAAGTTCGAGTCAAGTTGGTTCCATCGGCACATCACTGCTTCCTAACTAGCTCAGCTCGGTCCACCAAAATCCAACACAGCTCACCTCGTGTCCAGCCCTATCAAAGGATATGACTGCCAGGAAAGGAATTTGAACCCAGCTGATGCTGCATTTGATATCTTGCAAACAAGAAAATATCTCCATTTTCGAAGACATTTAGGTGGACCTAGAATGGCCAGACGCACAGTAAAGGAGGATTTGCTCGGCCGTCTCAGTCGCAGAAGATACATGCATATAGCGCAGGACGCAGACTCGTGTGTCAGGGTTGCCAAAGGAGGTTTGGCTGTGAGGGGTGTCATTCAGGAGAGCGTCCGTTGAACGGAGGCTATTAGCTAAACTGCAAGCTTATTTATTACCTAGCTCTCACCGTATTGAGAGCTAGGTACACCTCATCTAGATATTGAGTGATACATTATCTAGTGAGTACTTGGTACTCCATCTCCACAGGTCACAGGTCACTGGTCACAAGAGAAGCTAGCTAGTAGGTTCACTAAATATCGCCCCGCGTACATGATTGAATTGTATTTTGTTTCATGATAGCGATACTTCTGGTGGCATTCATCAAGTAGATTTCTCGTTCTCTGCATTCTCTGTCTTAAGCGGAGAGTACAGTGCATTTCTAGTACCTTAACTGCTGCAAGTTGAAGTATGTAAAAGTGTACACGTTAGGTAAAAACAAAGTACACAGATACACATGGAAAACCACACGATTATTCCCTTTTTGGTTGCCCAGAGTAAACAAGCTTTCGAGGTTAATACATGGAATATCATTCAGTTCGTTCCTTCATTTTTTACTCACACCTAACTTATACTGGGATAGTTCAAGAGAGAGGCAAACTACCAATTCCTTCCTCCTAACACAGCTCATAGCTTAGTTTTCCCACGCACAACTTATACCTTATCCAGTGGCAGTGAGATGGCGGTTGTTAAGGCAGTATACCAAATTGAAGTATCTTATGATGTAGACAATAAATTGGAACTATGGCAGCTGACCAAAAGCAATTATGGACTAGAAGAAGTTTGAATTGATTAGCAGAAGTTGCCAACTTTAGTCCACGGATTTCAGTCGGCAGATAACAACAAAAATCAAGTTTGAATTGGGAGGCAGGCGTGGGCCGTGTTACCATGGACTATGGGTACTGAACCACTTGTAACGTATGCTTACACACACACACACACACACACACACATACACACACACACACACTATAAAATAACATGCACTACCCAAGCAGTTTTTGTCAAGAGCACTTGTGAATTACTTCCATACCATAGAAGGTTTCGTACTAAGAGTTGTTGTGTTTGTGCATACATAGCATACCACAGCGCAAACCATGGCGAAATGTTGGCTGATGCTCCTCTTCTTGGTGTTTCTCTTGCCGGCGACGAGCGCGGCGTCGTGCCACACCGACGACCTCCGCGCATTGCGGGACTTCGCCCGGAACCTCACCGGCGGTGGTGTCATCCTCCGTGCAGCGTGGTGCGGCACCTCGTGTTGCAGATGGGAAGGCGTGGGCTGCGACGGCGCAAGTGGACGCGTCACAGTGTTGCGGCTTCCCGGCCGCGGCCTTGCAGGAGCCATCGTAGGAGCATCCTTGGCGGGCTTGGCGATGCTGGAGGAGCTCAACCTTGCCAATAACAGACTGATCGGCACCATCCCATCATGGATTGGTGAGCTTGACCACCTTCGTTACTTGGATCTCTCAGATAATCCATTAATTGGCGAGGTACCCAGAAATTTGATACAGTTCAAGGACATCACCATCGCTGGTCGCTCACTGGGTAAGGCTTTCACTAACATGCCACTGTATGTGAAGCGTAACAGAAGAACACTCCAACAACAACCTCAACCAAATACGATATCTGGGACCAACAATAGCGTCAGATCTGGGAGAACCAATGTTGTTTCTGGGAATGACAACACTGTCATATCTGGGAACAACAACAATGTGTCCGGGAGTAACAACACTATCCTAACGGGGAGCGATAATACCGTAGTTGGAAGCAACCATGTCGTATCTGGAAACAAACATATCGTAACTGACAACAACAATGCCGTATCCGGAAATGACAATAATGTATCCGGGAGTTTCCATACCGTATCCGGGAGCCGCAATACTGTATCTGGGAGCAACAATACCGTATCTGGAAGCAACCACGTCGTGTCTGGGAGCAACAAAGTCGTAACAGGAGATGAATGATCTATAAGTGGACTGGTTCCATCTTTCATGACGGAGCTAACGTACCCGTCCAAGTTCAGTATATCTCGCAATCATGTGGTGGGGCCAATCATGTTATGTAACTTAATGGATACATATAGCATCCTTTTCCTACTTTCAATGAAATTTCTCTAAAATGTCTTACATACACGCTGACCCGAATATCAACGGGCGGCTTGCAGCTAATGTAAACCAAATGTATTTGGTTATGAACAAATTTGTGTTGTGGATGTCTAGATGGGGTGATTATTCCATCTCATGTATTCTGTGTGATGTGTGATGTGTTCTTATGCTGATTGGGTTGTCCATCACATGGTGAATTATAAGTGCTTAATGTCAGATAGCTATACAGTTGTCTTGTGCAAGTGTCAATGCTGCATGCATATGCATCAATGTCGAATGTTTGGATGAAGGAGATGGAGCAAAATATAGCAGAGATTAATCTATTTATCCCCATCGTGAACTCGTATTGATGAACACTTTCTTTATTTACGGTAGGTTAATAGTTTGTCAGTCAGTGTAACTCACAATCACTGGGTGGGGCCAATCTTGTTATTTAACTTCATGGATGTAGCATCCTTTTCCCACTTTAAAGAAAAATTTCCAGAAATTATCTTACACACTTGCTGACATAAATATCAACGGCGTTTTGCAGCTGATGTAAACCAAGCGATTTTGCTTATGTACAAGTATGCATCATCGATATATGGCATGTCATGTGTTCTACTTTCTGTGATATGTGATGCTTTCATATTCTGATTGAACATTTGGATTGTGAATCACATAGTGAATTATACATGTTTAATATCAGCTAGGGATAGTTCTCTGGTTCGATTCTAGGAAGAGACCTGGATGGGCGCCACCCAACTTACGGTGCAATACCCTAACTTGTATATGGTTGTCAGGCATTTTTTTAATAACCAAACAAGTTTTGGGACAACAAAACCATGATATTTCTTTCTGCAAGGACATTTTTGGGCCTTGCCAAGCAGCTTGGAATGAATTACTCAGTCTCCTAGAGGCCATTCAGCTGTCAAGTGAACCAGACATGTTTCAATCGAATTTGCTTCAGAACAGCAAATCTTTAGTAAATTCCTTGTACGATGCAATGGCATGTTCCGGTTGATAACAAAAAACTGTGGAAACTCAAAATTGCTCTAAGAGTGAACATATTCCTCTAGTTTCTGAACAAAAAGGTAATCTTAAAAAATAGATAACCTGGCGTGGCACAACTGGCAAGGTAACAAGACATGTATTTTCTGCTAGCATGACAAGTCTATTAAACAATTAATATTTTAGAGTAAGTTTGCTCGCCTTGTGTGGGTCATAGTTCAAATAGCTTTAAATCTATATACCCACGTAGTGCAAGTAACATGTTCGGCGATTGGTTGCAGGGTATTGTTAAATTTATTTTTGCACAAATTCTTGTGGGGGCGGTTGCCTTATGTTGGGCATTGTGGCTTTCCAGGAATGATGCATTTTTTAACAATAAATGTGTCTCATCTCCTGTGCAGTATGCATGTGCGTGGTGGCTCCATTCCTGGTATGTCCTGCAGAGGCCAGAGGACATAGACCTTTTATGATGGCATCTACACGGCTGGAGCATACATCCAGGGAGATTTTCTGTCTCCATGGTTGTTGGTGTAATCTTCGCATAGGATCTACCGCACCATAGGATAGTTTGATTTATTTTAGTTGTAAAACGATGTTTATTTTTGGTTGTGTTGGGCTTGATGCTTGTGTGCATCGTGCGATGCAGAGGCTAGACATTCATTTGATGTAGTTGTATCACCTCGATATATCAATTCAATGAAATGTCCTTTATCGAAGAATCAACCAGCTATACACACTTCTCTTCTGCAAGTATAAATGTTAGATGCATCAATGTTGATGTTTGGATGAAGGAGAGGGAGCAAAGAACATAGATGAGTACAAATAATATGTACTGTGTATCCGCCTGATGTAATGGACCATATCCTTTGATATAGGTATAGTTTAAAGAGCACAATATTTTTTCGGCCAAGGATAAAAATCCCCGCATTAGCAAGAGCTTCATCGCAAGCAAGTGAAAAAAAAGAGATTCGTCGGGAGAGAATCTATTTTTACAAGGGGCAGCCCCCTCAATCGACCAAAAAGGCAAGAACATATATATAGTGTAGAATCGGGAGACGACCCAGACCACCGATATGCTTAGGAAGAAAATTGCCCAGCCATGCGACAACTTTTGCCACGGTAGACAAATGGTTACCGGGAGATTTGCCCGAGCGCACACAAATTGATATCATGGGTGAGCCGAAGGGATCAAGTTCGTTAGATGTTAGGGCTTTGTACATCATAAAGACGCATAGATCAGGGGTCACCCTCCTTTTCTAAAAAAGAAAGCTTGATGTCAGCGGTGAGTGGTCGAGGGAGTCTGTTAGCTAAGCTTCAAGCTAGCCTAGATAGCTTTCACAAGAGAGGCGCTACACCTACGGACAATTTTTACGGGAGCAGTAGTCAAGGTGTGATTGGAAATGGAAGGGAGAGTGCCACCACTAGAAATCAGGGGAGAAACCATTTCGTAGGGAGACGACTGCGTAGGTCAATTCCGTAGATGCTACACGGAAGTCTAGTATTTTTGCGCTCACAATATTGGCAGGAGGGAATATATTCGTTGATATATGCATGCATTCACTTCGTATGGCAGCCTCACGGGATTGTTTTGTTTGTTATATAGGGTACTATACTAGAAGTGCCCTTTTCATGCAGACCTAATTACGCAGGGACAGTTCAAAAGCGAAACAACTGCTATAGTTCCTATTACAATTCATAGCTTTCTTTTTATCATGCCTAACTTATACTTTATTTAGCGAGCTATACACCTGATGTCCTCCAGCTCCACAGCTCTCAAGATAAATTGCAAACATGTAACTTACCAGATCTCATGGCTAACTAGTAGGTTTGCTATGATGGAGGGTGGCAACTTCAGCAGAGCATCCTCAAACAATATATGATGATTGTTATCATCAATAAAAGGGGAAGTTGAATGTCAAAAAAATAGTGATCACGGGCAAAAAAAGGTAACTTTGATCTACCGCTGCCCTGGCAAGACCATGGACCCCCTTTCCCCCAGCTATTGCTTTCGGCGATGGAAGGGGGCGGGGAATCTAGTGCTTCGGTCAGGTGGTGGTAGGGTTAGAATATATTAGGGTTTAGCGTCTAGGCGGCGGTGGTGAGATGATGGCGTCATCCTCAGCAAGGAATAAGGTATCCCTGCCTCGCCATTGTTCTATAGCCTCTTCATATCGTTGGGAGGTATGTGGAGGATAGTATGCCCCAATAACTGGTTCTCTAGTTTACCTTTTGTTTTGCAAGTTCATCTCGGTGTCACTATCATACGCAGTGGACAACGTGACTATACATCTTGGTCCTCCAACTCCATCTCAGTTTGAAGATGTTTGGCCAGCCTATGCCATGATGGGGAGTGTGTGAGATTTGTGTTTCCCAACTCCATCTGGATGGACCGGACATTTTACATGACCTCGTTAGTGTTTTCTTCTTTGGGGCACACATTTTGTACACAAGTCACGACCGTCGATACCTTCTGTTCTACATTGATACTTTTCAGTCACGGCCTCTACAAGTTTCTGGATTTCAACAGGTTGGCTCCACTGGGATGGAGATCTGGCAACGCGCTTCGCTCACGACGCACCACCAGTGGATGCAGGATGAAGAAGACTTCGAGAACCCCAATAACTTAGATTTTTTTTGAAGTTCAGTGAGGTTGTTTTTGTAAGAGTATGTACTCCTTAATATGAGGTATTTGATCTTTTCAGAAAAAAGTAATGTATTTGAATTTCAATTTCAATAAATTATATACTGCATGTGTGTGTGT
>LR738715.1:24196596-24257844 GCA_902687465.1 Secale cereale | reverse complement strand
GGTTTTGTTGAATCCTTTGACACTCGACAAAATGTGATATGAGGGGGTCTAGGGTTGTGGATCGCCGAGCAGTCGGGGGTCGAGGGGTCGAGAGAGGTTGCCTAGCTAGTGTCAAAGTATTGAAGAATTCCATGACTTCATCATTTGCCAGAAGTAACCGGGGCATGTTGGTACGAAGTTATGCAAAGATGTTTTGGAACGGAGTTCCTGATAGGATAATCCGTCTTTTGTTACGGATTATCTTATCTGGGACTCCGTTCCAAAACAACTTTGGAGAGCTTTGTACCATCATGCTACTGTTACTTTCGCCTAATGATGAAGTATTGGTTTTGTTGAATCATTTGACACTAGACAAAAGGTGACATGAGGGGGACTAGGGTTGTGGATCGCCGAGAAGTCAGGGGTCGAGGGGTCGAGAGAGGTTGCCTAGCTAGTGTCAAAATATTGAAGAATTCCATGACTTCATCATTTGCCAGAAGTAACCGGGGCATTTTGGTACAAAGTTATGCAAAGTTGTTCTGGAACGAAGTCCCTGATAGGATAATCCGTCTTTTGTTACGAATTATCTTATCCGGGGACTCCGCTCCAAAACAACTTTGGAGAGCTTCGTACCATCATGCTACTGTTACTTTCGCCTAATGATGAAGTATTGGTTTTGTTGAATCCTTTGACAATAGGCAAAATGTGACATGAGGGGGTCTAGGGTTTGTGGATCGCCGAGCAGTCGAGGGTTGAAGCTAGTTCTACGTTTGCCATTAATATATCCATCTGTCATGTTTGAATAATAATTGGCATGTTGTAAATATTTGTAGAAACAATGGACGACAACACCCGAGACCTAGCACAAGAAGCGATGTTGATGGACATAATCGCGCACAGACAAAATGCCGTCTTGTCGTTTCTCAACGACACCGATGAGCAGGTCGAAAAAGAGCTGCAGCTGGAAGATCTAGGCTATGATATTGATGGATCCGGTGACCCAATGCACATGGAAGAAGTAGACCGTGAGAACGGCTCCGGTGACCCAATGCCGGTGCAAGAAGGAGACCGTGATGCTGGCTCCGGTGACCGAACCGAGTCCGGCCAGGAGGTATATATGTTAGTTAAGCATGTGATGACTAGTTAATTGATTCATTCATTAACTCTCGTCTTTGTTCCTTTTTCTAGCCCTCCGGATCGAGCAAATCTTCGGTAAAGAGACGAGGAGCGAAGAAAAAGTTGAGGCCGGATGAAAAGTTTGAGATCTCAGAAATCTCGCGCTCCGGCGAGCCGATTGCACCCATCCGGACAAAGAACGCATTTGTTAATCAGTGCGGGGTTCTGGTTAGGGACAAGATCCCGATCAGCATCCATCAATGGTTAAAGCCGGCTGCAAACGACGCTCAGGTGACTTATGTCACTGATATGCAGAAATAAGATCTTTGGACTGAGCTGAAGTCAAATTTCGTCCTACCGCGAGAGGTTGATCCGGCGAACCCAGTTAAAGAGGAGTTAATCAAGTCTGCTGCACTTTCGAAGATGGCAGACCAATTCAGGGCATGGAAGAAAAAACTGAATACGTTTGTCAAAGATAAAAAGACTCCAGAATTTGTGGGCATATATGAGAAGATCAAAGATGACTGGCCCGCATTTGTGGCCCATAAGAAGTCAGAAAAGAGTCAGAAGATGTCGGAGACAAACCGGATAAATGCTGGGAAGAAGAAGCATCACCATCGCACGGGGTCGGGCGGCTACCTCGTAGCCCGGCCTAAGTGGGCCAAGGCTGAGAATGATCTGCTTCAGAAAGGGATCGAACCAGAGACAATGCACTGGCTAGAACGTTGCCGGACTTGGTTCTTCGGGGCTGGCGGAACCTTGGAACCTGTAACAGGGTGGTGCATTTGGACGGACAAGCAATTGGAAACACCACTCAGGAAGATGCGACAGTATATCAAAGCAGCGCATGAAGGGACGTTCATCCCCGACAGAGAGAACGACGAGCTGACAATGGCCCTCGGGAATCCTGAGCACCCTGGACGGACACGAGGCACGCCAGGCTCCCTTCCGTGGCATGCTGGGTTTCCGGACGCAGGAGGCTACAAATGCCACGACAGGAGGAAGAAAATGGAGCAGACCGAAATCCAGGCGCTGCGGGCCAGAATACAAGCGATAGAGGAACGGGAAGAAAATCGGGAGAAAAGAATTGCCGAAGCTTCCCCCGAAGCTACCCCGCCATCTCAGCGGAGAAGCAGCGTGGCTTCCACCGAGCTGCTTCAGCCAGAGCCTGCCTTGACGGCTACTGCCAGGAATCCTGTGGATGCTATCACGCAGGCACAAAATTGCCACCTTATGGCGGAGTGGATGAATCTGAAGGTCAAGGCGGCTGCTGGCTCTGTTTATCCTTCTGGACCCGACGACACTTTTCACTGCCGGCCGATTCCAGAAGGATATGCTAGGGTGATGGTCGACGAAATAACGGAGGGATTTGAGGAGCTCCAGCTTGACCACCCTACCGGTGAAGGGGAGACTCGGCTGGGTTCTTCACTGAAGACTCCATGCCTATGGCGGAAGGACCTAATCAACATTCTCAACTGGACGCCTCCGCCTCCTCCGGCGACTCAGGGCACTCCGCCTCCTCCACCGCCTCCTCCTCCGGCGAGTGATCATCAGGGCACTCCGGCTCCTTCTCCGGCGCGTGGCGGCACTCCGCCTCCTTCGCCTCCGGCGCGTGGCGGCACTCCGCCTCCTTCGCCGCCGGCGCGCCCGAGCAGCCAGCCTGCTCCTCCTTCTCCGCCTAATCAGCAAGGGCGGAAGAGACCTGCCGCCGCTCCGGCTGCTCCTGCTCCGGCACATAAGCAAGTAAAAAAGACAGCCGCTTCGTCTGGTCCGGCGACGTCTACCAGTACAGCCAGAGGCGGGAGGCGATGCAGATTCGGTCCTTCTCTCACGCCTCTAGAGAAGTTACCATACGAGAGGTCCGACGAGGAAAACACGAAGATCGCTCAAGGCCAAGTGAAGGACTTTTTTGAAGGGTTGAAAGCACAGAGACATCCACCTCCGGAGTAGAAGATAGATGCGGTGAAAGCAAAGCGCACTCTTGCTGCCCTGAAGCAACCAGCGCAAAGTAAGCCGCAGGACAACTATGACCGCATGATCCAAAAGACATATCAAGCAGCGAAGCGGTCCGGAAGTACTAAAAGTGATCAGAGGTTAGCAGAAGGGTGAGCTGGGAAACAAATTGCCCAGCTCGGCGAACAAGCGGACCAATCGTGCCCCCCGCTCAAGGTGTCTAGCGACATGGTCGCTAATGATCCGAGGATGGTGCCCGGTTATACCAATCTTGCAGATTACGCGTCCGACGATGTACACTATGATTTCTTGTAAGTGCAGATAGAAAGATACGAGTACAAAAAGCCTCTCGTCAAAAATGAAAGATCTCTATCAACGAATATGCGAAGATTGCATGATTGGTACTTGAAAATCTGCAGAGAGTCTGGGGGGAGGGATAACTTGTATTTGAGAGTTAAACCGGAGCATGACCTCGTTGGAATTGACCTGTTGCCTGTTCCATTTGAGGAGTTCTATCAGTTTTTCAATCAATTGGCCCTCGATAAAACAACGGTCACCTGCTACTGTCTGTAAGTAGTACTGCTTCTGTCATTAAGTCTCTCTATATAGCTGATCTTCATTGCATGTATTTATAATTATCCTCACTATATTATGCAGATTGAAGATCGTCGAATTGAAGAAAAGACAAGTAGGTGATATTGGGTTTATTAACACATACCTCATAGATTGAACCGAGGTTAAATTGCGTCCCGACGATACCGAGACCAACTTGCTACGATCGTTGGTGGTAAATGAAAACAAAGATATAATACTCTTTCCTTACAACTTCAAGTGAGTGTTACTGTCTTGTGCATATTTGGTTTCCCTTATATATCAGTCAAGGTTATAGTGATGTAATTGATGATCTCATGCATTCGTGCGCAGCTTGCACTATATTCTCTTAGAGATTAAGCTTGAGAAGGGAGTAGTAACTGTCTTGGACTCTAAACGTAAAGATCCCGCGGAGTATGCGGACATGACTCAAATGCTAGCCAGGTAAGTTAAATCGATCAATATTATCCACCATGCATATATATCAGCAACTTCATTTCTGATATCAACTAATTGTTTTCTTTGTCTGGCAGGGCTTGGAAAAAATTCACCAAAAAAGCTCCGGGACTGCCGAAGAAGCTACAATTTAGATACCCGAAAGTAAGTACTATATAGTAGCATGTTCCGCGCGCGCATCTCCTATATCTTGATTCAAGCGCTAGTTTCATCAATACCAATTTGGCATTCTTGCTTATCAGTTTGATTGACCTCTATTTCTTGTAAAGTGGTTGTGGCAGGAACCCGGGAATGATTATTGTGGATACTACATTTGCGAGTCCATCCGCCACACGACCTGTGAGCGGGGCTACACTGATGAACAATTTGAAGTGCGTAAGCAATCAATAATATTCACAAATTTATAGCATCATTCCATGTATTGACCCCCTACTTCAAATTAGATGTTTCGGATGCGGGATGAACTCCTAACACCAGATCGTCTGCGAGCAATTCAAGAGGAATTGGCGGCATTCTTCCTTGAACACGTGATCGCTGAAGACGGAGAATACTATGTGGACCATGCATCCATATGATAGGAGATTATTTTTGTAAGAGATAATTATTGTATATATGTGCCCGGTAGTGTCGGATAGATATACGAGAACTTGTTGTTCGACCAATCTCTCGGAGAAGGAGAGGTGGTCGATATTATTTCTCCCTGTATGCATATATATATATGTTGATTATACGATCTTATGTTTCCTTCGTTTGCTTAGTAGCTAGCAGCTAGCTAGCTAGCTAGTGTGACTCTAGTCCTCTCTATATACGTATGTGTAGTATGTAGCGTCGACCAAGCACGGACATAAGAGAGGACACTTCTCTCTATTAATTAGCTAGCTAACACAATATATGAAACACCTAAATTAACCCCCCAAAACCTAAAACCCCCCCTCCCCTTTAAAAAAAAAAAACAAAAACCACAGCCACAGAAATGCTGACGCGTGGATGCCTTTTGGTCCCGGTTGGTACCACCAACCGGGACTAAAGCCCCTCCTGCCTGGGCTCGGTGCACAGGCCACGTGGACACCCTTCTGCCCCGGTTCTGGATTGAACCGGGACTAAAGGGTCAGAGCATTAGTACCGACCCTCTTGTCTCGGTTCTGGAACCGGGGCTAAAAGGCCCAAATGAACCGGGTCTGATGACCCTTTATCTACTAGTGTTTTAGCACCGGTGGAAGGGTTTTAGATGACTTTAGGAGCTCTGTAAACTGGGATAGCATTTAGGGATTGGCGTGTGTTGCAAGTTATATTAAGGGTGCCTACTAAGACAAAGTGTTGTGGTATGATTTCCATATTTTTTTTACACATTAACTCTCTTGTTATGTCGCCGCTAACATTCAAAAAAATTGGATGGAGGATGAAAAGGAGGAAGTTCTGACCAAGAAGTTTTGGTGGATTGCAACTATAAAACTATTGGTAACTACATTAGTTTCTACAATTCTTGAAAAAAAGCCAATATTTGCAAAAACTATTGTTACATGTAGACTCTCATGTGGATGTTGCTATTTGGTGTATGGAGAATGGAGATGCATCATATGCAGTTTTATCAAAGGATATGACCGCCAGCAAAAGGCATTTGCATCCAGCTGATGCTGCATTTGGGACCTTGCGCAAAGAAAAGATCCCCATGTGGGAAGAGATTTAGGTGGGCGCAGATTTGTCAGGCAAAGGTGCAGTGAAGAAGGTCTTCAGTCGTCTCAGCCGCCGAAGAAACATATATCGCAGGACGCTAACTTGCGCATCTGGAACGATCTGATCGTGCCATACGCAAGAAGAGGACGCATGAGGGTTGCCAAAGGAGTTTTTGCCAGGGCGCACAAAACTTGCTGTGATGGGTGTCGTTGAGGATAGCGATCGTTGAAGATAGGCTACTAGCTAAACTTCAAGCTCTCGCCTAGATATTCATTCAGATATTCATTCAGTGATATTTATCTAGCTAGTTACTAGTAGGTACGTCTCATGTGCTTCATCTTCACAGCTCACTAGAGAAACTGCAGCTTCTTTGTAGCTACTACAGACATGTGAACACTGGCTGGTAGGTTCACTGAATACCATCTCACGTGCATGATTGCTTGGTATTTTGTCTCATGATAGTGATAACGCTGGTGGCATGCATCAAGTAGATTTCCGTTCTTGCCGACATGTACATAGATGTCAACTGTTTTGTTTTCATCAGAAACAAGTTGACTGAGAGGTGATCGACGAAGATGGCGCTTGTGAATGCAATCTATGTACTAGTTATCCTGTTAGTACAGTACATTTCTGTCTATTAAACTGGACCGGAGAGTATATTGCATTTCTATGATCACCACTGTGCATAGGTGTACATTGATTGCTACAAGTTGTGGTACATAGAAGAGTACACGAGGTACAAGCTTGAAACAGAAGCCCCAATAAGAGGGAAGTACATGGAGGCACACGGTTATACACTTTTGGTTGTCGAGAGTAAACAAGCTTTGGAGGGAAATACATGGAATATTCTCGAGTAAATAGCATAGAACTACAACTTTACATGCTAGGGTTTCAAAAAACTAACGGATTTTCAATTTTCTCAGATATCTACCAAGTGGGTGGTCGACTATTTCAAAAAATCCAAATCGTCGAGTGCTTTAAGATTGATCATGATTATGACAGGTCGGGCCCGCACCTAAACAAACTATTTTTTTACCGTTAACTTACAAATGGAGCCCACATGTCAGTGTCTCTTCCTTTAACTAGCTAGTACTTGGCTATGGTACACTGCACTTGCACCTCAGGTACCATATCCTCAGCTTACAAGAGGAAATTACAGCTTCTTTCTAACTAGTTAGTACTCCCTCCGTTTCTTTATGTAAGGTGTATTTTTATGAGCGCGGTGACCAAGACACAAAATTAAGGAGCATTTTGGACGAGAATACCCTTAACTAATTAGGTAGTTAGCAGTTTAATAAGTGGCAACTAAATAACCAACAGGTTAATAAAAGACAACTAAATCTCATTGCACCAGAATAAAATCAATCAGTGTGATAGGAGAGAGAGAAATGTGAGTGCATGTAATTAGGGAAAGAGTTTCTTTTTTATTACCTTCCTATTGGGAACAACGTAGTACTTTTTATCTAAGGCAGGTAATGGGTGGTGGTTGGGCACCCATGGAAAACTGAAAGGAAATTAGAAATACACATTACATTATGGAATTTTATAGAAAAACAAATACACCTTATATAAAGGAACAGAGGGAGTACTTGGCTATGGTACACTGCACTTGCACTCTAGTAGTACCCTAGTAGGTTCACTAAATATTATCCAGCCAACGTGTTGCTTGATATTTTGTCTTGCTTGTGATACTTGTGATGGCATCAACTAGTTTCTCATTCTTGCCGATATGTAGAACATAAATAATGGTTTTCATTGTACCTAATCGGTTCAAAATATATAAGATGTATTAATCTTTCAAAAACTCAAAAAATATTCCCACATTTATAGAACAAAATGTGAAAAGTATATTTAATGACATGAAATATGAAAAGTATATTTCATCCGTTTAGGATGTGCTGCACGCACCGTACAGCCACCCAAACCCACTCATCGTCGTCGTCAGACTGTATGTGGACAAAAATCCCCAACGTTGATCTTGCATACTACCATTTCACATGTGTTTGGGGTACACCATGACGTATCTTTTTAACTTCATGATGTTCTTTTTAGAAAATGAGGATGATCCTGGCTTCTGCATCTGGGCGATGCATGCAACCATTTTATTAATTATTCACAAAATCTCAATAATACATCAGGTAGTCTGAAGCCATCATCTTAGCAACATATCTCGCTACTCCCATCCACTTGATGAAGGGGTGCCGAATTTCCGAGCCGAATACAAAACAGACATCACACCAATACATAACTTCTAAAGCCAGAGGCCCCGACCAACCCGCGTTACTGTGCTCGGGCACACACCGGTTTAGCGCACCCTCAAACGCCACCGCCGCCGTATACCACCGATCCATCTCCAGAACAAAAACTGACGCATCACTTTTGCCAGGCCAACCGTCGACGCCACCAAGGCGTTGGACAACGCCACGAACCTGCATGTATCCATCCACATGTGCCTATCACTGAAACTCTGCAACGCCATGCCATCGAGATCAGTCGTCGGCCTTGCCATAGATGTAACACCGCTCCTCCTCTTGTCCCCTCCAGCCAGCAGATGCTCCAAAACGATGCCCCTAGGAAGGAGAACGAAACCGTAGGCGTCATCATCGTCTAATCCGGTAGACCCCGATCTAAGGTTTCCCCCAGAACATCACGATCAAGATTGCCACTGAACGACACCCAACCATACGGGCCCACCACCGTCCCATGCTTCACGAAGGCGACAACTCCATGAAGATGACGAGGCCGCAAGTGTCCCTGCCACCCAATCCATAGGGTTCTAGGTTTTCATTGTGGTACACGAGCAAAGGAGGGAGGCAGATGCGGAAGGGAGCACCTTGACGGCGCCTATATGTAGGGAACAACACCCGCAGACGTCGCCATCGTTGTGGCTGATAGATTCGGCCTTGAATTTTTCTGGGCTTCACACTTCCCCATCCCCTTCCTCAGACGCGGCATCGGCGAGCAGGGGCATCCGGATACGAGATCATAAGGGATGGAGTAGGATTGCGTCAGATCCAGGGCGGGCGACCCCGAGGTCACCACGCCCCGCACGCACCACCCGATGCCGCCTTGCCACCCGCACTGCCAAGGGGGACGACCAGTACCCGTTTCAACCGTTGGCCGAGAGCACCATCGCACCACCTCTTGAGGCCGCTGCCTCGGCTCCAAAGCAACCCGTGCGCGGCTAGGCAGACAGATGCTCGCCGCCACCTTCCCCGACGGCCGCTCGGTGTTCCGGCGACCCCTCCGATGGCGGCGAGGGAGAAGAGAGTGGGGAGGAGCGCCGGAAGGCGGGCTAGGATTAGTGCCGCTCGGGTCGCTCACACTCGCGCATATTCCAGAAAAATAATATTAACCTTATGTTTTTTTTGTCTCCCTCGATTGCTAGAAATTGGTTTGTTTCCAAATATTTTTTTCACGCCCAGCCGGACACCACGTATTATATGCGAATTAATGTGTATAACCAGGTAGAATTAGTCGGCTTAAGAAAAGTCAACATGGTCTTTACATTAAGCCGGTCACGATGCGCCGTCCCTTCCGAGCCATTCCATGTCATCCACACCATCATATTCTTTGACGTGCGCATATAATATCTTCCTACCATCGCTCTTTCTCTCTGGTCACTACAACTGTACTCACATGGGATCACTTCATTAAGGGCCAGTTTTTTTCCTGACTTTTTTGGGCTTCCAGAATAAGCTGCCCCTACCTAGTTTATTCTAGAAGCCCAATCAAAAATTTTCTTGTAGAAGCCTATTAATCAAGTCTTAACTACTAGGCTTCTAAAAAAATAAGTTTGGTTGGGCTTCTAGGGGCAGCTTATTCTATAAGCCAGCAAAAGAACTGGCCCTTACTCTGCCTACGCATGTCATAGGTGAGGGCATCTCCAATACCCCGCAAATATGCTACCATATATGTCCGTGGATATGAATGCGGTAGCCGGCTATTCAATCTTATGCGCCAACATTCGGGCTCAACTTTTTTTAAGCCCACATGTTCAAATAGGCGCATGTATAGTTTGGCATATTTGAATGTTCAAATGCAATAGTAAATAAGTTCAAATATTATACTCCAAAATTGTTGCCCCTTTTAACAGCTTCTTTAGTTGCTTGTGAGTTACTCGATGCCGATTATGTTGATGCACTTGAACAAACTCTTCAAATATGGCCGGATTCTGGTCAGGAAGTTCGATAGGATCACCCATCTTCTCAAATTCAAGACACACAACAACATCATCATACTCATCCTTCACGATCATGTTGTGCATGTCACACAACATGTCATCGACTCCCACAAGGTCTTCATATCCCATTGTTTAGAAGGTCCATGAACAACTGCAAAACATGCATACATAACTCCAAATGCCCATGAAGGATACATACCGTCAACCAGATGGTAACTCATGTTGTACTCATGTCCATCGACAGTATAGTGGAAAGGAGGAGCTTTTCCTTTAGTCAGCCTAGCAAACAATAGTGATCGTTGCAGCACATTGATGTCATTATGAGACCTGGACATGCCAAAGAAAGCATGCCAAATCCAAAGATCATTTGATGCAACTGCTTCAGGAATGATGGCGGGCTTCTTACATTACCTTGATATTGCCCATGTAAAGCTTTTGGGCAGTTCTTCCATTTCCACTGCATGCAATCAAGAGATCCGAGCAAACTTGGCCACCCTCTTCAATCTGAGATTGCCTAAGACCCTTTCGGTGTATGCCACAATAGGTTCTCTGAGATACTGATTTCCAATCACCTCAATCACGGCACTTGCAATCCTAACCATAGCATCTCCGCATGTGCTCTCATGCATCAGTAGGTACTCATCACACAAATCAGCGGTCGTGCCATATACAAGCATCCGCGGTGCGGCCGTGCACTTCTGGTAATCAGAGAAACCAATCCTTCACATGCCGTCCTTCTTCAAGATGAAGTAATCATCAAAGGAACGAACACCATGGTAGAGACAATCAAAGACATTTTTACACATACGAAAGCGCCGAAAAAATTGTCAGCAAAGAGAGCATCAAGGGCAAAGTAGTCATCCATCATGGGGCATCAAATGGCCGCGCACCCTGTTGCGGTTGAGCACTTGATGACCCTTGATCGATCCCTTGAAATTGAGAACACGCTCTTCCGCACACTCCACGTCTGCATGAACTGCATGCATGATCGCGGTCTCATCCGTGTAGTCTTCCTCATCGGACGAGACGTAAGACGACTCGACATAGTCCCGCATATGTATTCCATATCCAAATCCATTGCTTCAAAAGAAGAAGGGACAGTTACCGGGTATGGTGAGTATCGTAGGAGCTAATGGTACATACGCGCAGGTAGGAGGAGAGGTGTATAACGGCGGTAGAGGAGAAGCGGCTTGGAGCCCGGGTGTACCGTTGGAGTTGCCGGACTTGTCGAGTTCTGGCGGTGGTGTAGCTGGGCGGCCGGGGTGGTGGAAGTGCCACAAAGGCAAGAGATAAAAAGGGAACGAGAGAAAATGGAACGATGGAGGCGGGGCGACCCGGTGGGGTTTCGGGTGGGCCGGGGGTGTCGGAGTCTAATGTGTGTGTGCTGTTCGGACACCCGCAAAGTCACCCCCACCGCCACCCAGTTAGTCTCGGGTTTACCGGAAAAAGTGTGTCCGGACCGCTCAGCGGAGCGATACAAGACTACATTGGATGGCTAAACATGTTCCGCGGTCCGAACGGTTGCCGGCGGTTTGAGGGTCCGCTTTGGAGATGCCCATACAAAAGCCATCTCTCTGTTTGTATACGGTAATCTCCTCTCTCTTATTTAGTTTGCTCTCCAGCTCAGCCGAAATCCTACGTGGCAGCTAACAACAAGCAATAATGGACTAGAAGAAGTATGAATTGAATTGGAGGAGCAGCAGCTTGAGTCCACGGATTTCAGTCGACAGACAACAACAACAACCAAGTTTGAATTGGGAGGCAGGTGCGGGACAAGTGGCCACAGACTATCAGTACCGAACCACTTGCAACGCATGCTCACACACACACACACACTATAAGATAACATGCACCACCCAAGCAGTTTTTGCCAAGAGCACTTACGAATCAATTGCATCCCAAACAAGGTTTCTTACCGAGAGTTGTTGCGTTTGTGCATACATTGCATACATCAGCTAAATCCATGGCGAAATGCTGGCTGCTGCTCCACTTGCTGGCGTTCCTCTTGCCAGCGGTAAGCGCTACATCAACATAGCAACTTTGGAGCAACATAGCAACTTTGGAGCAAGGTAAATATATGCTACAACAACCAAACATGATAACAAGAGGCATGGATGTGAAGTAGACATGATACTTAACAAGCATGAACTTATAACACAACCAAAAGCTTCCTGGAACACAATTAAACAAGCATGGCAAGTTGCAATAAATTTATCCAGACTTAGGAAAAATCTGGGAAGACAAAAACATCATCACAATGCTGCCTTCGGAGGCACAAAACAACAAACATCTCAACTGTATTAAGTATATAAAGATCATGGACATGTAATAGACATAGCATGCATCAAACAACTCCATTGGAACAACTCCATAGGAGGCATGGATCAATAACAACAAGCTTCACCAAATTGATCATGCTGATAAACAGGCTGACATGTAAATTTATAGCAACTTGAGAGCAAAAAATAAATAAGCTGTAGCAGGCCATATGTGCAAACTAAGGCATGAATGGATAGACAATAACATGGACAACAAGATATGATCATTGGGCAACCCAACACAAGCATGGAATTCAGTGAGGCATCAAGCAAACATAGCATCAGGTTTAACAGATTCCAAACTTAGCAGTTTTTTCACTAAGTATAAAACAGTAACATTGGCATGGCATGTTTACAAGCTTGTTTAAGTCACCTCAAGGCACATCATGGAAAGATGTTTGCACCACAACAAATACCATACGATTGTGATTCTAAAACATATAGACATGTGGCATGAACACAAACACACCAATAGCAATGAGCAAGTCAAATCAGCATCTCATAACAAGTTTCAGCACTTAACAGCCACATGCACTTTTGCAACAGAGATTAACATGGCAATATGGCACCTAACATGACTGCTACAGCAACCATAATGTAGAGAACTTCACAATAAACATTTTGACATATCATATGCTCCATTTGGATAAACATGCACAAAGTTATCACCACCACAAGCATGCAACAAATTTACAGTTAACACCAGTTTTAAACATATAACACTCTTGCAACAGGGATTAGGACATCAAGATGAATTCAAACAAGCATGCCACAATGGAACAAAATGAAGAGCATATCACAACGACCATTTTGACATATTAAATGCATCAAACGGATCACCACACAAAAAGTTACAGCCATACAAAGATGCACACACATTTACAATTTGTGAGGACTTAGTGATTTTTCCAAAAAAAAAAACACAGGTGCACGAAATAGCTATAAAGTGCTCGGGGTGGAGTTTTAGTGGGCTCACTCACCACGGGCTTCGGCCCAGTTGTGAAGAGGCGGCCGGGCAAAGGGGAGCTGGGCCGGCCTTGGCTGGGGAGGCCAGCGGGGCAGGCTGGGGAGGCGGGCCGCAGCTGGGCCGGTCGGACCGGACCGAACCGCTCGGGCCGGCCGGTTCCAGCTGGTTCGTGGCGACGGGAGAAGCTGGAGGCCTGCGCGACTAACGGTGGTGGCTCACGCGCGGCACCGGCGCGACCTAAGGACGGCAGAACGGGGCGCATGCGTAGTGGACTAGCGGATCTAGACCTGGCATGCCGAATCTGGTCGGTGGCTCGCTGGCGGCAGGGCTGAAGACAGCCGGCCGGAGTTTCGGGCAGAGGCGGCCATGGCAGTGAGGTCCGAGGCGGCGAGCGGCACTGCATGGCGGGGCGGTGAATTCCGGTGGGGTCGGGGCTTCGACAAGGCCTAGAGGCCGACGATGTTGGTGGGGCGGAGCGGAGCCGAGGGAAGCGGGAGCATCGACGGAGGGGAGCTCGGGCTCAGGCGCGGAGCGTTCGGGGCAGAAGCAGGCGCACGGCGGCGGCGGTGCACAGTCATGCGGACATTGTCCGGTGCCGGCGGACAATGTCCGGTGGGGCTTGGAGACAAAATCTGGGCGCCCTAATTTCAGATCTGAGGGCTGAAAACTGAGAGGGAGGAGTGGATCTCGGGACAGGGAGGCTATGTGGCGGCTGGAGGTTGGAGGGGCACGGAAATTGAGGAGGCTAGGGCTAGGTTTCCAAATTTGGAGGGGAGGGAGTCCATATATAGCAGGGAAGGCTAGGGGTGACGGTTTTAATCTGTTTTCGGATCGTTAGATCCCGATCGGACGGTCCGCAACGGAGGGGTAGTGTTGGTGGGCTAGATGGGTTGTGTTGGAGGCCTCTGGATGAGAAGAGAGAGATGATGTGCAGCCCGGCATGCGTTTCGGAGTCCGAAACGTCCAACGTTTTAACCGACTACTAGTGCCGCTATAGTTTAACGATTGGGCTATCAAACGAGCTCCGAATGCGACGAAATTTGGCAGGCGACCTGTCTATACTATAATAAGACCACACGCCAAGTTTCACCCCATTCCAAGAACATTTTCGGTCACTCATAAAATAATTATTCGGAGGCGCCGCGGGCGCGTGCGAGTGTGTCTAGGCTCATAACGGACAACGGGGAGAACGGGCGGACTCGGACGAATGCAAGTTTTGAAAACATGAGGATGCAATGCACACGATGACATGGCAAGATGCAACACACAAGTAGATGACATGGCAAAGACAACGAATAACTGGCTGACACCTGGTGCACCGGTCTCGGGATGTCACAACACTCCCCTACTAACAAGAGATCTCGTCCCGAGATCTTAGGAACGAGACGGTAGTGAAAAGGAAGAACAAAGTTCTTCGAGGACAAAAGAGTGAAACCAAAGAACCTGGAGAGGTTGAGCCACTTCGAAAGAAAGAATATAAAGGGGATGAACGAGATTGAGAAGCTCCGTTACAAAATAGGAACTCGGAATAACATAGAACCATGATGGTTGAAAGACATGAAACAAGAGCTGAAGGAACAAGAATGAATATGAAACCACTCCGGTTAATAAGGGAAAGAAATGGATTCCCACGAAGGAATTCGAGCAGCACTCCGGCTGAAAATGGAAGGAATAGAACTTGAACTTAAGAATATGGCGATAACCAACGAGAAGAACTACACCATTGACTCCGGAAGAATTGAAAGAATGGAATAAAAAGAATGGATAATAGAACAACAAGTTCTACCACGAATGAATTTGGAAGAGGATCTTCAAGATAAAGACTTGAGCGGAGTTGTCGAGAAGATCAACAAAAGAATAAGCTTGTTGTCGACTTATTGAAAACATCTCAAAACTAGAGGTTAATTACCGCCGCAACGAAAAGAAGGACTAGCTGAGAATGAAGAATTGCAAAACTCCACTTCGAAAGAATACGGAGAATTATTTGCACTTCGAGATGCAAAAGAATAATCCTTGAGCTGCTCCATAAGAATTATGATGAACGTTTGAAGAATGAATTATCTCCTGAAGAATCATCAAGAGGAACTCCGGTAACAAAAGGATGATGGTATAGAAGTGAAGGAATCAATAATAAGAATAAGCCTTGCGGTGATTAGATGGGGTTCCGACGAGATAGCCGAGGAAACTTGAACTCCGGAAAAGAAAAGGTTAAGGCGCTTGGAACTAGAATTTATTCATCAAGAATAAACTCCGAAGGAAGGAATAAATCAACTTGATAAAAGAATAAGAATTATGTTATGCTTATCCTCCACCAACAAAATTGATGAGAAGCAATGGATTCGCATATTACTTATTCTCATTGAAAAGATTAAATAGGGATATGTCACGAATTTGCGAAAATCGTCATGAAACGCCGGTAGGATTGGAATAAAAATGAATGGATTGATATGATAGCATCGGAAAATGACTCTTGAGCGAACCACCGGGAAGAATTAAAATCGAGTAATGAAAAAGAACAAACCACCGTAAAGAATTGAAATTGAGTGAATAGAAGAGAATGAATCGCCGGGAAGAATTAAAATACACTAGTCGTCAACCCGTGCATTCGCACGGGCTAGCATATTTATAGTAGTGATAAATATGCATTCCAATGAAAGAAACAACATGGTTATTCATTTGCCTGGTCCACATACTAATTAATGAATTTAGGACAATTCAAAAAGCTCATTGTGCATTTTAAAAAACCAATGTCTTTATTTATTTAACATTTTTGGTAGATCACTTGTTGTTAGTTTTTAGTCGAGACCGGTTTTCATCATATGCTTACTCATCTTTCCCTTTTATATCTATTGGTTTTATCCATACATCCTCTTCAGCATCTCAGATCAACTTCCTCTGCTCGATAGAGAATTCTATAATGCTTTCAAAAAATCCTACGGAAGATCGATCGGTTACACAGGAGTGAGCGTTTGGCATGATTTCTATTTTTTCTTTGTTGGATGTCATGGCATGTTTATTTTAATACATGTGAGTACTTTTTCGTGGCATAATAGATTATTTGGTCGGAGAATAGACATCCATTTGGGAAGTTATTTTTAGAAAGATTAAAAACAAATTATCCCGATCTTCATTGCACATTTTTTGATGGTTAACCCAAATTAGTCCCCATATATATTTAGTAATAATTGTGCTTTTGGTATGGAGCCACACTGAAGATGCTGTCATTATGTGTGTCTTTTTAAATAAGTAACAGGTTTTACCGAGGATCGTCGGTGGTCTCCGTGGCAGCGTTTGGCACAGATGTCCGGACAAATTTGTTCCAATCTCCTCTCTCTACCAAATAAATTTTGAGATGTCAAACAGCACTCTCTGCGTTATCCCCAACCTCCTTCCATTTTTTAGGTGATTGAACATTGCATCCTAGAGAGATTATGGCAGAGGAAGGCAATTGCCAGGAAGATACAACACGTAAAATAATTATTGTTGTAATGTGGGCATATGAATCACATTGCCTAGTTTCCATTTATTTTTGAATCTGCATCTGAATTGCAGGGTCCATCTAAGAAAAAAGGTTATAGGTATTGACAAATTGTTCTTGTATCGTCTATGGTTCTATAACTTTACTGAGTCTCAAATTCATAACCGTGATGCATGCATAACTCATCTTGATTGTTTAAAATCAGTTGTAGCCCTTGGTAAAAAAATTAGCTGCACATTCATAGATGTCTACATCAGTGGAAAAAAGGTAGATGTTCAGATGTAGATGCATAGAGAACTACCATGCTCAAAAATAAAATCTTGCAGAGGGGAACTGAAAGATGCAAGCAGGGTAGAAAGTGAGAAACTGTGACACATGGATTGTGGAACAATTTAAAAAAACGAAAGGTATTGTATCTAGAACATATTAAATTTTTTCAGATAAGAATGCTTGTACCTCTTCAAATTATAACCAATATTTGAGTCCAGGACACACCGGACATTCTATATCTTAGTTCGGTGACTATAGCAACACCACCCCGCCTTATTCGGGTCCTTGAATCCCTGTGCACCTTAGTACGTTCCTTTTTAATTCCTCTTCTAGATGTGACATGACTTGTGCTCCTTCCCCTAATACTTTTAGCTGGCATGGAGGTGGAGTTCATCATCCTCCGGCTCTTGCTTTATAGTTTTCAGAATAGATAAGTTTTGCACTTGCTCTTGCTTTATTCCTTTTCTAGATATGACACGACTTGTGCTCCTTCCCCTAATCGTTTTTGCTCGTATGTAATAGGAGACGTGCAAAACTATGAAAAAACATGCAAATACAACAGAAAAGCTTATATGGTTAACCTCAATAATGTTTTCTGGCATTCTATGAAGGCCTCAACATTTGTGAAGTATTATACACTTTCTCTCAACTCTTGACTCCTTGAATATGTATTCATCTTTCTCCATACTACCCTCATTTTCCGATTATTCATCGGAATGTACAACACGACAGTTGTTCCTCTTTCTAGAATTTTTAGTTAACTTTACACCTGATTTATCGTCCGCCCGCTGTCCATTTAAATTTTTACATTTGGTGTCCATGTAACAATCTCCTAGAAAAACTTAACAAACTTTGTGTTAAATTCAGTAGAGCTTCATTTTTAATATGGCATGCACATACAAAACAATACAGAGTCTAGTGGTAGAAATAACAGAACCTCTTTGACATTTGTATGCTTTACCGACGGGACTTCTTCAAAATCTGTAAAAAAGATTGCATAAATGGTGTAATATTGGCGAATGTACTTGAGAGTTGAGCTTATACTCATTCAATCTGAACAGAAAAATCAATCTCTGCCTATAGTTTTTTTGAATTAGTTTTATTATGTGCAAGAAATAAGGTGTCTTCTCACCTACAATTTGATGGAAATTCAGCGAAGATGTAAACTTAGACTAAACCTTCTTGGATAAGTGACTGAACTTTATAACCATATGTTACATTACCTTCTCATGTATCGTAACCTTAAACAATAATAATTTAGGCAGAAGATGCATCGGTGTTTGCAGTAACCACTATAACTCATAGTATAATGTTTACGTTGGCAGATCATAAAACTGTCATGTTCATCATGTAAGTTCAGTGTTAACGTAATGGCATCCCACAGCCTAATTACTCTGTCCTTCAGATCACACGCAATTGCTTTAAACGTTAAATTGCCAAAAAATATATTTGAACTTTATATAACAAATTAAAGGAATAGAAAAAACTGATCCTGCAAAAGAAAATAGAAGATGATTCCCTAACATGCACAATGACAACAACGGACCAAAGAAAACCCTGGCACCTAGCGGGAGAAGTGGACCATCCACATGATGTCTAATTTGTATAACCTCACCAGATGGTCTTGGTCGACGATGTTGTGAACCAACATGATGTTTAATTTGTGCAAGCTCAGCTGATGGGCATGGTTGTGCTCTGAATTTATTTCCATGAGGTGTCGAAAAACTGCACACATGCAAGCAACCCATTGTCTGCGATTGAAGCTGCTTCTAGGATACCACAAAACATATAATGAGGGCCATGAGGCTACGCCAGCCCAAATGTGTAGCAATCGCCACTACTAAATAGAATAGGTCATCCGGTAGCTCACATAGACAAAGATTCAAGGCATGAGATACTAAGTTGACACAATAGAAAGCGGATTATTTACTACTAACATGGTAGGGAACAACAATTTTTAATTTCTAGGAAAGATTGTGATAATGTAAGTTGTAAGTTGTATTTTTTTTTCAAATGTACCTGCTGTATAATGTGCCCTCCATGGATCGACCGTCACATACTTCGGTTCATGCATAATATAGAAGCCTGTAGCTGTGCTGGTATTCCACTGTCAAAATTAATATGTACATTATGAATATAATTTGTGTATAAATAAAGATAATTGCATACCTGAACATCCATGCATGAAGCTACTGATTTTCCTGGTCTATTGTACTGGACAGCAGAAAACATATGGCTTGCGGAACAATGCATCAGGCAGCGGTGCCTTGAACAATGCCAAGTTGTCTCCATGCCCCTTACGGCCAAACCGCTAGCTCTCCGATGCTATTATTTTCTCATGCTATAAATTTTATTATTGTGTATATACAATTTTATTAAAAAAGATAGAACATAACGACACTAATTAGAAATCAGGGGAAAAGAAAATAACAAACATGAGAAGTGAAACGTCTTATACCATCTTGAGGAGTCTCAATTTTCAAACCAGTTTTCTGCCCAAATCAGACCACAACATAGCCTAGACTTGCAGTTGTTTTTGCAATTTTCCTTGGGACTCCATAGGCTGCTCCTGTTGGTCACTTATTATATGCATAATGCTGAACCAAAGCATGCACATTGGTCTGCCAAACAGGATATTGGATGCCATAATATGCTCTTATCTCCAATCCATATATCAGAAAATCAAATGTCCTGATATATGGATTATTAGTCTCTGATCATCAATAGTTAAGCTTAGGAGGCAGTGACTCGCTTATCAACATGTCTGCTTAGTGCTCACCAAGCATTCTTGCACCACAATTTGATTTGATTTTTATTACAATACGTACCTCTCCATGCCTGCACACTGCTGCACATGAACAACCACGTATTGCATGACCAACACCATGGCATAGCTGAGCTCCTTTATAGCAAAATATCTACCCACAAAGGCTGTTCAGATATTCCCGGGAGAGGATGGAGGCGAGCAGAGGTGACGGAACCTGGGGATTCGTTGGCCGCCCTAAGGATTTGTAGGGCGGCATGACACAAAGAAATCAATATGTATCCAAAGGAAAAGTCATGATGGATTCAAGTATAAGTCACCAAGAAAAGAAACCGAGAATAAATACCACGAGTATACGAATCCCATATAGTTGAGGAAATCTATTGCCATGTGTCCTGCCGGGTCTGCCCAGCGCGCTGGATCAGCCGATCAGGTGGTCAGCCGCATGTCGGGCTAGCGCGTAGTAGGCGCTATATATTTTCGAATCTATGCCTTCAGCCTGGGAGAGAATATGGATTTGTATTCCATCGGGACACTGAGATAGATAATGGAGAAGGGGGAGAGACCATGGATGGGTTTGCTTTGCATCTCACGAGAGAGAGATAATGGAGAAGAAGTGATCATGGAGGAGAGAGGAACCGTGTAGTACGTGGGGAGAGAGAGATAATGGAGAAGAAAAGATCGTGGAGAGAGAAACCATGTAGTATACGTGTAGTAGTTAGTATAGATAAAAAAACTGTTTTCTTTTTCAATGAAACTATTTTTTACGTGGTACATATAGAAAATTAGAGATCGTGACGAGAAAGGATTTGTACCTTTTCACTGATTATTATTTTTCGACCCAATTGTAGCAGCTAATTATATCGGTGGATCTATACCGTAAATTCAGTCCCACCAGATGGACGGCTAGAAATTTCTGAATAACATGGTAATTTCTAGGGAGTCTCTAATTAGTATAGGTATAGATGGGGAAATTAGATAGAAGAGAACGAAGAGATCGCAAAGTGATTAAGAATACTTGAACGAAGCACCAGACGAATGTGAGACGAACGAAGAGGAATCAAAGAAGAATATTTGGAGGAGAAGTTGAAAACTGAGAACAAAGAAATATTCTGAAATGATGGCCTTCGGAGGAACACAAAGAAAACAATTCCTGAAATACTCCGGAAGAATGACAAGAAGAAAGGTTGAACCAACAATGAAATGAATTTGAAAGCGATCTTGGAGAAGGCATATGACTGATGGGATCCATACTTACGTCACACTTGAAAAGAATTTGGGAATACTCCGGGAAATTAGAAGAGTTAGGTAAGATCCTGGGAAAAGACCTGTGGGTTAGGGCTCACCGAAGAGAAATCACCGTTGAAACAGATTATTCGAGTGAGAAATGATGCACCGGAACGATTGAAATACTCGAATGAGGTGACAACCTCGAATTAATTGGAAGACATACGAATCTCTTGAGATGTCTTTGGAACTCCAGAATAATTAAATGGCGAGAGGCGGACGAGCAAAAGGAAAACACTTGAGTCGATGAAAGAATAAGAACAACACCGAGATATTGTAAGTGAATCCATCGGAAAAGAAAAGAGATGAAGAATGTCGAACGAGAGGAGAATTCACCAGAAAAGAAAAGAGATGAAGAATGATGACCTAGAAGAGAAATCACCGGTTGAAATAACTGAGGAAGAATGCAGAGGATCACACGAGTACGACGGATACTCGATTAAGGACTCCGGCTCCGAGAAGAAAAAAGGGTGGGTGGGTGGGAAAAGAAAGACAACTTCGGAAGGGGAAACAAAATCGGTTGGAAGGAACCGAGGATTGAAGCAAAAGACGGGGAGGGTCAAATCGACTCAACGAGAGATGCACCAGATGAAAAAAGCAGACATCGCAACGAACAAAAACTAACCACGTGATCGTAAAAAAATTTGAAGAGGAAGAGGAGTTATTCAAAACACCTACGTCAAGATTCCTCACTAGAGCGACGAAGGGGCAGGGGAGTAAAAGGAAATCCTACTCTACGATATAACTAGACTCCGAAAAAAAAATCTGCTAGACTCGGCAACGGCCATTCTACGATCAATCAAGGGGGCTCCTATGGTCGGTCGAGGCTCTGATACCAACTTTTCAGGCCCAAGATGCTATTCTATCCTGATCACGTGACACTTACGTGATTGGGGCACAATGGCATTTCGGGCGCTTAGCAAGATGGATATCATTACATCGTACCATTACATACATACATGGGGCATACAACAATACATACAATTCACATGAATACAACAGCATCAATACAAGACATCCGACTACGGATGCAAACATGAAAAGCACAACGACATCCATCTGCTATCCCTGGCTGCCGACCCGGAACCTAACCCAAGACTGAAGAAGAAGAAGAAGAAAGAACTACAACACAACGGACATCGCTCTCACGTCAAGTCATCGGAAACCTGCACCTGCAACTATTGCTGTAGTATATATGAGCCACGAGGACTCAGCAATCCCATAACCATGGTTATCAAGACTAGCAAAGCTTAATAGGTAGGAAGAGGTAAAGTGGTGAGGTTGCAGCAGCGACTAAGCATAATATGGTGGCAAACTTACGAGTACAAGAATAAGATGATCATCTACGCAAACGGTCGCAAACTAGTAATGATCGCTAAAGATCCTGAACTACCTACGAGTCAAACATAACCCCACCATGTTCTCTTCTCAAAGTGAAAAGAGACAGTCACGGTTACTCACACAGTTGTGTGTTTTACTTCGGATCCTCTGTCAAGTTTTCTACAACCGGACATTAACAGATTCCAATCTGCCACATAACCGTGGGCACGGCTTTCGAAAGATCATAACCCTGCAGGGGTGTCCCAACTTAGCCCATCACAAGCTCTCACGAACAGCAGAGATAATAATAACATTACCCCTTATCTTAGGGAAGGCCCGATCAGACTCGGAATTCCGGGTGCACAAGACATTTCGACAATTGTAAAACAAGTCCAGCAAGACCTCCCGGCGTGCCGACACCCTGATAGTAGTCGCGCGTATCTCGTCTCAGGCCACGACCAGATGGGAGATCCTACGGGAGCCAGATACCCCGAGTTTCCCCGAGGCGGCCCCGCAGTCCGCCCGTTTGGGACCAACACCATCAGCACTGCTATGTAGAAAGAATCCTCGGGTAGCGCTAAATCCCTATGCAATTAATTAATTAATTAAGTTTTTATTATGAGCAAATTAAAACCAATGTTGGGCCTTGCTGGAGGAGTTTTATTCAAAGACGAACTGTCAAGGGGTCCCCATATACCCAACCGTGTAAGGAACGCAAAATCAAGGAACATAACGCCGGTTTATCGGCTCCTAAGGTGGCATGAGTGGAACAAAACACCGAGCAAAAGGCCAAGCCTTCCACCCATGCCCAGTATATAGGTGTGTTAATATATATAAGACATATTGTGATATTCCAACAACAAGTTCCAACATGGAAGGATCTTCATCTTCACCTGCAACTAGCAACACTATAAGAGGGCCTGAGCAAGCGGGTAACATGACCAAACAATGGTTTGCTAGGAAGGTGTCAAATGTTAAAGGTTTCATGGCTACAAGGAGAGGGGCTGACAATAATGATGGGTAGCGCGACGTATAACGAGAGCATCGAGACATCAAGCATAGCAATGATAGTAAAGGTATCCAAGGTGATGGTCATTTTGCCTGAGATCCCGCAAGGAAGAAGAACGAATCCGTGAAGAAGACGACGAAGAAGCCACGAAGACGACCCACGTGTAGTCGAACGAATCCTCACGATCGCAACAGAAAAGAACTAGCGAGAAGAAGCACACAACAAAGTAAACACACAACACAAGAACATGACAAGATGCTCAAGCAAGTAGGACGCAAGACAAGTCTATATGATGCAATACATGTCAAGGGATGAAGCACTGAAGAACAACAAAAAACAACAAGTTTAAATGAGGCCGGAATCGACATATAGCAATTCCGGTAAGTCCTCATATGCACATTTTGATATTGGTCCAGATCTGAACAAACCTTATGTTCATGTTGTTAAACAGCAAGTTAACATGCACCATTATTATCTACACGAAATTCTAGTCAAGTTTCATATAAAGTATGTTTAATTCGGAGCTACGGCCTAGAAGATATGAGCAAAACAAGACAAGCATGGCAACGGTGCAAGATGCACCCAAACATCAAGCAAACACACTCCAAAAGGGTAAACAACATGATATTATGCTCCTACATGCAAAATCACATAAGTTTCATATAGAGCACACTCAAAACGGAGCAACGGTTCAACACATACACACGAAACAAGATATAACAACAAGTTGTCCAAAAACAGCAACATAGCAACTTTGGAGCAAGGTAAATATATGCTATAACATCCAAACATGATAACAAGAGGCATGGATGTGAAGTAGACATGATACTTAACAAGTATGAACTTAGAACACACCCAAAAGCTTGCTGGAACACAATTAAACAAGCATGGCAAGTTGCAATAAATTTATCCAGACTTTGGCAAAATCTGGGAAGGCAAAAACATCATCACGATGCTGCCTTCGGAGGCACAAAACAACAAGCATATCAACTCTATTAAGTATATAAAGATCGTGGACATGTAATAGACATAGCATACATCAAACAACACCATTGGAACAACTCCATAGGAGGCATGGATCAATAACAACAAGCTTCATCAAAATGATCATGCTGATAAACAGGCTGATAGGTAAATTATAGCAACTTGAGAGCAAAAAATAAATAAGCTACAGCAGGCCATATGTGCAAACTAAGGCATGAATGGATAGACAATAACATGGACAACATGATATGATCATTGGGTAACCCAACACAAGCATGGAATTGAGTGAGGCATCAAGCAAACATAACATCAGGTTTAACATATTCCAAAAACATTGGCATGGCATGTTTACAAGATTTTTTAAGTCACCTCAAGGCACGTCATGGAAAGAGGTTTGCACCACAACAAAGACCATATGATTGTGGTTCTAGACCATATAGACATGTGGCATGAACACAAACACACCAATAGCAATGAGCAAGTCAAATCAGCATATCATAACAAGTTTCAGCACTTAACAGCCACATGCACTTTTGGAACAGAGATTAACATGACAATATGGCACCTAACATGAATGCTACAGCAACCATCATGTAGAGCACTTCACAATGAACATTTTGACATACAATATGCTCCATTTGGATAAGCATACACAAAGTTATCACCACCACAAGCATGCAACAAATTTACAGTTAACAGCAGTTTAAACATATAGCACTCTTGCAACAGGGATTAGGGCATCAAGATGAATTCAAACAAGCATGCCACAATGGAACGAAATGAAGAGCATATCACAACGATCATTTTCACATATTACATGCATCAAACAGATCACCACACAAAAAGTTACAGTCATACAAAGATGCACACAAATTTACAATTTTTGATGACTTAGTGATTTTTCAAGAAAAAAACACAAGTGCGTGAAATAGCTATAAAGTGCTCGGGGTGGAGTTTAAGTGTGCTCGCTCACCACGGGCTTTAGCCCAGTTGTGAAGAGGCGGCCGGGCAACGGGGAGCTGGGCCGGCCTTGGCTGGGGAGGCCCGCGGGGCAAGATGGGGAGGCGGGCCGCAGCTGGGCCGGTCGGACCGGACCGGACCGCTTGGGCCGGCCGGTTCAAGCTGGTTCGTGGCGACGGGAGAGGCTAGAGGCCTGCGCGACCAACGGCGGCGGCTCACGCGCGGCACCGGCGGGACCTGAGGACGGCAGAACGGGGCGCATGCGTCGTGGACAAGCGGATCCAGACCGGGCAGGCTGGATCTGTTCGATGGCTCGCCGACGGCAGGGCTGAAGACAGGCGGCCGGAGTTTCGGGAAGAGGCGGCCATGGCAGTGAGGTCCGAGGCGGCGAGCGGCGGTGCATGGCGAGGCGGCAAATACCGGTGGGGTCGGGGCTTCGACGAGGCCTGGAGGCTGACGGTGTTGGTGGGGCGGAGCGGAGCCGAGGGAAGCGGGAGCAGCGACGGAGGGGAGCTCGGGCTCAGGCGCGGAGAACTCGGGGCGGAAGCAGGCGCAGGGCAGCGGCGGTGCACGGTCACGCAAACATTGTCTGGTGGCGGCGGACAATGTCCGGTGGGGCTTGGAGACGAAATTTGGGCCCCTAATTTTGGATCTGAGGGCTGAAAACTGAGAGGGAGGAGTGGATCTCGGGACAGGGAGGCTAGGTGGCGGCTGGAGGTTGGAGGGGCACGGAAATTGAGGAGGCTAGGGCAAGGTTTCCAAATTTGGAGGGAAGGGTGTCCATATATAGCAGGGAAGGCTAGCGGTGAGGGTTTTAATCCGTTTTCGGACCGTTAGATCCCGATCGGACGGTCCGCAATGGAGTGGTAGTGTAGGTGGGCTAGATGGGATGCGTTGGAGGCCTCGGGATGAGAAGAGAGAGATGAAGTGCGGCCCGGGACGCATTTCGGAGTCCGAAACGTCCGACGTTTTAACCGGCTACTACTGCCGCCATAGTTTAATGATTGGGCTTCCAAACGAGCTCCGAATGCGACGCAATTTGGCAGGCAGCCTGTATACACTATAATAAGACCACACGCCAAGTTTCACCCCATTCCGAGAACATTTTTCGGCCACTCATAAAATAATTATTCGGTTGCGCCGCGAGTGTGTACGTGTGTGTCTGGGCTCAGAACGGACAACGGAGAGAACGGGCGGACTCGGATGAATGCAAGTTTTGAAAACATGAGGATGCAATGCACACGATGACATGGAAAGATGCAACACGCAAGCAGATGACATGGCAAAGACAACGAATAACTGGCTGACAACTGGCGCACTGGTCTCGGGGTGTCGCAGGAGACATAGAAATTTGCAAGATACATACGGATCTGAATGTCACGGACCCGTTGACTAAGCCTCTTCCACGGGCAAAACATGATCAGCACCAAGACTCCATGTGTGTTAGAATCATTACTTTGTAATCTAGATTATTGACTCTAGTTCAAGTGGGATACTGAAGGAAATATGTCCTAGAGGCAATAATAAAGATGTTATTTGTATTTCCTTATATCATGATAAATGTGTTTTATTCATGCTAGAATTGTATTAACCGGAAACTTAGTACATGTGTGAATACATAGACAAAACAATATGTCCCTAGTATACCTCTACTAGACTAGCTCATTGATCAAAGATGGTTATGTTTCCTAACCATAGACATGAGTTGTCATTTGATCAACGGGATCACATCATTAGGAGAATGATTTGATGGACAAGACCCATCCGTTAGCTTAGCACTATGATCGTTTAGTTATACTGCTATTGCTTTCTTCATGTCTTATACATGTTCGTATGACTATGAGATTATGCAACTCCTGAATACCGGAGGAACACCTTGTGTGCTATCAAATGTCACAACATAACTGGGTAATTATTAAGATGCTCTACAGGTGTCTCCGAAAGTATTCGTGGTGTTGGCATAGATCAAGAATAGGATTTGTCACTCCGAGTGTCGGAGAGGTATCTCTAGGCCCTCTCGGTAATATACATCATAATAAGCCTTGCAAGCAAATGACTAATGAGTTTGTCACGAGATGATGTATTACGGTACGAGTAAAGAGACTTGCCGGTAACGAGATTGAACTAGGTATTGAGATACCGACGATCGAATCGCGGGCAAGTAACATACCGATGACAAAAGGAACAACGTATGTTGTTATGCGGTTTGACCGATAAAGATCTTCGTAGAATATGTAGGAGCCAATATGAGCATCCAGGTTCCTCTATTGGTTATTGACCGGAGATGAGTCTCGGTCATGTCTACATAGTTCTCGAACCCGTAGGGTCCGCACGCTTAACGTTTGATGACGATAGGTATTATGAGTTTATGAGTTTTGATGTACCAAAGGTAGTTCGGAGTCCCGGATGAGATCACGGACATGACGAGGAGTCTCGGAATGTCCGAGACTTAAATATCGATATATTGGACGACTATGTTTGGACACCGAAAAGGTTCCGGGAGGTTTCGGGCATATACCGGAGTACCGGGAGGCTACCGGAACCCCCCGGGGAGTTAATGGGCCTTAATGGGACATAGGGGAAGGGGAGAGGAGGCGGCCAAGGTGGGGGAGCGCACCCACCAGCCCAATCCGAATTGGGAGGGGAGCCGGCCCCCCTTTCCTTCGTCTCCCTCTCCTCCTTCCTTCTTCTCCTAATCCTACTAGGGAAAGGGGGGAGTCCTACTCCCGGTGGGAGTAGGACTCCCTAGGGCGCGCCATAGAGAGGGCCGGCCCCTCCCCTCCCCTCCTCCTTTATATACGGGTGTAGAGGCACCCCGTAGACACAAGTTGATCAAGTTGATCTCTCCCAGCCGTGTGCGGTGCCTCACTCCACAGAAACACACCTCGGTCATATCGTTGTAGTGATTAGGCGAAGCCCTGTGCCGGTAGCTTCATCATCTCCGTCACCACGCCGTTGTGCTGACTAAACTCTCCCGCAAGGTTCTACTGGATCAAGAGCTCGTGGGACGTCATCAAGCTGAACGTGTGCTGAACGCGGAGGCTCCGTACGTTCAATGCTTTATCGGTCTGATTGCGAAGAAAGTTCGACTACATCAACCGCATCACTAGACGCTTCCGCTCCCGGTCTACGAGGGTACGTGGAGACACTCTCCCCTATCGTTGCTATGCATCTAGTAGATAGATCTTGCATGATCGTAGGTACTTTTTTGAAATACTACATTCCCAACAGTGGCATCATGAGCCAGGTCTATGCGTAGATGATATGCACGAGTAGAACACAAGTGAGTTGTGGACGATACTAGTCATACTGCTTACCAGCATGTCATACTTTGATTCGGCAGTATTGTTGGATGAAGCGGCCCGGACCGACATTACACGTACGCTTATGCGAGACTGGTTCTACCGACGTGCTTCGCACACAGGTGGCTGGCGGGTGTCAGTTTCTCCAACTTTAGTTGAATCAAATGAAGGTTAAAACATAACATACTTGAATAAATATCGTTGTGGTTTTTTATGCGTAGGTAAGAACGGTTCTTCCTATGCCCATAGCAGCCACGTAAAACTTGCAACAAAAAAGTGGAGGACGTCTAACTTGTTTTGGCATGGCATGTTGTGATGTGATATGGTCAAGACATGATGAGTGATATGTTATTGTATGAGATGATCATGTTTTGTAAAGTTATCAGCAACTGGCAGGAGCCATATGGTTGTCGCTTTCTTGTATGAAATGCAATCGCCATGTAATTGCTTTACTCTATCACTAAGCGGTAGCGATAGTCGCGGAAGCAATAGTTGGCGAGACGACAACGATGCTATGATGGATATCAAGGTGTCGCGCCGGTGACGATGGTGATCATGACGGTGCTTTGGAGATGGAGATCAAAGGCACAAGATGATGATGGCCATATCATATCACTTATATTGATTGCATATGATGTTTATCTTTTATGCATCTTATTTTGCTTAGATCGACGGTAGCATTATAAGATGATCTCTCACAAAATTTTAAGGTATAAGTGTTCTCCCTGAGTATGCACCATTGCAAAAGTTCGTCGTGCCGAGACACCATGTGATGATCAGGTGTGATAAGCTCTACGTTCACATACAACGGGAGTAAGCCTGTTTTGCACACGCAGAATACTCGGGTTAAACTTGACGAGCCTAGCATATGCAGATATGGACTCGGAACACTGGAGACCGAAAGGTCAAGCGTGAATCATATAGTAGATATGATCAACATAAGATGTTCACCATTGAAAACTACTCCATCTCACGTGATTATTGGACATGGTTTAGTTGATTTGGATGACGTGATCATTTAGATGACTAGAGGGATGTCTATCTAAGTGGGAGTTCTTTAGTAATTTGATTAACTGAACTTTAACTTATCATGAACTTAGTCCTGATAGTTTTTTTTTTGCATATCTATGTTGTTGTAGATCAATGGCCCGTGCTACTGTTCCTTTGAATTTTAATGCATTCCTAGAGAAAACTAAGTTGAAAGATGATGGTAGCAATTACACGGACTGGGTCCGTAACTTGAGGATTATCCTCGTTGCTGCACAAAAGAATTATGTCCTTGAAGCACCGCTAGGTGACAATCCTCCTCCTGCTAATGTAGACGCTTTGAACGTCTGGTAGACGCGGTCTCATGACTACACGATAGTTCAATGTGCCATGCTTTGCATATCTATGAGATGTTCCAGGAGTTGAAGTTAATATTTCAAGCAAATGCCCGGATTGAGAAATATGAGATTTCCAATAAGTTCTATAGCTGCAATATGGAGGACAATAGTTCTATCAGTGAACACTTGCTCAGAATGTCTGGGTACTACAATCATATGACTCAACTTGGTTGCAAAGTTGACGAGGATAGTGTTATTGATAGACTTCTTCAATCACTGCCACCAAGCTATAAAGGCTTCGTGATGAACTATAATATGCAAGGGATGCAAAAGACAATTCCCGAGCTCTTCGCTATGCTCTAGCCTGCGGAGGTAGAAATCAAAAAGGAGCATCAAGTGTTGATGGTTAACAAGACCACTAGTTTCAAGAAAAAGGGCAAGGTAAAGAAGGGGAACTTCAAGAAGAATAGCAAGACAGTTGCTACTCGCATGAAAAAACCCAAGTCTGGAGCCAAACCTGAAACTGAGTGCTTCTACTTCAAAGGGACTGGACACTGGAAGCGGAACTGTCCCAAGTATTTGGCAGATAAGAAGGATGACAAGGTGAAAAAAGGTATATGTGATATACATGTTATTGATGTGTACCTTACTAATGCTCGTAGTAGTACCTGGGTATTTGATACCGGTTCGTTTGCTAATATTTGTAACTCGAAACAGGGACTACAGATTAAACGAAGATTGGCCAAGGACGAGGTGACGATGCGCGTGGGAAATGGTTCCAAAGTCGATGTGATCGCCGTCGACACGCTACCTATACATCTACCTTCGGCATTAGTTTTAGACCTGAATAATTGTTATTTGGTTCCAGCGTTAAGCATGAACATTATATCCGGATCTTGTTTATTGCGAGACGGTTATTCATCTAAATCTAAGAATAATGGTTGTTCTATTTATATGAGTAATATCTTTTATGGTCATGCACCCTTGAAGAGTGGTCTGTTCTTGTTGGATCTCGATCGTAGTGATACACATATTCATAATATTGAAGCCAAAAGATGTAAAGTTAATAATGATAGTGCAACTTATTTGTGGCACTGCCGTTTAGGTCATATTGGTGTAAAGCGCATGAAAAAACTCCATAGTGATAGACTTTTGGAATCACTTGATTATGAATCACTTGGTGCTTGCGAACCACTCCTCATGGGCAAGATGACTAAAACTCCATTCTCCGGAACAATGGAGCGAGCAACAGATTTGTTGGAAATCATACATACTGATGTATGTGGACCGATGAGTGTTGAAGCTCGTGGCGGGTATCGTTATTTTCCGACCTTCACTAATGATTTGAGCAGATATGGGTATATCTACTTGATGAAGCACAAGTCTGAAAAATTTGAAAAGTTCAAAGAATTTCAGAGTGAAGTAGAGAATCATAGTAACAAGAAAATAAAGTTTCTACGATCTGATCGTGGAGGTGAATATTTGAGTTACGAGTTTGGTCTTCATTTGAAACAATGTGGAATAATTTCACAACTCACGCCACCCGGAACACCACAGTGTAATGGTGTGTCCGAACGTCATAACCGCACTTTATTAGATATGGTGCGGTCTATGATGTCTCTTACTGATTTACCACTATTGTTTTGGGGTTATGCTTTAGAGACAGTTGCATTCACGTTAAACATGGCACCATCTAAATCCGTTGAGACGATGCCTTATGAACTATGGTTTGGCAAGAAACCAAAGTTTTCGTTTCTTAAAGTTTGGGGCTGCGATGCTTATGTGAAAAAACTTGAACCTGATAAGCTCGAACCCAAATCGGAGAAATGTGTCTTCATAGGATACCCAAAAGAGACTGTTGGGTACACCTTCTATCACAGATCCGAAGGCAAGATATTCCTAGCCAAGAATGGATCCTTTCTAGAGAAGGAGTTTCTCTCGAAAGAACTGAGTGGGAGGAAAGTAGAACTTGATGAGGTAATTGTACCTTCTCCTGAATTGGAAAGTAGTACATCATAGAAACTAGTTCCAGTTATTCCTACACCAATTAGTGAGGAAGCTAATGATGATGATCATGAAACTTCAGATCATGTCTTTGCTGAACTTCGTAGATCAGCCAGAGTACGTTCCGCACCAGAGTCATGTTACTAGACCATGGTGAACCTACGAACTATGAGGAAGCGATGATGAGCCCAAATTCTGCAAAATGGCTTGAGGCCAGGAAATCTGAGATGGGGTCCATATATGAGAACAAAGTGTGGACTTTGGTTGACTTGCCCGATGATCGCAAAGACATCAAAAATAAATGGATCTTCAAGAGGAAGAATGACGTAGACGGTAATGCTACTGTTTACAAAGCTCGACTTGTTGCGAAAGGGTTTCGACAAGTTCAAGGAGTTGACTACGATGAGACTTTCCCACCCGTGATAACCCACAAGTGTAGGGGATCACAACAGTTTTCGAGGGTAAAGTATTCAACCCAAATTTATTGATTCGGCACAAGGGGAGCCAAAGAATACTCTTAAGTATTAGCAGCTGCGTTGTAAATTCAATCACACCTGGAAACTTAGTATCTGCAGCAAGATAGTTTAGTAGCAAAGTAATATGATAGTGGCGGTAGTGGCAATAAAAGTAACGATAGTGTTTTTGTACTTTTTGTGATAGTAGTAGCGGCAAAGCAAATAAGCAACAAGCAATATGGGAAAAGCTCGTAGGCATTGGATCGGTGATGGGAAATTATGTTGGATGCAATTCATGATGTAGAAGTTATAACCTAGGGTGACACAGAACTAGCTCCAGTTCATCAATGTAATGTAGGCATGTATTCCGAATATAGTCATACATGCTTATGGAAAAGAACTTGCATGACATCTTTTGTCCTACCCTGCCGTGGCAGCGGGGTCCTATTGGAAACTAAGAGATATTAAGGCCACATTTTAATAGATAACCGGACCAGAGCATTAACACATAGTGAACACATGAACTCCTCAAACTATGGTCATCGCCGGGAGTGGTCCCGATTATTGTCACTTCGGGGTTGCCGGATCATAACACATAGTAGGTGACTTTAGACTTGCAAGATAGGATCAAGAACACACATATATTCATGAAAACATAATAGGTTCAGATCTGAAATCATGGCACTCGGGCCCTAGTGACAAGCATTAAGCATAGCAAAGTCATAGCAACATCAATCTTAGAACATAGTGGATACTAGTGATCAAACCCTAACAAAACTAACTCGATTACATGATAGATCCCATCTATCCCATCACCGTACAGCAAGCCTACGATGGAATTACTCACGCACGGCGGTGAGCATCATGGAATTGGTGATGGATGAGGGTTGATGATGACGATGGCGACGATCTCCACTCTCCGGAGCCCCGAACGGACTACAGACCAGACCTCCCGAGAGAGATTAGGGCTTGGCAGGGGCTCCGTATCGTAAAACATGATAATTCTTTCTCTTGACTTTTTCTCCCCGAAAGTGAATATATAGGATCTGGGGATACGTCGGTGGAGCACCAGGGGGCGCGCCCTAGGGGGGGGCGCGCACCCCACCCTCATGGACAGGGTGTGGGTCCCCTGGTCTGGATCTTCTTGCATGTATTTTTTATATTTTCCGTAATAATTCTCCGTGCATTTTCATGTCATTCCGAGAACTTTTTATTTCTGCACAAAAACAACACCATGGCAATTATGCTGCAAACAGCGTCGGTCCGGGTTAGTTCCATTCAAATCATGCAAATCAGATAAACTCAGGGTTTGGAAAAGTAGATACGTTGGAGACGTATCAACTCCCCCAAGCTTAAACATTTGCTTGTCCTCAAGAAATTCAGTTGATAAACTAAAAGTGATAAAGAAAAACTTTGACAAACTCTGTTTGCTCTTGTTGTTGTAAATATGTAAGCCAACATTCAGGTTTTCAGAAATGATCATGAACTAACCACATTCACAATAACTTTCAGGTCTCAAATCTACTCATATCAATAGCATAATCAACAAGCGAGCAATAATAACAAACCTCGGATGACAACACTTTCTCAAAACAATCATGATATGATATAACAAGATGGTATCTCGCTAGCCCTTTCTGAGACCGCAAAACATAAACGCATAGCACCTTTAAAGATCAAGGACTGACTAGACATTGTAATTCATGGTAAAAGAGATCCAGTCATGATCATAATCAATGCAAATTAATGGTAATAGATGAAAATGACAGAGGTGCTCTCCTACTGGTGCTCTTTCATAAGAGGATGACGACTCTGCATAAAAGTAAATAGATAGGCCCTTCGCAGAGGAAAGCAGGGATTTGTAGAGGTGCCAGAGCTCGATTTTTAAATAGAGATGAATAACATTTTGAGCGGTATACTTTCATTGTCAACATGACAACCAAGAATCTCGATATCTCCCATGCTACGTACATTATAGGCGGTTCCCAAACAGAATGGTAAAGTTTATACTCCCCCAACCACCAACAAGCACACTCCACGGCTAGCCCGAAACAACGGGTACCGTCCAAACCAGCAATAGCCCTGGGGGAGTTTTTTTTAATTATTATGATTTTGAGCATGCGACTGGGCATCCCGGTTACCAGCCATTTTCTCATGAATGATGAGCGGAGTCCACTCATCGTGAGAATAACCCACCTAGCACGAAAGATATAGACAGCCCTAGTTGATACATGAGCTGTTCGAGCATACAAAACAGAATTTCATTTGAAGGTTTAGAGTTTGGCACGTACAAATTTACTTGGAACGGCAGGTAAATACTGCATATAGGAAGGTATGGTGGACTCATTGGAATAACTTTGGGGGTTTATGGAAGTGGATGCACAAGCAGTATTCCCGCTTAGTACAGGTGAAGGTTAGAAAGAGACAGGGAAGCGACCAGCTAGAGAGCAACAACGGTCATGAACATGCAATAAAAGTAATCAACAATGAATGCAGGCATGAGTAGGATATAAATCACCATGAACATAAATATCGTGGAGGCTATGTTGATTTGTTTCAACTACATGCATGAACATGTGCCAAGTCAGATCACTTAAATCATTCAAAGGAGGATACCACCCCATCATACTACATCACAACCATTTTAATATCATGTTGGCACACAAGATAAGCCATTATAAACTCTCAGCTAATTAAGCATGACATAAGAAGCTATGATCTCTAATTGTCATTGCGAGCATGTTTCATTCATAACAAGCTGAATCAAGAACGATGAACTATCATATTTACAAAAACAAGAGAGGTTGAGTTCATACCAGCTTTTCTCATCTCAATTAGTTCATCATATATCATCCTTATTGCCTTTCATTCGCACGACCGAATGGTGTGGATAATAATAATAGTGCACGTGCATTGGACTAAGCTGGAATCTGCAAGCATTTAATACGAGAGAGACGATAAGGTAATATGGCTCAAGGTTAAATCATCAATAAACCATATGAGAGCCACTAAGCATTTTAATCATGGTCTTCTACTCTTAACTCCCAAAGAAAAGAAAAGAAACCATTTACACGGGAAAGCTCCCAACAAGCAAAATAAGAACGGGAAATCTTTTTGGGTTTTCTTTTAATTGCTACTACAAGCAGGAAAAGTAAACTAGCTGGAAGCTACAACTAATATTATGTTTTTTATTAAGGTTTTTCTAACACACAAGAAAAATACTGAGAACAAGAAATTGAAACTAAACATGGATGGTACAGTGAAAGAGTGTGAGCACCGACTACTAGAATAAGTGTGAACGTGAATGCAAAGTCGGTGAGAAACACGTACTCCCCCAAGCTTTGGCTTTGGCCTAAGTTGGTCTATGGCCATGGATCGAAGCTACTCCCTCCAGTGTACTAAGATGTGTCCTCTGCGTGCCACTGGTTGGCAAGCTCATCCAGCTCCCACCCATAAACAAACTGACGGTAAGGATCGAGTGGTGACTCTGGCTCAGGTTCTGAAGCTTGTGCATGGCCCTGGTACTTGTAGAAGGCATCTGATGTAACAAGATATGTGTATGTAGACAGATCAAACAGAGATGGTGCAGGCAAGGTAACAATTTCACAATAGTTTTCATCAGACCTTAATTTATAATTAAGCAACCTATCCTTGTCTTTAACAATAAAACCATGTCCTACCATACTCTTGTAGTCTAGATAAATAGGGGAAAGCAAATTTTCTTCCTTCTCATGATGTCTAATAGGTATTCTAAAATATTCAGCAAGGCGAGAAGCAAAGATGCCTCCAAAGACGGGCCCCTTTGAGCGGTTCAGACTCATTCGTTTAGCAACGACGGCACCCAAGCTAAAAGTTCTGTCTTGAAACAAAGCATGACGTAATATGACAATATCAGGGGCACTAAGATTCTCACTGTTCCCACGACCAATTAAACATCTACTAGCAAATAAAGCAAAGTAGCGTTGACAGGGAAGTGTATACTAGTGATCCTTGCCCCTGATACTTGTCTAGTTTCCCTTACAGCTATCATGTCGATAAACCCTTCAACGTCTTCACGACATGGTTCATCGAGTCTACCTCCAAAGGGTATCTTACATACTTCACAAAATTCTAAGTGTGATATCTCCTTAATCTCATCATACAAACGAAATTCCACTGTACGTGGTGTTTTCTTAGCATGAAAATGAAGACTTTGCGTGAAAATATTAGTGAGTAAGAGATACTGTTCACGCTCGTCGTGTAGGAAGTCGGTGAGGCCTGCATTATTTGCCAACCAATAAAAGTCTTCGTAAATCCCGGCGGACATCATGAAATCATTACAAGGCCATTCACACGGTCGAACTTCCGCCATGCGAGGAAGATTATATTTGGGCTTCTTATTTTCTTCTTTCTTCTTCCCCCCTGAGCTCTTACTGGAGGAGCCCCTCAACAATCTCTTTATCATTTATTTTTCTTTCTGAAAAAATCTGAAATTTTTAGTAACTCAAAATAAAAGTTAACCAAACTCAACAAGATTGATAGCAACAACTCCTACTAGTTCCTAGAGACTATATCATGCATTAGAACTACTTGGGACCAAGGAAATTTGACATGCAAGCTCAAGAACAAGGTCACCACAGAAGCAAAAATTTGCAATAAATAAAGCACTAGAACAAAAACTAATTGGACCAATGGAGGAGTCACATACCAAGGAACAATCTCCCCAAACAGTTTGGTGAATGGTGCTTTGAGCAAGGAGATCGAAAATGGCAGCAAGATAAGCTAGAACTCGGGTTTGAGCTGGTTGGTGATTTTTTTGGGAGGAAGAAGAAGAGTCTGGGTGCAGGAATAAGTGGAGGGGGGCCACGTGGGGACCACGAGGCAGGGGGTGCACCCTGGCGGGGGGGGGGGGCGCCCTGGACCCTCGTGGCAAGGTGCTGGCTCCCCTCGCTTTGTGTTCTGTGCCATATTTTCTCAAATATTCCAGAAAATCATATTTCATTTTTAGGGCATTTGGAGAACTTTTATTTTCGGGGTATTTTTTATTGCAGAGATAAGTCTGAAAACAGGCAAAAAAATACTATGTTTGCTTTATTTATCCTAATTAACAGAAAGCAAAAGGAGGGTACGGAAGGTGGTGCTATCTAGATTCACCTATCTCATGCTCATCAAAAGGAATCCATTAACAAGGTTGATCAGGTCTTGTTAATAAACTCTTTCCGAATAACATGAAACCGGAGAATTTTAGAATAATACTAGGTTACCTCAATGGGGATATGTATGTCCCCAACTATAAGAATGTCATATGTCTTCTTAATAGTAGGAAGAGGAAATTCAAAACCACCAATAGTAATAGTTGAAATGTTTCTAATATAATTGATACTGTGGACCCGAGGTTGTTTCCTCGGAAAGTGTATCGTATGCTCATTACCATTGACATGAAAAGTGACATTGCCTTTGTTGCAATCAATAATAGCCCCTACAGTATTCAAAAAGGGTCTTCCAAGAATAATAGACATACTATCGTCCTCGGGAATATCAAGTATAACAAAGTCCATTAGAATAGTAACATTTGCAACTACAACAGGCACATCCACTACAACATGATCCCCCCTATAACAATGCATTTTTCCGTATCTAGAAGCTCATATATGCGTTGTTAGCGTCCTTACCAACGGTTTAGGATGTGTTGCCTTATCCGGCGTTGCTAGCGCATAATGCAACGCTTCTATTATCGTTGGTAAACGGAACCGTTGCAAAAATACAACACATAAAGCAGACTCGTGCAACAATTCTATGTGTTGGTGGTTATTGTATAGGAAACAAAATCTGAGGGCTTGGCAACGGAGAATTTGCAATACTTGTTGGTTCATATATAATGTGAATAATATTATTTTTTATACATATTGCCAGCAATTAAATTAGTATTTCACATAATGGTGATTATTATAAATTCCTCGTAAAGAAAAACAAGATAATATACTCACAGGATGAATAACTCGTATATTAGATAAAACTGTTGGATACAATAGTGGATTTTACAAGAGGAAAATCATCCAAATGGGATGTATAATCTAAATGGTTTCTTGTTGGATAAACTTAAATTGAAAGCATCCATCAACTACAACTTAACTAAAACACAATCGAGGAACATCATCCCTACAACTTCACTAAAACCGAAACCATCAGTCTTCATCATCATGAACAGGAACATCATCATCATCACCATTGTAGTATACTTGCCACACACACACCCATAGAATCATCCATTTATCTTTTGAATCTACAAACAAAAAAACAAAATGAACTCTTAACACACAATGCATTGGCATGATACAAGTAGTCACTTATAAAGGATGACATGCAAAAACAAATCTACATTACAAAGAGTATTGCAGTTTTTGCGACACCATATCCAATCTTCAGTTTTCACAAGTGCCATATTGACATGCACTACACAAAATTCATTAGTACTTTTAGCACCATCAATTTCAAATTTAGGATCACAACTTACAACTGTAGCAAGAGCTAGGCCTCTGTTATGGTTTTTTAGGCTCGTTAAAAATACTTTCGTTCCGTCCTGTTAGAGAAAATCAAAGTTACCATTGGCAGAATCATGCCAAGCAAAATAATTAATAGAAACATGACATATATAACAGAAAAGGTTGAGAGGCCAGACATGTCGTGTTTGCATCTTATCCTCTACTATATGGTTATGAATACATTCTTCTACAGGTTAATCTCATGATGTGCAATATCTATGAAATTCTATGAAGCCTTTTACTACAAACAAAGTAGTTTTGGTGATGAACTCTTATAATAATTAAACTTCATATGATAGCTTCGGTATGGAACACAAAGGTTGACATTTTTATTCGAGTAGCAGTATGGTATGATCAATTGCATAATTCTAAGGCACCTATTGAAAGATACTGAAGCAGTATGTTTGACCATTAATCAAATAACAAAATATTACTATATCAATACCTGGGACATATTAAGCCAAAAGATAAATTAAATTTACCAAATTACTACAAATAAAACATATTAGACAACAAAAAGAAGCTTTGAAGCATAAGATCCATCATAAATGAGGTACTCCCAATACCGACCCAATAATTTTCCATGAAGTGCATCGAGGACAGCAGGGCGAATCAACCATTAGTTCATCTTTACCACCAACTCCTAATAAAATAGCTAGTATATATCCAGATCAAACTCTAAATAGCACATCTAAGCAGATAAATCAAAAGCAGTGACACTATTAAGAAAAGGAGAAGACACGGCAGAGAAAACAAGACTATAGTATGTTTGAACAAATAATTATGATGACTTGTTTGTGGACTACAAATACAAATCAGATATAGATATGGTGATATATTTAGTTGGAAAGTTGCGGGCATCCAAAAAATAATATTGAATGTGGCCTAATAATTGAAGGACACTACAGATGGACCATGCCAATTAAAGTGATATAGAAACAATTGACATTATTTGTTCTTTTTCTTTTTGCAGTCCATCAATACATAACCTCATGATGAATCAGAAACATGGAAGTATTTATAAAGTTGCCATATGCTACAAATTTACTTCCCTTTTCCCCAGTGTGTGTATTCTTCCTTGTAATGGAAAAGCACATCAAAAGAATAAAGGAGTGACACTACGGATGTAGGCAAGCATAGTATAAAGAGGAAGCACAAACCACAAGAGAAGTGTCTAGAATTTGGCAAACAAGCAGACAGAACCGTGTAGGTATATGTTGTTAATAATAGGAGAAGGGGACATCAATAAAATTCCAAAAGCCAAGTGAATAAATGGAAAACAGCCATGGTTTTGTATTCCTGGAACACAATCTAGTTCATCTATCTTTGAAATAATAGGTGTGGAATTTTATCTAACATGTCACATGACTAAACAAGTAATACTCGTCTCAGCGTAATTTTATAAGATTTGTTTCTCTTCTACTGTATTTAGAGGTTACACAGTAAACAATTTCTGTTCATAAATCATAAGTAAATTGCAAGATCTGCTTGCATAAAAAAAATTGATATGACCTGCAGCTCACATAAACATCTTTTTAATGGCATGCATAGCTCATGGTAGATGTACTCAATAATATTGTTCAGAGTTTTGTCACAAGCAACAGTGACTGATCACGAGATTACCTTCCTTACGCTCTTGAACTCCAACTGTAGTGGGGAGAAAGCCTTATGCAGCTGAGTGCTAATGTCCCCAGATGCTGATGCATGATCATGCGGAGAACTATGGATCAGAAGCCCTCAGATCCAACAAGTCGTTCGCTTTGCCATGCTCAGCATTGATGTCCTTCTCCCCCAGCGTCACAGCGGCCTAGTAGACCGAGCTGCGTAAAGCTGTCAAGTTACTCCTCAGTTTGTAGTAGCAGAGAACATTGAGATCTAAATGGTCTTTTAAGCGAATCAAATATGTAAAAAAATATACTGAATTGTGACTCAAATAAGAGGGGTAAAGTTTTGGTGTCATGTCCATTGCAACATATTCAGTGCTTGAGTGCGATTGCATTTCTCTGCACCGAGTGGAGGTAATTATTACTTAGTAGAGAAATTTGATATTGTAACCTGCTCTGAAGTCTCGAAAAGAAATATGAACATATGACGGAGTGAATGATCAGGCCTACAGCATAAGAAAGTGGCACCGTAAGTAGAAAGTGGAACTTTGAATCATCAACATCACACTACTAGCAAAAGGCATACTAATGGCGCACCACTGGTAAATTGTTTTTGAATTTTTTTAGTGCCACGCCATAGAAGTGCGCCATTAGTATAAAAAAATTCAATTTTTTTTCTAATTTTTTACCTTTTTTCTTAACCTCAGGTCATTATGGCTTAATATGGGGTCAATTTGCTTAATCTCAAGTCAAATCACACTCTGTGGTCAAATTTCCCATAAAGTCACCCGTCCTCACACTACTCCAGCCCGAGCACGCTTAACTTAGTAGTTCTATCCAACACCAGCACCAGCTCACTTCACAGGCACTTGTTGATATATCTATCATATCAATCCTATTAACACTTCTTGATGACTAGGAGTTTGTTAATGTTCATGAGTATGATGAAATTTTGAAAATATATTTCAAACTTCCCGGTCATATTACGTATCATATTTTTGAAAAAAAATAAAAAAATCGATTTTTTTCTATTACTAGTGGCGCACCTAGCAAACGGTGCGCCACTAGTAAGTTTTAAGTTTTTAATCCGAGTTCGTATGCAAAAGTTATGCCCGTTTTACTAAATTCCAGAGATATTTTGCAAATAAAGTCAAAATTCATATTTGTAAATTTTTCCAACAAGTATACCACATATCACATGGGAAACTTATTTTCTTTTATTTTTTTTGACATTTCCATCATTTTATTTTATTTTATTTTTTGAACTGGAAAAGGCGGTCCAGGGGGGAGGGGTGCAGTAATGGCCAAGTTAGTAATGGCGCACCGTGGGAGTGGTGCGCCATTACTAGTTCAACTAGTAATGGGGCACCACTCCCACGGTGCGCCATTACTAGTTTTGAAAAAAAATTGAAAAAAAATTACTAGTGGCGCACAGTGGATGTGGTGCGCCATTAGTAAGTTTAACTACTAATGTCGCACCACTCCCGCGGTGCGCAATTACTAGCTTTGAAAATAAAATGAAAAAAAAAACAAAATTTGAAAAAAATTTACTAGTGGCGCACCGTGGATGTGGTGCGCCATTAGTATTTTAACTACTAATGGCGCACTATCCACTGGTGCGCCATTAGTAGTTTTGAAAATAAAATGAAAAAAAAATTGTTACTAATGGCGCACCGTTGATGTGGTGCGCCATTAGTATTTGGACACTAATGCGCACCAACACATGGTGCGCCATTAGTATATACTAATGGCGCACCGCATGTCTGGTGCACCATTAGTAACAATCCTATCTATAGCCCTTTTCCTAGTAGTGTCAACCACGAGTATAAGACACCACGCCTTATTATACAATCAGTCAATCACATAATCAACGGCAGCAACCAACGACTGCACAATCAAGTTTCACTTCCACGGACTAGTGACAAGCTTCTAAGCCATAACTAGAATCAATTCAATCATAGAAAGAGGCTTTAGCTGGAAGCTACCCTCCACACCAACTAGCTGTAATTCAGTTTATCGTTCATTACCAGGGATTGCCAACTCGTATGTAGCAATTCCCAACTAGACTGAAGTGAAGCAGTACTGACAAAAATAATAATAACTGAAGTGAACCAGAGTATGATGTTGGAAACAAAATTAGCAGAAGAGAAGCGGCCCAGCTCACGGTGGCGGCGCGATCGCGAGGGTTGTTGTAGCTGCAGCTCTTCCCGTAGTCGTAGGTCCCCGTGCGAAGGTAGTACACGCAGTTGGTTGCTGCGTAGCGATGACGAGGGGCGGCGCACCGGGAATCCGAGATGCAGTGTATCAGGTGAGTGGTGACAAGGGACTGTGCGCCGGGATGGAGGGTCGCAGGGGAGTGGTGACTGGTGAGGGGCGGCGTGCCGTGATGATGGATCTCAGGAGAGTGGTGAGGGGCGTGCTCTGGGATGCAGGTAGGTCGAGGGGAGGCGGCCGGTGTGGGAGCCTATAGGCTGGAGAGGAATAGGGGACGCTGGGGACAGGGAACGATCTAGGTTAATCATGACAACTAACTTGGGGCGGGCTGCATAAGAGGCTGGTTTAGCGTGTTGGGCTTATATGCGTATAACACATAGGGTACTTCCTCCAAGCCGCAACACATAGGGTACTATGCTTATATGCGTATCTACCATGAAATTTGCAACCTATAGTCAAAACGTTGTAGACTATGTGTTGCTTTATAGGGGGTATCCTTGTAGTGATCCTCGCAAATACCGACACGTATAGCAGTTGATTTATCGGCCATTTGCAAAGATATTTCAGTAGGTGTCAACTTACTCAAGTCAAGTCTACGATATAAAAAGAGAGGCATAACACTAACACCGGCTCCAAGTTCACATAAAGCAGTTTTAACATAGTTTCTTTTAATGGAGCAAGGTATAGTAGGTACTCCTGGATCTCCTAGTTTCTTAGGTATTCCACCTTTAAAAGTGTAATTGGCAAGCATGGTGGAAATTTCTACTATAGGTATTTTTCTTTTGTTGGTAATAATATCTTTCATATATGTAGCATAAGGATTTGTTTTAAGCACATCAGTCAAACGCATACGCAAAAAGATAGGTCTAATCATTTTAGCAAAGCGCTCAAAATCCTTATCATCATTTTTATTGGATGGTTTCGGAGGAAAAGGCTTGGGTTTCTGAGCCCATGTTTCTCTTTCCCTACTGTGCTTCCTAGCAACAATGTCTTTCTTATCATAACGTTGATTCTTTGATTGTGGGTTATCAAGATCAACAGCAGGTTCAATTTGTACATCATTATCATTGCTAGGTTGAGCATCATCATGAACATCATTATTAATATTATCACTAGGCTCATGCTCATTACCAGATTGTGTCTCAGCATCAGAAACAGATATATCATTGGGATTCTCAAGTGTGTCAGCTACAGGTTCACTAGAAGCATGCAAAGTCCTATCATTTTTCTTTTTCTTCTTCTTAGAAGAACTAGGTGCATCTAAATTAGCTCTCTGAGAATCTTGCTCAATTCTCTTAGGGTGTCCTTCAGGATACAGAGGTTCCTGAGTCATTTTACCACCTCTAGTAGCAACTGTAATAACATAGTCATTATTCTTATTATTTAATTCATTGAGCAAATCATTCTGAGCCTTAAGTACGTGTTCTACTTGAGTGGTAACCATAGAAGCATGTTTACTAATGAGTTTCAATTCACCTTTAGCTCTAGACAGATAATCACTCAAGCGTTCAATCATATAAGCGTTGTGTTGTAATTGTCTAGCAACATAAGCATTGAAGTTTTCTTGTTTCACAATAAAATTGTCAAACTCATCTAAGCATTGGCTAGCAGACTTATAACGAGGAATATCACCTTCATCAAATCTATAAAGAGAATTTACCTTTACTACCTGTGTCGGGTTATCAAGACCATGTATTTCTTCAATAGGTGGTAAATTTTTCACATCTTCAGCTTTAATATCTTTTTCTTTCATAGATTTCTTTGCCTCTTGCATATCTTCAGGACTGAGAAATAGAACACCTCTTTTCTTCGGAGTTGGCTTAGGGGCTGGTTCAGGAAGTGTCCAATTATTTTCCTTGGCCAGCATATTATTCAATTGTAATTCAGCTTGATCAACTGTTCTTTCCCAGAAAACACAACCAGCACAACTATCCAGGTGGTCTCTGGAATCATCGGTTAGTCCATTATAAAAGACATCAAGTATATCATGCATCTCAAGAGAATGATCAGGCAAAGCATTAAGTAATTGGAGAAGCCTCCCCCAAGCTTGTGGGAGACTCTCTTCTTCAATTTGCACAAAGTTATATATTTCCCGTAAGGCAGCTTGTTTCTTATGAGCGGGAGAATATTTAGCAGAGAAGTAGTACAACATATCCTAGGGACTACGCACACAATCAGGATCAAGAGAATTAAACCAAGTCTTAGAATCACCCTTTAACGAGAACGGAAACAACTTAAGGATATAGTAATAGCGAATCTTTTCATCATTGGTAAACAGGCTGGCTATATCATTCAACTTAGTAAGATGTGCCACAACAGTTTCAAACTCATAACCATGGAAAGGATCAGATTCAGCCAAACTAATTAACTCAGCATCAACAGGGGATTCTAAAAATCTTCAACAGGGTTCCCAAAAACTTTTTAATCCGAGTTTGTATGCAAAAGTTATGCCCATTTTACTAAATTCCAGAGAGATTTTGCAAATAAAGTCGAAATTCATATTTGTAAATTTTCCATACAACTAGACCACATATCACATGGGAAACTTATTTTCTTTTATGTTTTTTTGACATTTCAATCATTTTCTTTTATTTTATTTTTAAACTGAAAAAGGCGGTCCACGGGGGGTGCATTTGGTGAAATTTGGACATAGTAATGGCGCACCTTTACAAAGTGCGTCATTACTATGTGTATGACTTGCTCAAACCTTGTTCAAAGTTAGTAATGGTGCACTTTGTATAGGTGCACAATTACTAAGTTTGACATAGTAATGGTGCACCTGGTGTGCGGTGCGCCATTACTAGTTTTAAAAAAACGAAAAAAAAATGTTAGTAGTGGCGCACCGTGGGTGCGGTGCGCCATTACTAGTTAAACTAGTAATGGCGCACTATACCCTCGTGCGCCACTGCTAATTCTAGAAAGGGGTGTGGGGCCAGGACAAAACTATTAATGGAGCACCACACGCCAGGTGCGTCATTAGTAATATGGCCATTAATGGAGCACCTATATCTGGTGCGCCACTGCCAGTGGCGCACCACATACATGCTGCGCCATTAATGTCCATATTAGCTATAGCGGTTTTTCTAGTAGTGGGTTGCTCAAGTTGAGCTCCGAATTGGAACTCCATGGAGGTTTCTTCAAGCAAAGTGGGCTATTCTTATGCGTCTTTTAGCCCTTCCTATGAATCCCTAAATTAAATGTTTGAAAACCATTCAATGGAAACAACCAGCAGGTACAAACACTAACCGTACCAAAGAAATTCTGGGATCAGGTGCATCTCAGCAAAAGATTTTTATTCTTTGTTTTTGTACATATAAATCAATGCAAAGATTAAAGTACTATTCTTGAGACAAAACTAATGAAATAACCTGGCTGCAAAATCAATATGTACAACCCGCTCATTATGCTATCTAATCTAAGAATGATAATCTAATCTAAATATATGTTTGTAATTACATAGTTATAAAATACATGACACCAATAGAACAGAGCTATATGATTCTCTAAGAAAAGGAACTTCAGATAAATGTAAACCACATTAGAGCCACTCACCACCTTCAATTAAATTACTTTGCGGTTTCTCCTCGTCAGCCAATCATGATGAGGGGCAAACACTTGCATTAAGTGCAAAGGAAGCATCCATGCAAATAGATGAAACCAAACATGAAAAAAACTTTATTATGACACATGACTATTCCAATAATCAACAAACAATGCATTATCTAAGAATGCACCATTACTGATCTATAACAGCTACTTCCACATGCAAGAATTTTCTACTCCATGCATTCCCTTACACAAGGCCACTATAAAAAATACATTTTGCATCTATACAAGGCCATTAATAGTAATTGAGGAAAAAATTAATGATGTATCCTCGTATTAGCAACTTCTTTAATACTTGCATGCATGTAGTCATAATACCACTGTGCTAATTCCTTCTCATTCCTTCCTTACATGCATGTGGGCGTATCAATGATCCCGATTAACGAAAAGAAAAAATGGCTTGCAAAGCATTCATTAAATTTTAGCTTGGTATACATGTAATTTGAGTTTGTGACCTTGTATAAGGGAATGGAGGGAGTACCACAGATGGGCCGCCCTTGGCTCACACCCATCCATACAGCTAGACAAATGAGCCCCACCAATGATTGAGCATGCACTGGTACAAAATATGAGTTGTGTATTCTCAAATAGGAAGATAAATAAGAATTGCATCAAGTAGCAGGTAGGATGTATATTACATACATAAACTGGGATCGGATGTTATGGTATGTGAAATATGAAAAGTTTCAATGTAACTCCATACAGAAGATGTAGGATTTGTTCTTCTAGGCAACCATATATAACCAATACATTTAGTTACATAGAGAAGGAAAATGTATTGCCTATAGAAATAACAATCACATCCAAAAAACATAAGAATCTAGACAGAACAGACTCTAGTGCCATTTGTCCATATCTGATGTTTTCCGGTAAACATAGATAGCTGAGAGGGAACCAAGGGCTTACCAGCAGAGATGCATGAGTGAAAGAAGAATAGATGCCACTGGAAAACATCAGAGATGCAGGGTAGGAGGCATGCTATGCTAATTGGGGTGCTCGCCTTAAGAAATGCATAGTAAGGTAGGCTAAACCTGCTACTGGAAGTAAGATAGTGACTGTCTCAATGCAAGTAAGTCTTGCTTCTGTGTCATTGATAACCAACCCCCCATGATCTAACTGAGTCATTCAATTTACCTTAACCATGATTAAGAAACCCTGTAGAACAATTGAATGCGGCAATTAACCACCAAAACAAAGGCATGCTAGGCTAATCAGGGTGGTTGTTGTTTTAGCAGCAGACGCATACAAATCTAACGAGGAGGAGAAACATGCTTACCAGGGGCAACATGCTCAAGCAGCAAGGCTAGGTCAAGCAGCAAACACTAGTGGAAAATGTGCTAGCCACAACTTTCGTTGGTGGCGCGCCATTTAGAACCAACGCCAACACTATTTTTTCAAATAGTGGTGGCGTTGACTTATTTGGTACAACATTAGTAGATGCATAGTGGTGGCGTTTGAAAACAGGGTAGTGTCAGAAGTATATGGGATCAACAATTTGTACCAGGCGTAATATAGTGCTGTCGTGGAATAGGATTGAACAACAGCACTATTATACTTAGTTGTGGCATACTGTTTGTTCCCACGCCAGTGTTATTTTATTATTTTGTGAACGCCGACATTCTTATATTAATTTATTTGGTACATTATATTTTAGAGTATATTATAATTTACTTTTATTAAAGTTCTATTATTATAAATAGAAATAATGATATTTTAAAATATGTACTTTGAGACTTTAAATTACTTTTTTTAATTTTTAGTTTCAGAATTGAAATATATAGTTTTGAGCCTACGAATATGTGGTTTGACACTTGCAATTTTTTTAGTTTTATATGTGGTGATTTTTTTTATAGTATATTCTAGTTACTTTTATTAAATTTCTATTATTTTAAATAGAAATAATGACATTTTTAAAATATGTACTTTGAGCTTTTTTAATTTTAATTTAAGACTTGAAATATATAGTTTTGAGCCTTCAAATATGTGGTTTGACACTTCCAAAAAAAATAAGTTTTTTATGTGGTGGCCTTTTTTATAGTATATTATAGTTTACTTTTATTAAATTTCTATTATTTGAAATAGAAATAATGGCATTTACAAAAATATATACTTGGAGACTTTAAACTACTTTTTTTCTATTAAGTTTAAGACTTGAAATATATGGTTTTGAGCCTTCAAATATATGGTTTGGCATGTCCAACTTTTATTAAAATTCTATTATTTATAAATGGAAATAATGACATTTCTTAGGTGGTGAACTTTTTTTATTGGGCTAGCCCAAATAGGATTAGGATGTCGTGGGGGTCAAAGATAGCAGCCACCTCGACACTCTCCCTTTCTGTCGCCGCGCGCTGTCGCCGCTTCGATTCCGGCTGAATCTGGCGATTGCCGTCGTTCTGTGGTCCTGAGGAACACATCTGAGCCTCCCACTCTCATCTGGACCATTAGGATGTTTTATAATTAGAGATGTGTTTCGCATTCCCTATGCTAGGGTTTTGGCGACGTCAGCAGGTGATGACGACGTCAGCAGGTGACGACGAGTTGCTGCTGGGGTTCATCACTTTTAAGCTTCATTGCCCTCGGCTCCAACCCAGATTGGCAAATCATCCCTCTCAATTTTGCTGTAGGTCCATGCCACTGTCAATTTTTTTATTTGCTAGGAAGTGACAATTTGTTGTAGTTGTAATACATAAAAAATCTTTGGTTTAATTCAAATAGTTGAATGTTCAATGTGGCAATATGTGGCAAATATAGTGTCCAAATAAAATTGCCACACTTTGTCACAACTCAACTTAGGCAAGTTTGACCAAGTTATTAGGTGCGTGTTTGGTTCTTGCCATATATATACTACACTTCATATATATACAAACTGGCATATATATACTACACTTCATTTCTATTAGGTGTGTGTTTGATGAAATCTGTCAAGTCTGGAACTGGCAGAATTAAAACTTGCCATGTACTCCATCCACATGCTAATGTAGCATAATTTTAATGAATATATATAATAGTTTGCTAATGTAGCATACTCCATGATGCTAATGAACTTGAACCTTTGGATGAATTGTTGTGCATCTAGCATACTCCATGCACATGCACTTTAATTATGTTACTGTAGCATGTCTTGGTCTTGCTTGTATTTTGCCATGTTGCTTGGTCTTGGTCTTGCTTGTATATTGCCATGTTGCTTGATTATATTGCCATGTTGCTTGGTCTTGGTCTTGCTTGTGTATTGCCCTGTTGCTTTTATATTGCCATGTTGCTTGTCTTGGTCTTGCTTGTATATTGCCATGTTGCTTGTATATTATTGCTTCTATATTGACACATGCCAAGTTAGGTGTGTGTTTGGTTATTTGTCATAATAACCTATACTTGTTATTATTTCCAAGTTCCAGCCATGACTAGCTGGAACAACCACTATCAGTCCTCGAGCAACTTCATCGATGAAGTTGAAAAAGGTGAAACGAGCACCAACCAAGCAAGATTACAAAAACATCCATGAGCACTGCAAACACATGCATATATTCTATATCATCTATCCATTATTTATTGATGATTTCAAATATTTTGACTTGTCAGGCGTATGTACGAGACCCATCTCCATAACCGCTCCAGCAGCAGCTACCAGTACGTGACGTGGACATGCTTAGATGTGAGCTTATCGCGTCAAAGGAGAGTACAATGAAGGTACTAAAGGAGTTGAATGAATCTGTGAAGAAAGACAAGGACGAGATAATCGACGAGAACTCCGATCTCTGCGATAAGAAATTGAAGCTCATCGACCAGAAGGAGCTACTGGTCATCGAGATCGAGTCTATGAAGGACATACGTCTCTAGAAGGCCAAGAGGGAGGAGCTGAATACCCACAAAGTATATTTCAGAAAGGAGGGACAAAGCAACATGAACAAGTTGCGCGAGATGAGGATCATTTTTCATTGTAGCTAGTTAGTGGATAACAAGTTGCGCGAGATATAGATACTTTTGCTTTGTAGCTAGCTACCGGATAAATTTTTCTTGTAGGTAGCAAGCTAGTTACTGAAAAATATAATAATAGCTAGGTATATTTTTGTGGATTTGGGATTTACCACTAGAAGTTTAAATGGCTTCACATATACTAATAGCTGGTTATATTTTTTTATTGCTGAAAAATACAAATTGTTGACGTTGCCTCACAATAAACGTCATAGATAACACAATATATTGCCGGCGTTAGCCAGGTGGCACCCCATCACGGCCAAAATACTGCTGACGTATTGGTCAATGCCACTACTAAACTGTTTTCACGGGCTCCATATTGGTGGCGTTGGGTCTCTACGCCAGCAAGACACTTTTTGCCACGCCATAGTTAGGATTTTTTTACACTAGTGAAAGGACACCATCCCATTATTCCTGTACAGTCCAATGGTCATTTTCTCCCCACAAAGTTTCTTTGTAGCTCAGGCTACATGGTACCCCTTATCTTCACCATCCAATTCTGCATCGCGATCCGTGCGAATGCATTTGTCTTTTCTCCCCGCACATCTACAAGCGAAGAGCAGACAAATTGTGAGCGTTGGGGATTAGAGAGATAGAGAGAGATGGATCAGAAAACGGACCTTGTCGTGCTCACTGAAGAGCTGCATCCCAGGCGAATAGAAGCACAGGGAGGAGATGATGTACATGGGTAACATGGCGTAGGCACGGAGCAGGCAGCGGAGGAAGGAAGCATCGGTCCGTCGAGGGAACCGCGCCAACGTGCTCCTGGTTGTCGGGCTTCGCGGCGTCCGCTGCGGCCCCCTCGAGCCGGCAGCGGAGGCGAAGCACGAACCTGAGCAGCGCTGCCGCCTTGGCCTCTGTGAGCACGAGCAGGACGAGGTGGAAGCCCATCAGGAAGCCCGCGATGGCCATCCCGATCGAGCTCCCGGCGGCGAAGGAGATGGCGGCGGCTGGGTACGAAGGCGAGCGCGAGGTAGGCTTTGGAGGGAGAGAGAGGGGTGAGGCGGGAGGAAGAGGAGATGGGGCGGCGGGTGTGCCGGAGGAGGCGGCGGCTAGGTCATCTTCTGAGGAGCCAATGTGATTTATACCCTTGTGTGTGAAATGACGAAAATGCCCTTGACGGGGCAGGCTAATTACATGCCGTGGCACGATGGAGAGGGCACTATTCATTACCACAATGTCTCGATTTGATCCGGTGGCTGAGATCGAACGGCCGAGAATGCCTGAGCTCTGAGAGCGCTTGTGGTATGCTTGGTTTCTTGTTTTAGGGTTACTCTGCCTAGGCCTGGCATTGGTGACAAGAGACGTCTCTGTGCTTGCATAAGGCAATATTGTCTCTCTTATTTAATTACCTCTCCAGCTCAGCCCCAATCCTACATGGCAGCTGACGATAAGCAATAAGGGATTCGAAGAAGTTTAAATTGAGTAGGATTAGCGCAGCTTCAGTTCACTGATTTCAGTCGACACATAACAACAAAAACCAAGTTTGAATTGGAAGGTAGTTGTGGGACTTGTGGCCACGGACGAACAGTACAGATAAATTGCAACATTGTCTAAAAAAAAAGATAAATTACAACACATCCACACACACACACACTATAAGATAACATGCACCAGCCAAGCAGTTTTTGGCAAGAGCACTTGCAAATCACTTGCATTCCAAAGAAGGTTTTCTTACCCATAGTTGTTGTGCTTGTGTAGACATAGCATACTTCAGCTGAATCCATGGCGAAATGCTGGCTGCTGCTCCACTTCTTGGCGTTCCTATTGCCGGCGACGAGCGCTATGACTTGCCACGCCGATGACCTCCTCGCGTTGCGGGGCTTCGCCTGGAACCTCAGTGGTGGTGGCGTGCTCTTACGCGCCACGTGGAGTGGTGCCTCGTGCTGCGGCTGGGAAGGTGTCGGCTGTGACGGCCAATGTTGACGCGACACAGCGCTGTTGCTCTCGGGGCGCGGCCTTGCGGGACTCATCCCAGGAGCATCTTTGGCGGGCCTCGTGCAGCTGGAGGACCTCCACCTATCCAATAACAAACTGATCGGCACCATCCCATCGTTTATTGGTGAGCTTGATCACCTTCGCTATTTGGATCTCTCTGGTAATTGATTGGTTGGCGAGGTACCCAAGTGCATGATAAATATCAAGGGCCTCGCCACCACTGGTCGTTTAATGGGTATGTCTTTCACTAGCATGCCAAATTGCCAATGCATGTGATGCGTAATAGAAGAATACTCCAACAACAACGACCAAATATCATATCTGGGACCAACAACAAAGTCCGCTCTGGTAGAACCAATGTTCTATCCGGGAATGACAACACTGTCATATTTGGAAACAACAACACTGTAGCTGGGAGCAACAATACCATCCAAGGTTTTGGATCCCATGTGAAGATTTTTTCTCGAGGGGCACCGAGATTCTCGGTAACCACGGTAACCACGAATTACCGAGAAAAATTCGGACGAAATTTAAAACCAAATTTTGAATTCAAAATTTCTGAGTTTGATATAGATACATTTTTAACTATTAATATGTAGTAAAGGTGCTCTACCATAGTGGCTCGGAACCCGCAGTTATCCCTATGCCTTAAGTGACCGAGTTCGAACCCTGCCACTGGGCCATGATAAGTTCTATGTTCAGTAAACAGATGCAGCGTATTTAACTATAGGGCGAGCGTTTGAATTCAAAATTTTCAAAAAAAATCAGGATTTTTTGCTCGGTATGAGTATTTATCGTGGGGGAGCGGTAAACGCGGTAACCGCGCGGGAACCGAATTTCTCGAGCGGTTACCAAAACCATGATACCATCACAACTGGGAGCGATAATACCGTAACGGGTAGCAACCATATCGTATCTGGGAGCAAACATATCGTAACTGACAACAACGATGTTGTTTCCGGGATAGACAATAATGTATCCGGGAGCATCCACACAGTATCCAGTAGTCACAATACCATATCCGGGAGCAACAATACCGTATCTGGAAGCAACCATATTGTCTCTGGGAGCAACAAAGTGGTGACAGGAGGTTAATGATTTGTCAATCAGTGTAGCTCACAATCAATTGGCGGTGCCAATTGTGTTATGTAACTCCATGGATATACCATATTTTCCTACTTTAAATAAAATTTCCAGAAATCATCTTACATACTTGCTTGCATTAATATCAGTGGCAACGATTTTGGTGTTTTCTTCTTTGGGGCGACGATTTCTTACACACGTGTCGACCGTAAATGCCTTAAGTTCTACATCGACAACTACTCAGTCATTGCTTCTTGGCTACACTGGATGGAGGCCCGGAGGTAGCAATGAGCTTTGCTCATGACGCACCGCGAGTGGATGCAGGAGAAAGAATACTTTGACACCGCAAATGACTTCAATATTTTTCAATTTCAATAACGGTGTTTTTATGTGTATATACTACTTATTATGTGACATTTGACCTTTTGAGAAAAGTAATATATTACAATTTCAATAAGGTTGTTTTTCAAATAATTTTTGTAATTTCCGTAAATTATATACTGCATACATGCATAAACATCTGCATGTATGTGTGCGCGTTCAAGTATAATTTAAAAACTTTAAATATCGTGGTAGATATTTCTAAAGCATTTACTCTGACAAATATCTTAAGGACATGAATATTTGCATAACACTCCAACCAACCAGTCTATACGGCTATACCCACTCATACTGATATAACAAATATCTGGTTCATCATCATGACATCATCCAAGTCCGTGATTCTTATCCAGCACTTCATCATGACCATCAAAGTGTGAACTGAGAAACATAATAGACGACCATGTATTCAGTCTTCTTGATTGGTGCAAGATGAATGCATCTAGATACCTATGTGGGGAAATATGGTAAGGTGGTTCTTAACTATACTAGCTAGCTTCATGTTGTCAGAATCAACTCAGCATCGATGGAATGGTTTAGATGACTTTAGGAGTTCTCTCAAGCCAGCTATCATTGATAGATTGGTGTGTGTTGCAAGTTATAATAAAGGTGCCGATTAAGACATAATGTGCTGGTATGATTTCCATATTTTTATTACACATTAACCCCCTTATGTTATGTCATGGCTTCCTTTCAGAAGATTAGGATGGGGAGAAGGATGTTCAGAACACATCAGGTTTCCCAAGAGTGTGCTTGATTGCAACTATTTGTTTTGAAGGAGGGTGACCCCCGCCCTCCTCTGCAACTAGGAGATGCATGCAACCAATTTATTAATTATTCAGAAAAAACTTACAAAGTAATACATTAATATGTTTGAAGCCGCCATCTTGACAACATTTGTCGCTACTCCTATCCATTGATGAAGAGGTGCAGAATGTGTCAGCCGAATACCCAGACCTCTCACATAAGCCTAACATTTAAATCCGGAGGCCCCAACCAAGCCACATACTAGGACTGGGCACAAACCGTTCTGAGGCACTCTCATTGGTCATCGCCACCGTCTTCCATTGATCCATCTTCAGATCAGATACTGACGCATCGACCTTGCCAGGCCTGCTGTCGACGCCACCACGGCGCCAGACAACACCTCCTCCCTACGCACATCCATCATCACACAACCGTGGCCGAGGCCCTGCCACGCCACACCACCAAGACCCCACGTCGTCGATGCGTCACATGGAACCGCTCCACCACAGGTACCGTCCACTGGTCCATCGAACATATGCATACCTCCAAGAATGACCCCTCTCAAGGTGGATTGCAACTATTAGTAACTACATTAGTTTCTATAGTGTATTTTTACATATTTCACTGGTCATCTACTCACAACAGTTGCGTCAACTGTTGTTACATGTAAAAGCTCATGTGGATGTTGCTATTTTGGTGTATGGAGAATGGATATGGATCATAGGTCGTCTTCTCATGTGGATGTTTCTATATTTTTCGTTGGATGTATAAGAACTTTGTCTATGTCATTATCGTCACTAACCCATTTAAGTCATGTGTTTATGTTATTGCGGTAGAACCTAAATGTATCCCTTTAATTTTAGGCATGTGAGATATCTATCCTTTTCCCGGCCCTATTATCATCTTACAAATATATCTCTTCTCTATATTCTCTGTTTGAATGGAAAGAGGCTATAGTGGCCAGCTTTATCTTGTTAGTGGTTCAATTTCTACACTTTTCATATGAAAATATAATCATTTTCCTTTAATATAACCATTTCTAGAAATATGTTCAACATACTTTACCATGATCATTTCACTTTTCACATGAAAACACAAGTTCAACATTCATCCTTAGTTTGCTTTCAGAAGCGGAAAAACATAGCTCCTAAATCGCTCCTGAACAATTGCCCCTTAGATGCTGACGAGCCGGACCAAGCCGGAGCTAAGTTTGAGTCAAGTTGGTTCCGTCGGCTCATCACAGCTTCCTAACTAGCTCAGCTCGGTCCACCAAAATCAAACACAGCTCACCTCGTGTCCAGCCCTATCAAAGGATATGACTGCCAGGAAAGGAATTTGCATCCAGCTGATGCTGCATTTGATATCTTGCAAACAAGAAAATATCTCCATTTTGGAAGACATTTAGGTGGACCTAGAATGGCCAGACGCACAGTAAAGGAGAATGTGCTCGGCCGTCTCAGTCGCAGAAGATACATGCATGTAGCGCAGGACGCAGACTCGTGTGTCAGGGTTGCCAAAGGAGGTTTGGCTGTGAGGGTTGTCATTCAGGAGAGCGTCCGTTGAATGGAGGCTATTAGGTAAACTGCAAGTTTATTCATTACCTAGCTCTCACCGTATGGACAGCTAGGTACACCTCATCTAGATATGCAGTGATACATTATCTAGTGAGTAGTTGGTACTCCATCTCCACAGGTCACAGGTCACAAGAGAAGCTAGCTAGTAGGTTCACTAAATATCGCCCCGCGTACATGATTGAATTGTATTTTGTTTCATGATAGCGATACTTCTGGTGGCATTCATCAAGTAGATTTCTCGTTCTCTGCATTCTCTGTCTTAAGCGGAGAGTACAGTGCATTTCTAGTACCTTGACTGCTGCAAGTTGACGTATGTAAAAGTGTACACGTTCGGTAAAAACAAAGTACACAGATATACATGGAAAACCACACGATTATTCCCTTTTTGGTTGCCCAGAGTAAACAAGCTTCCGAGGTTAATACATGGAATATCATTCAGTTCGTTCCTTCATTTTTTACTCACACCTAACTTATACTGGGATCGTTCAAGAGAGAGGCAAACTACCAATTCCTTCCTCCTAACACAGCTCATAGCTTAGTTTTCCCACGCACAACTTATACCTTATCCAGTGGCAGTGAGATGGCGGTTGTTAAGGCAGTCTACCAAATTGAAGTATCTTATGATGTAGACAATAAATTGGAACTATGGCAGCTGACCAAAAGCAATTATGGACTAGAAGAAGTTTGAATTGAGTAGCAGAAGTTGCCAACTTTAGTCCACGGATTTCAGTCGGCAGATAACAACAAAAATCAAGTTTGAATTGGGAGGCAGGCGTGGGCCGTGTTAGCACGGACTATGGGTACTGAACCACTTGTAATGTATGCTTACACACACACACACACACACACACACACACACACTATAAAATAACATGCACTACCCAAGCAGTTTTTGCCAAGAGCACTTGTGAATTACTTCCATCCCAAAGAAGGTTTCGTACAAAGAGTTGTTGTGTTTGTGGATACATAGCATACCACAGCTCAAACCATGGCGAAATGTTGGCTGATGCTCCTCTTCTTGGCGTTTCTCCTGTCGGCGACGAGCGCGGCGTCGTGCCACACCGACGACCTCCGCGCACTGCGGGAGTTCGCCCGGAACCTCACCGGCGGTGGTGTCATCCTCCGTGCAGCGTGGTCCGGCACCTCGTGCTGCAGATGGGAAGGTGTGAGCTGTGACGGCTCAAGTGGACGCGTCACAGTGTTGCAGCTTCCCGGCCGCGGCCTTGGAGGACCCATCGCAGGAGCATCCTTGGCGGGCTTGGCGATGCTCGAGGAGCTCAACCTTGCCAATAACAGACTGATCGGCACCATCCCATCATGGATTGGTGAGCTTGACCACCTTCGTTACTTGGATCTCTCAGATAATTCAATAATTGCTGAGGTACCCAAAAGTTTGATATGGTTCAAGGACATCACCATCGCTGGTCGCTCAATGGGTAAGGCTTTCACTAACATGCCATTGTATGTGAAGCGTAACAGAAGAACACTCCAACAACAACCTCAACCAAATACGATATCTGGGACCAACAATAGCGTCAGATCTGGGAGAACCAATGTTGTTTCTGGGAATGACAACACTGTCATATCTGGGAACAATAACAATGTGTCCGGGAGTAACAACACTATCGTAACGGGGAGCGATAATACCGTAGTTGGAAGCAACCATGTCGTATCTGGAAACAAACATATCGTAACTGACAACAACAATGCCGTATCCGGAAATGACAATAATGTATCCGGGAGTTTCCATACCGTATCCGGGAGCCGCAATACTGTATCTGGGAGCAACAATACCGTATCTGGAAGCAACCACGTCGTGTCTGGGAGCAACAAAGTCGTAACAGGAGATGAATGATCTATAAGTGGACTGGTTCCATCTTTCATGACGGAGCTAACGTACCCGTCCAAGTTCAGTATATCTCGCAATCATGTGGTGGGGCCAACCATGTTATGTAACTTAATGGATACATATAGCATCCTTTTCCTACTTTCAATGAAATTTCTCTAAAATGTCTTACATACACGCTGACCCGAATATCAACGGGCGGCTTGCAGCTGATGTAAACCAAATGTATTTGGTTATGAACAAATTTGTGTTGTGGATGTCTAGATGGGGTGATTATTCCATCTCTTGTATTCTGTGTGATGTGTGATGTGTTCTTATGCTGATTGGGTTGTCCATCACATGGTGAATTATAAGTGCTTAATGTCAGATAGCAATACAGTTGTCTTGTGCAAGTGTCAATGCTGCATGCATATGCATCAATGTCGAATGTTTGGATGAAGGAGATGGAGCAAAATATAGCAGAGATTAATCTATTTATCCCCATCGTGAACTCGTATTGATGAACACTTTCTTTATTTATGGTAGGTTAATAGTTTGTCATTCAGTGTAACTCACAATCACTGGGTGGGGCCAATCCTGTTATTTAACTTCATGGATGTAGCATCCTTTTCCCACTTTAAAGAAAAATTTCCAGAAATTATCTTACACACTTGCTGACAAAAATATCAACGGCGTTTTGCAGCTGATGTAAACCAAGCGATTTTGCTTATGTACAAGTTTGCATCATCGATATATGGCATGTCATGTGTTCTATTTTCTGTGATATGTGATGCTTTCATATTCTGATTGAACATTTGGATTGTGAATCACATAGTGAATTATACATGTTTAATATCAGCTAGGGATAGTTCTCTGGTTCGATTCTAGGAAGAGACCTGGATGGGCGTCACCCAACTTACGGTGCAATACCCTAACTTGTATATGGTTGTCAGGCATTTTCTTAATAACCAAACAAGTTTTGTGACAACAAAACCATGATATTTCTTTCTGCGAGGACATTTTTGGGCCTTGCCAAGCAGCTTGGAATGAATTACTCAGTCTCCTAGAGGCCATTCAGCTGTCAAGTGAACCAGACATGTTTCAATCGAATTTGCTTCAGAACAGCAAATCTTTAGTAAATTCCTTGTACGATGCAATGGCATGTTCCGGTTGATAACAAAAAACTGTGGAAACTCAAAATTCCTCTAAGAGTGAACATATTCCTCTAGTTTCTGAACAAAAAGGTAATCTTAACAATAGATAACCTGGCGTGGCACAACTGGCAAGGTAACAAGACATGTATTTTCTGCTAGCATGACAAGTCTATTAAACAATTAATATTTTAGAGTAAGTTTGCTCGCGTGGTGTGGGTCATAGTTGAAATAGCTTTAAATCTATATACCCACGTAGTGCAAGTAACATGTTCGGTAATTGATTGCGGGGTATTGTTAAATTTATTTTTGCACAAATTCTTGTGGGGGCGGTTGCCTTATGTTGGGCATTGTGGCTTTCCAGGAATGATGCATTTTTTAACAATAAATGTGTCTCATCTCCTGTGCAGTATGCATGTGCACGGTGGCTCCATTCCTGGTATGTCCTGCAGAGGCCAGAGGACATAGACCTTTTATGATGGCATCTACACGGCTGGAGCATACATTCAGGGAGATTTTCTGTCTTCATGGATGTTGGTGTAATCTTCGGATAGGATCTACCGCACCATAGGATAGTTTGATTTATTTTAGTTGTAAAACAATGTTTATTTTTGGTTGTGTTGGGCTTGATGGTTGTGTGCATCGTGCTATGCAGTGGCCGGACATTCATTTGATGTAGTTGTATCACCTCGATATATCAATTCAATGAAATGTCCTTTATCGAAGAATCAGCCAGCTATACACACTTCTCTTCTGCAAGTGTAAATGTTAGATGCATCAATGTTGATGTTTGGATGAAGGAGAGGGAGCAAAGAACATAGATGAGTACAAATAATATGTACTGTGTATCCACCTGATGTAATGGATCATATCCTTTGATATAGGTATAGTTTAAAGAGCACAATATTTTTTCGGCCAAGGATAAAAATCCCCGCATTAGCAAGAGCTTCATCGCAAGCAAGTGAAAAAAAAAGAGATTCGTCGGGAGAGAATCTATTTTTACAAGGGGCAGCCCCCTCAATCGACCAAAAAGGCAAGAACATATATATAGTGTAGAATCGGGAGACGACCCAGACCACCGATATGCTTAGGAAGAAAATTGCCCAGCCATGCGACACCTTTTGCCACGGTAGACAAATGGTTACCATGAGTTTTGCCCGAGCGCAGACAAATTGATATCATGGGTGAGCCGAAGGGATCAAGTTCATTAGATGTTAGGGCTTTGTACATCATAAAGACGCATAGATTAGGGGTCACCCTCCTTTTCTAAAAAATAAAGCTTGCTGTCAGGGGTGAGTGGTCGAGGGAGTCTGTTAGCTAAGCTTCAAGCTAGCCTAGATAGCTTTCACAAGAGAGGTGCTAAACCTACGGACAATTTTTACGGGAGCAGTAGTCAAGGTGTGATTGGAAATGGAAGGGAGAGTGCCACCACTAGAAATCAGGGGAGAAACCATTTCGTAGGGAGACAACTGCGTAGGTCAATTCCGTAGATGCTACACGTAAGTCTAGTATTTTTGCGCTCACAATATTGGCAGGAGCGAATATATTCGATGATATATGCATGCATTCACTTCGTATGGCAGCCTCACGGGATTGTTTTGTTTGTTATATAGGGTACTATACTAGAAATGCCCTTTTCATGCAGACCTAATTACGCAGGGACAGTTCAAAAGGGAAACATCTGCTATAGTTCCTATTACAATTCATAGCTTTCTTTTTATCATGCCTAACTTATACTTTATTTAGCGAGCTATACACCTGATGTCCTCCAGCTCCACAGCTCTCAAGATGAATTGCAAACATGTAACTTACCCGATCTCATGGCTAACTAGTAGGTTTGCTATGATGGAGGGTGGCAACTTCAGCAGAGCATCCTCAAACAATATCTGATGATTGTTATCATGCTCTAATAAAAGGGGAAGTTGAATGTCAAAGAAATAGTGATCACGGGCAAAAAAAGGTAACTTTGATCTACCGCTGCCCCGGCAAGACCATGGACCCCCTTTCCCCCAGCTATTGCTTTCGGCGATGGAAGGGGGCGGGGAATCCAGTGCTTCGGTCAGGTGGTGGTACGGTTAGAATATAGTAGGGTTTAGCGTCTAGGCGGCGGTGGTGAGATGATGGCGTCATCCTCAGCAAGGAATAGGTATCCCTGCCTCGTCATTGTTCTATAGCCTCTTCATATCGCTGGGAGGTATGTGGAGGATAGTATGTGTGTGTGTGTGTGTGTGTGT
>LR738715.1:24167492-24196391 GCA_902687465.1 Secale cereale | reverse complement strand
GTGCGTGTGTGTGTGTGTGTGTGTGTCTCTGTGTGTGTGTGTGTGTGTGTGCGCGTGCGTGCGTGTGCGTGCGTGTGTGTGCTTCTTTTATGTGCAGAATGTTCCAACCAACCCGTCTATACCCACACATAATGATATAAAGAATATCTGGTGCATCATCATCCAAGTCTAGTTGCATGACAAGTAGCTCAATGCCACTGGAAGATTGTGAGTTTCCGTCATTCTTATCAAGCACTTCATCAAGACCATCGAAGTGTGAACGAGAAACATAATAGACGACTATGAATTAAGTCATCTTGATTGGTGTAAGGGTTCTAGATACCCTGTGTTGGCAAAGATAGTAAGATGGTTCTTAACTATACTAGCTAGCTTCATATCTTCAGAATCAACTTTTAGCACCAGTGGAAGGGTTTTATTTGACTTTAGGAGCTCTGTAAACTGGGATAGCATTTAGGGATTGGCGTGTGTTGCAAGTTATATTAAGGGTGCCTACTAAGACAAAGTGTTGTGGTATGATTTCCATATTTTTGTTACACATTAACTCTCTTGTTATGTCGCCGCTAACTTTCAAAAAAATAGGATGGGGGATGAAAAGGAGGAGGTTCTGACCAAGAAGTTTTGGTGGATTGCAACTATAAAACTATTGGTAACTACATTAGTTTCTACAATTCTTGAAAAAATGCCAATATTTGCAAAAAACTATTGTTACATGTAGACTCTCATGTGGATGTTGCTATTTGGTGTATGGAGAATTTAGATGACTTTAGGAGCTCTCTAAACCTGGATTGCATTTACGGATTGGTGTGTGTTGCAAGTTATATTAAGGGTGCCTATTAAGACAAAGTGTTGTGGTATGATTTCCATATTTTTGTTACACATTAACTCTCTTATGTTATGTCATGGCTAACTTTCAAAAAAATTAGGACAGGGTGGAGGATGAGGAGGAGGATGTTCTGACCATGATGTTTTGGTGGATTGCAACTATAAAAGTATTGGTAACTACATTAGTTTCCACAATTCTTAAAAAAAAAAGAGCCAACATTTGCAAAAACTATTCAAACTATTGTTACATGTAGACTCTCATGTGGATGTTGCTATTTGGTGTATGGAGAATGGAGATGGATCATATGCGGTCTTATCATGTGGATGTTTCTATATTTTGCATTGGATGTATCAAAGGCTATGACCGCCAGCAAAAGGCATTTGCATCCAGCTGATGCTGCATTTGGGACCTTGCGCAAAGAAAAGACCCCCTTGTGGGAAGAGATTTAGGTGGGCCCAGATTTGTCAGGCAAAGGTGCAGTGAAGAAGGTCTTCAGTCGTCTCGGCCGCCGAAGAAACATATATCGCAGGACGCTGACTTGCGCGTCTGGAACGATCTGATCGTGCCATCCGCAAGAAGAGGACACATGAGGGTTGCCAAAGGAGTTTTTGCCAGGGCGCACACAACTTGCTGTGATGGGTGTCGTTGAAGATAGGCTACTAGCTAAACTTCAATCTCCCGCCGTATGGAGAGCTAGCTACACCTCATCTAGATATTCATTCAGTGATGCTTATCTAGCTAGTTACTAGTAGGTACGTCTCATGTGCTTCATCTTCACAGCTCACAAGAGAAACTGCAGCTTCTTTGTAGCTACTACAGACAAGAGAACACTGGCTGGTAGGTTCACTGAATGCCATCTCACGTGCATGATGGCTTGGTATTTTGTCTCATGATAGTGATACCGCTGGTGGCATGCATCAAGTAGATTTCCGTTCTTGCCGACATGTACATAGATGTCAACTGTTTTGTTTTCATCAGAAACAAGTTGACTGAGAGGTGATCGACGAAGATGGTGCTTGTGAATGCAATCTACTAGTCATCCTGTTAGTACAGTACATTTCTGTCTATTAAACTGGACCGGAGAGTATATTGCATTTCTATGATCACCACTGTGCATAGGTGTACATTGATTGCTACAAGTTGTGGTACATAGAAGAGTACACGAGGTACAAGCTTGAAACAGAAGCCCCAATAAGAGGGAAGTACATGGAGGCACACGGTTATACACTTTTGGTTGTCGAGAGTAAACAAGCTTTGGAGGGAAATACATGGAATATTCTCGAGTAAATAGCATAGAACTACAACTTTACATGCTAGGGTTTCAAAAAACTAACGGATTTTCAATTTTCTCAGATATCTACCAAGTGGGTGGTCGACTATTTCAAAAAATCCAAATCGTCGAGTGCTTTAAGATTGATCATGATTATGACAGGTCGGGCCCGCACCTAAACAAACTATTTTTTTACCGTTAACTTACAAATGGAGCCCACATGTCAGTGTCTCTTCCTTTAACTAGCTAGTACTTGGCTATGGTACACTGCACTTGCACCTCAGGTACCATATCCTCAGCTTACAAGAGGAAATTACAGCTTCTTTCTAACTAGTTAGTACTCCCTCCGTTTCTTTATGTAAGGTGTATTTTTATGAGCGCGGTGACCAAGGCACAAAATTAAGGAGCATTTTGGACGAGAATACCCTTAACTAATTAGGTAGTTAGCAGTTTAATAAGTGGCAACTAAATAACCAACAGGTTAATAAAAGACAACTAAATCTCATTGCACCAGAATAAAATCAATCAGTGTGATAGGAGAGAGAGAAATGTGAGTGCATGTAATTAGGGAAAGAGTTTCTTTTTTATTACCTTCCTATTGGGAACAATGTAGTACTTTTTATCTAAGGCAGGTAATGGGTGGTGGTTGGGCACCCATGGAAAACTGAAAGGAAATTAGAAATACACATTACATTATGGAATTTTATAGAAAAACAAATACACCTTATATAAAGGAACAGAGGGAGTACTTGGCTATGGTACACTGCACTTGCACTCTAGTAGTACCCTAGTAGGTTCACTAAATATTATCCAGCCAACGTGTTGCTTGATATTTTGTCTTGCTTGTGATACTTGTGATGGCATCAACTAGTTTCTCATTCTTGCCGATATGTAGAACATAAATAATGGTTTTCATTGTACCTAATCGGTTCAAAATATATAAGATGTATTAATCTTTCAAAAACTCAAAAAATATTCCCACATTTATAGAACAAAATGTGAAAAGTATATTTAATGACATGAAATATGAAAAGTATATTTCATCCGTTTAGGATGTGCTGCACGCACCGTACAGCCACCCAAACCCACTCATCGTCGTCGTCAGACTGTATGTGGACAAAAATCCCCAACGTTGATCTTGCATACTACCATTTCACATGTGTTTGGGGTACACCATGACGTATCTTTTTAACTTCATGATGTTCTTTTTAGAAAATGAGGATGATCCTGGCTTCTGCATCTGGGCGATGCATGCAACCATTTTATTAATTATTCACAAAATCTCAATAATACATCAGGTAGTCTGAAGCCATCATCTTAGCAACATATCTCGCTACTCCCATCCACTTGATGAAGGGGTGCCGAATTTCCGAGCCGAATACAAAACAGACATCACACCAATACATAACTTCTAAAGCCAGAGGCCCCGACCAACCCGCGTTACTGTGCTCGGGCACACACCGGTTTAGCGCACCCTCAAACGCCACCGCCGCCGTATACCACCGATCCATCTCCAGAACAAAAACTGACGCATCACTTTTGCCAGGCCAACCGTCGACGCCACCAAGGCGTTGGACAACGCCACGAACCTGCATGTATCCATCCACATGTGCCTATCACTGAAACTCTGCAACGCCATGCCATCGAGATCAGTCGTCGGCCTTGCCATAGATGTAACACCGCTCCTCCTCTTGTCCCCTCCAGCCAGCAGATGCTCCAAAACGATGCCCCTAGGAAGGAGAACGAAACCGTAGGCGTCATCATCGTCTAATCCGGTAGACCCCGATCTAAGGTTTCCCCCAGAACATCACGATCAAGATTGCCACTGAACGACACCCAACCATACGGGCCCACCACCGTCCCATGCTTCACGAAGGCGACAACTCCATGAAGATGACGAGGCCGCAAGTGTCCCTGCCACCCAATCCATAGGGTTCTAGGTTTTCATTGTGGTACACGAGCAAAGGAGGGAGGCAGATGCGGAAGGGAGCACCTTGACGGCGCCTATATGTAGGGAACAACACCCGCAGACGTCGCCATCGTTGTGGCTGATAGATTCGGCCTTGAATTTTTCTGGGCTTCACACTTCCCCATCCCCTTCCTCAGACGCGGCATCGGCGAGCAGGGGCATCCGGATACGAGATCATAAGGGATGGAGTAGGATTGCGTCAGATCCAGGGCGGGCGACCCCGAGGTCACCACGCCCCGCACGCACCACCCGATGCCGCCTTGCCACCCGCACTGCCAAGGGGGACGACCAGTACCCGTTTCAACCGTTGGCCGAGAGCACCATCGCACCACCTCTTGAGGCCGCTGCCTCGGCTCCAAAGCAACCCGTGCGCGGCTAGGCAGACAGATGCTCGCCGCCACCTTCCCCGACGGCCGCTCGGTGTTCCGGCGACCCCTCCGATGGCGGCGAGGGAGAAGAGAGTGGGGAGGAGCGCCGGAAGGCGGGCTAGGATTAGTGCCGCTCGGGTCGCTCACACTCGCGCATATTCCAGAAAAATAATATTAACCTTATGTTTTTTTTGTCTCCCTCGATTGCTAGAAATTGGTTTGTTTCCAAATATTTTTTTCACGCCCAGCCGGACACCACGTATTATATGCTAATTAATGTGTATAACCAGGTAGAATTAGTCGGCTTAAGAAAAGTCAACATGGTCTTTACATTAAGCCGGTCACGATGCGCCGTCCCTTCCGAGCCATTCCATGTCATCCACACCATCATATTCTTTGACGTGCGCATATAATATCTTCCTACCATCGCTCTTTCTCTCTGGTCACTACAACTGTACTCACATGGGATCACTTCATTAAGGGCCAGTTTTTTTCCTGACTTTTTTGGGCTTCCAGAATAAGCTGCCCCTACCTAGTTTATTCTAGAAGCCCAATCAAAAATTTTCTTGTAGAAGCCTATTAATCAAGTCTTAACTACTAGGCTTCTAAAAAAATAAGTTTGGTTGGGCTTCTAGGGGCAGCTTATTCTATAAGCCAGCAAAAGAACTGGCCCTTACTCTGCCTACGCATGTCATAGGTGAGGGCATCTCCAATACCCCGCAAATATGCTACCATATATGTCCGTGGATATGAATGCGGTAGCCGGCTATTCAATCTTATGCGCCAACATTCGGGCTCAACTTTTTTTAAGCCCACATGTTCAAATAGGCGCATGTATAGTTTGGCATATTTGAATGTTCAAATGCAATAGTAAATAAGTTCAAATATTATACTCCAAAATTGTTGCCCCTTTTAACAGCTTCTTTAGTTGCTTGTGAGTTACTCGATGCCGATTATGTTGATGCACTTGAACAAACTCTTCAAATATGGCCGGATTCTGGTCAGGAAGTTCGATAGGATCACCCATCTTCTCAAATTCAAGACACACAACAACATCATCATACTCATCCTTCACGATCATGTTGTGCATGTCACACAACATGTCATCGACTCCCACAAGGTCTTCATATCCCATTGTTTAGAAGGTCCATGAACAACTGCAAAACATGCATACATAACTCCAAATGCCCATGAAGGATACATACCGTCAACCAGATGGTAACTCATGTTGTACTCATGTCCATCGACAGTATAGTGGAAAGGAGGAGCTTTTCCTTTAGTCAGCCTAGCAAACAATAGTGATCGTTGCAGCACATTGATGTCATTATGAGACCTGGACATGCCAAAGAAAGCATGCCAAATCCAAAGATCATTTGATGCAACTGCTTCAGGAATGATGGCGGGCTTCTTACATTACCTTGATATTGCCCATGTAAAGCTTTTGGGCAGTTCTTCCATTTCCACTGCATGCAATCAAGAGATCCGAGCAAACTTGGCCACCCTCTTCAATCTGAGATTGCCTAAGACCCTTTCGGTGTATGCCACAATAGGTTCTCTGAGATACTGATTTCCAATCACCTCAATCACGGCACTTGCAATCCTAACCATAGCATCTCCGCATGTGCTCTCATGCATCAGTAGGTACTCATCACACAAATCAGCGGTCGTGCCATATACAAGCATCCGCGGTGCGGCCGTGCACTTCTGGTAATCAGAGAAACCAATCCTTCACATGCCGTCCTTCTTCAAGATGAAGTAATCATCAAAGGAACGAACACCATGGTAGAGACAATCAAAGACATTTTTACACATACGAAAGCGCCGAAAAAATTGTCAGCAAAGAGAGCATCAAGGGCAAAGTAGTCATCCATCATGGGGCATCAAATGGCCGCGCACCCTGTTGCGGTTGAGCACTTGATGACCCTTGATCGATCCCTTGAAATTGAGAACACGCTCTTCCGCACACTCCACGTCTGCATGAACTGCATGCATGATCGCGGTCTCATCCGTGTAGTCTTCCTCATCGGACGAGACGTAAGACGACTCGACATAGTCCCGCATATGTATTCCATATCCAAATCCATTGCTTCAAAAGAAGAAGGGACAGTTACCGGGTATGGTGAGTATCGTAGGAGCTAATGGTACATACGCGCAGGTAGGAGGAGAGGTGTATAACGGCGGTAGAGGAGAAGCGGCTTGGAGCCCGGGTGTACCGTTGGAGTTGCCGGACTTGTCGAGTTCTGGCGGTGGTGTAGCTGGGCGGCCGGGGTGGTGGAAGTGCCACAAAGGCAAGAGATAAAAAGGGAACGAGAGAAAATGGAACGATGGAGGCGGGGCGACCCGGTGGGGTTTCGGGTGGGCCGGGGGTGTCGGAGTCTAATGTGTGTGTGCTGTTCGGACACCCGCAAAGTCACCCCCACCGCCACCCAGTTAGTCTCGGGTTTACCGGAAAAAGTGTGTCCGGACCGCTCAGCGGAGCGATACAAGACTACATTGGATGGCTAAACATGTTCCGCGGTCCGAACGGTTGCCGGCGGTTTGAGGGTCCGCTTTGGAGATGCCCATACAAAAGCCATCTCTCTGTTTGTATACGGTAATCTCCTCTCTCTTATTTAGTTTGCTCTCCAGCTCAGCCGAAATCCTACGTGGCAGCTAACAACAAGCAATAATGGACTAGAAGAAGTATGAATTGAATTGGAGGAGCAGCAGCTTGAGTCCACGGATTTCAGTCGACAGACAACAACAACAACCAAGTTTGAATTGGGAGGCAGGTGCGGGACAAGTGGCCACAGACTATCAGTACCGAACCACTTGCAACGCATGCTCACACACACACACACACTATAAGATAACATGCACCACCCAAGCAGTTTTTGCCAAGAGCACTTACGAATCAATTGCATCCCAAACAAGGTTTCTTACCGAGAGTTGTTGCGTTTGTGCATACATTGCATACATCAGCTAAATCCATGGCGAAATGCTGGCTGCTGCTCCACTTGCTGGCGTTCCTCTTGCCAGCGGTAAGCGCTACATCGTGCCACGCCGACGACCTCCGCGCGCTGCAGGGCTTCGCCGGGAACCTTCAAGGTGGCGGCGTGCTCTTACGTGCCATCTGGTCTGGCCCCTCGTGTTGTGGCTGGGAAGGTGTGAGCTGCGACGGCACAAGCGGACGCGTCATGGCGCTTTGGCTTCCCGGGCACGGGCTTGTGGGGCCCATCCCAGGAGCATCCTTGGCGGGCCTCACACAGCTGGTGGAGCTCAACCTTGCCAACAACAAACTGATCGGCACCATCCCATCGTGGATTGGTGTGCTTGATCACCTATGCTACTTGGATCTCTCTGATAATTCATTGGTTGGCGAGGTACCCAAGAGATTGATGCAACTCAAGGGCCTCGTCACCACTCGTCGTTCACTGGGTAACAGAAGAACACTTCAACAACAACAACCAAATATCATATCCGGCACAAACAACAAAGTCCGATCTGGTAGAACAAATGTTGTATCCGGAAATGACAACACTGTCATATTTGGGAACGACAACACTATGGCTGGGAGCAACAATACCATCACAACTGGGAGCAACAATACCGTAACCGGTAGCAACCATGTTGTATCTGGGAGCAAACACATTGTAACTGACAACAACAATGTTGTTTCCGGGATAGACAACAATGTATCCGGGAGCTTCGACACCGTATCCGGGAGTCACAATACCATATCTGGTAGCTCCCACACCGTATCCGGGAGTCACAATACCGTATCCGGGAGCAACAATACCGTATCAGGGAGGAACCATGTCGTGTCTGGGAGCAACAAAGTCGTGACAGGAGGTTAATGGTTTGTCAACAAGTGTAACTCACAATCACTTGGTGGGGCCAATCGTGTTATGTAATTTCATCGATATAGCATCCTTTTTCTACTTGGAATAAAATTTCCGGAAATTGTCTTACATACTTGCTGAACCGAATATCAACGGGCGGCTTACACATGATGTAGAACAAGCGTATTTGATTATGTATAAATTTGCATTGTGGATGTATGCATGTCATGTGTTCTATTCTCTGTGATGTTTGATGCTTTCGTATCCTCATTGGGCATTTGGAATGTGGATCACATAGTGTTTTTTTGCTAAAAAGCCCTCAGGATTATATTGAAGATTCACCAGTAGTACAAGGGACCTCAGAAGTAAATAAAATTACAACTAAATCCTCGGACCACTCAACACAGACTAATCTCGCAAGAGTGAGTTGCAGGCGCGCCGTCGCCATCTCCACTCCATAGCCGGAGCAAGCATCCTTTTGAATTATATGTGCTTAATAGTAGTTAATATCATCTGGCTATACACCCTTCTCTTGCGCAAGTATGAATGCTAGATGCATCCATGTTGTATGTTTGGATGAAGGAGATGGAGCGAAAGAGCATGAATTTGTACAAATAATATGTACACTGTATCCATCATGATCTAATTGACCAGATCCTTTGATACTACTCCCTCCGTCCATGAGTAAGTGTCTTAAACTTAGTACAACTTTGTATTAAGGTTAGTACAAAGATGAGACATTTATTTTGGGGCGGGCGAACTAAAATATTTAAAAAGTAGAGTACTTTTTTATCTGGCAAAGGAAAAATCCCCACATATGCAAGAGCTTCATCGCAAGCAGGTAAAAAAAAATTTATTCGTCCTGAGAGAATCTATTTTTACAAGGGGCCAGAGCCGTCTCAATCGACCAAGAAGGCAGGAACATATATATAGTGTGGAGCAGGGAGCCAACCCAGACTATCGATACACTTAGCAAGCAAAAGATCCAGTGTTTCAACGGAAGCAAAAGATACATTGACCATTAGTTTCATCTTGCAGTTTCACACGACTTTCGTGTTGCGCATGTTCTATTTTGACGATTGTAGATGAGTAGATGTACATATTTCTCGTGATTGTACATACGCATATGTGTGGTCTGGTTTAAAGACACTCCTTAATCGTTTCTCTAGACCTCTACCCCGAGTCCTCTTACATTTTACAACCTATTCCACTAGCATCCTCATCGTCGTTGTTCATTTCGGTCTCCTCTCCAGTGTCCTACTACACACGAACAACTGTTGGGGCTGTTCCTCTCGGCCTTCTCTCCCACGTCGAGCTACACTGGCTCCAACATCAACGTCAGTCCTGTCGGCCTGCTCGCCTGCAACCTAATATATTGTTGCCAACGCCATTCCTTTCGGGCTCCTTTCCTGCATCTTACTGCACTGATGCTAGCATGGCACGCGCACCGCATTTCCCCCTCGACGCCCTCGTATTCATTCTTTCACACGAACATTCTTTGCGGCATCGATGCATGCAACTAGTTCGCCGCACCGCCGACGGGATGGCTCACCCGTGACTCCGTGCGGTGGCACGGTGACCGCTCATCGCAATTATCAAGGCACTCTACTGTAACTCAGTGTGTTATGTGTTATTGTTAACTTTTAATCAAATCCTCTGTATGCAACCAAACACCGTGTAGTTGCATCAACACAACAATCAGGACACTAAATACCATGCCAAAATTGCTCCTGTATTGCACGCAGTCTACATGTAGACAATCAAATGATATGCAAATAATGATTTTTTGCTTTTTTCAATTAGGCCTAACCGAGACATACATGTCGTACACATGTAGTGATGGAAAAATTGATGGGAGCAACCGAACATGCCCTTATCTACTGAATAGTACACCTCATATGGCTCATGTACGCCTCAGATCTCCATTGGTATGTCTGTTAATACAACCAATTCCATTTTGCATTTTTCTAATGATGAAATTATTCATAATGCAAATCAATTGGGAGTGTCTGTAGGCAGAAATGATAGTCAAACTGCTAAATCCGTCAATGATATCCTTGATCTTGAAGCGGAGCGAGCCATATAAATGATTCGAAACTTAGCGGCTGTTAAACCTATGAGCGATTCGGATATTGATGATATGGGGGTTAGGGTACTTGATAGCTTTTGTGCACACCTTGCACCCTCATCTCCCGAGACAGAGGAGGATGAGCATTTTATCTCTCCAACGGGTTCAAAACATGTCGACTTTCAGGCGGCTTGGTCCACTGAACTCAGTTGTGTGGACCGGGAGAGGACCAAAGTAAGCATAAGCTCAAGTGGAACCGGACGATTTATCTGGCTTCAGCTTTGCACAAGAGTGCTAGGATTCGGACCACTAAAAAATTTCGTGATGAAACATGAAGGGAATCTTTTGGAATAGCAGAGGTCTAAAGGACTTGACTAAAAGAAGGTTTCTAGCGGATGCATCCATAGAACAAGAGCTGGACTTTATCGCCCTCTCTGAAACTGGAAGGGGCAACTTTACCCCTCAGTTTCTTAATACCTTATCGGGAGGAGTTGATTTTGATTGGCATTGTCTACTTCCAAGAGTAAGGTCTAGCGGGATTTTACTTGGGGTTCAATATGATTCTTAGGAAGTCCGGAATGTTGTAATGGGTGATTTCGCGGTTAAGTTCTGTGTCAGATCAAAGGTCGACGGCTCTTAGTGGGCACTGGTAGCGGTGTATGGAGCTGCTCAACCAGAGCTCAAACCAGAATTTCTGGCAGACTTAGTTCATATTTGTGGTAGTGAGCAGCTCCCAATTCTGGTTGCTGGCGACTTTAACATTATCCGAAGACGGGAGGAAAAAAACAATGATAAATTCGACGGAAGATGGTCGTTTATGTTTAATACGATAATTGAAAGCTTGGATCTTAGAGAGATCGAGTTCTCTGGTCGAAAATGCACCTGGGCCAACACACTACCAAATTCAACGTAAGAGATGTTGGATCGTGTCCTCTCCACTGTCGTATGGGATGAGAAGTGTCCTCTGGTGATGGTCCAAGCGTTTTCTCGCGCGACTTCTGACCATACCCCATTGCTTGTTGACTTTGGAGATGAAACTCATGTGGGAAATAAGAATACTTTCTCTTTCGAATCATCCTGGTTTGAAATAGAGGGGTTTCTGTATCTGATAGCACGAGAGTGGGCTAATGATTCAGGAGGGAGGACGAACATAGAAAGATGGCAGAATAAGATTAGGCACCTAAGACAATTCTTACGTGGTTGGGTCAAACATTTAAGTGGGATATATAAGGTTGAAAAGGAAAGGAGCATTGACCTTATTAACTCCTTCGATTTAAAAGCAGAGTCCTCCATTCTAGATGCCAGGGGGCTGGAAACAAAATTGGAGGCGGAGATGAGACTAAAAGAATTGCTTCGAGAGGAGGAATTGAAGTGGGCACTACGAGCTAAACTGCGAAAATTCTTTCAAGAGGATGATAACACTCAATAATTCCATATGATTGCGAATGGCAAGCATCGAAAGAAGAGAATTTTTCAGCTCGAGCAAGATGAGGGGACGATTATAGGACAAGAGAACCTTAAGCTATACATCACGAATTACTATAAGCAGCTTTTTGGGCCACTTGAGGATAATTGTGTGTCCTTAGATGAGTCGAGGATTGAGGATATCCCTCAGCTTGCAACGGATGAGAATGATATCTTGACCGCCCCATTTTCGAAGAAAGAGGTGTTTGAGACTATTTCACAAATGAAGAATAATAAAGCGCCTAGTCTGGATGGTTTTCCGGCTGAGTTTTATAAAAAATACTGGCACATCCTTATGGGGATTTGCTTCCGATGTTCCATGATTTGTTTTCTGGACGTTTGCACATATTCCACTTAAATTTCGGAACGATCACACTGCTTCCCAAGAAAACAGAGGCGGTGCGGATAGAGCTAGTTAGACAGATTTGTCTTCTTAATGTCAGCTTAAAAAATTTCAGCAAGGTGGGAACTAACAGGCTTACGCAGATAGCGCATGCTGTGGTACAGGCATCTCAAACTGCTTTCATGCCAGACAGAAACATCCTAGAAGGGGTTGTGGTCCTACATGAAACCCTCCATGAAATCCACACACAAAAACTATATGGGTGGTTTTTAAAGTGGATTTTGAGAAAGCGTACGATAAGGTAAAATGGACATTTCCTCAGCAGGCCTTGCGGATGAAAGGATTCGATCAGTCCTGGAGAGACCAAGTAGATTCTTTCACGCAAAAAGGAAGTGTCGAAACTAAGGTGAACGATGACATAGGTCATTATTTCCAGACGCACAAGGGTCTGAGGCAAGGAGACCCGATGTCCCCTATTTTGTTCAACATAGTGGTACATATGTTGACTATTTTAATAGGAAGAGCTAAGGATAATGGTCGGGTAGGCGGACTCGTCCCGCATCTAGTGGATGGCGGAGTGTCCATCCTACAGTACGCTGATGACACAATCATCTTCATGGAGCATGACTGGACAAAAGCTAGAAACATGAAGCTTGTGTTATGCTTATTCGAACAATTGTCGGGGTTAAAGATTAACTTTCATAAAAGTGAATTGTTCTGCTTTGGTAGAGCTAAAGACGAACAAGAAGCTTACAAACAATTGTTCGGGTGTGAATTAGGTTCATTGCCCTTTACGTATTTGGGTATACCAATTCACCATCGCAAAATGTCCAATGAAGAATGGAAGTGCATTGAGTATCGATTTGAGAAGAAACTAAGTTGCTGGAAGGGCAAACTTATGTCATATGGAGGCCGACTAATTCTCATCAATTCGGTACTCACGAGTATGCCAATGTTTCTCTTGTCCTTTTTTGAGGAACCAGTTGGAGTAAGTAAAAGGCTGGACTTCTATCGATCACGCTTCTTCTGGCAGAGCGATGAGCTAAAACGAAAGTACAGACTCGCTAAATGGGATATAATTTGTAGGCCAAAAGAACAAGGGGGTCTTGGTATTGAAAATTTAGAGGTGAAGAACATATGTCTTCTTATCAAGTGGTTGTATAAGCTATCTTTAGAGACCAATGCCACATGGGCCCAGATTCTGCGTAATAAGTACCTACACTCCAAAACCTTATCTCAGGTGACGGTCAGACGATCTGATTCAACATTTTGGAAAGGGCTAATGAGAGTGAAATCAGTTTTCTTCAATAGGACACGATTCATCGTTGGAAATGGTACTACCACGAGATTCTGGGAGGATACTTGGTTAGGGGAGATGCCCCTTGCACTCCAATATCCGTCTCTATAATATTCTTCAGCGAAGACATGCTTACATTGCAACAGTATTACAGTCCAACCCTCTTAATATTCAATTCAGGAGAACGCTAGCGGGAAACCGTTGGGAAGCTTGGCTCCATCTTATGAGAAGATTGATGGATGTTCACCTTTCTCAACAGCCAAACCAGTTGCACTGGAAACTAACCAAGAATTGAGAGTTTTCTGTTAAATCCATGTATTTGGATATAATCAATACGGGGTCTATACCTCGATCAAAACATGTGTGGAAAGGCAAAGTGCCTTGAAAAATTAAAGTGTTTATGTGGTTTGTCCATAAACAAGTTATTCTTACTAAAGACAATTTGGCAAAATGCAACTGGTCAGGATCTAGAAGATATAGCTTTTCTGATCATGATAAATCTATCAAACACCTCTTTCTTGATTGCCCAATGGCAAAAATCTTATGGTGGTCGGTCCACATAGCTTTTAACATCACTCCTCCGAATACCACCCACATGTTATTTGGTACGTGGCTTGATGGAATAGGGTCAGAAACGGCCATTGATATTTGTGTAGGAGTATGTACTTTATTATGGGAAGTTGAGAACTGCAGGAACGATTTTGTTTTTAACAGAACAACACATATTCATTTCTTGCAGGTTATTTTCCGACAGATGCCAGGGAGCGTATGGTTACTGGGTCTATCCAGTGGGAAATAGTAGCTCGGGATATCTTCAACCGGTTTGGATGGCGGTCATGTAATAAGATAGGTGTTTAATTTCCTAACTTTTTTTGGCCTGCCAGTTGTGGCTTCCTGTTTTTGGTGTTATTGCTCTTCGTGAGCATTTACATTTACTTTTGTTGAGACTTGGAAACCATGTTGAATCTTGTATTTATCAATAATATGACCGTATGCATCGCCCTGATGCAGGGCCGGGGGTTAACCTCCTTAAAAAAAATGTGCGTCATCTTCACAGCTCACAAGGAAAACCACAGGTTCTTAGATATGTGACTTAACACTAGCTAGTAGGTTCACTGAATATCATCCAACAAACATGCTTACCAGATCTTTTGTCTTGCTCGTGGTACTTGTGGTGGCATCAAGCAGTTTCTCCTTCTTGCCGACACGTAGAAATTAACAGGATTATTAATTTTCACTGTGCCCAAGTAGGCAAGTAATGCAGTCTACTAATCATCCTGTCAGAGTATACAGTGCATTCCTCTATCTTACGCTGTAGACAATAAATTGGAGCAGTGTATATAGTGCATTTCTTGGACTTCCGGGAGCACGTTATAGAGAAGATGGAAAGATGTCTACAGCACCAAAAAACAAAATATGGAAAATATATTCCCTGAGTTTAGGTTGTTTTGCATGGTAAACGGCCATCAAACACACTCAATTCAATCATATTTAGGGGGTGTTCGGAGTCCCTCCGCTTCGGACTCAGCTCCACGGAGCTGACGGAGCTGCAGGCTAAATTTGTGGAGCTGGTAAATAGGTGCTCCGCAGATCTTGTAATTTCGCAGAGCCGGTGAAGAGCCGAACAGGCCTTAGACCGTACTTGAAACTTCACACAGAAGCGCCCAACGTCAATCTTGCATACTACCAAAGTGGCCGCACAAAATATACCCCCCACTAAGGTGACTGACGGACTGATTATCATTATCTGTTTCGTTTGTGTAACCATTACACATGTGATTGGGAGTACATCCTGATGTATTTTCTTAAATGCATGGCGTATTAGATTGAAATTATATTAGAGGGCAATCGCAACTTTCTAATGAACTTATAGCATCTATAGCCGGGCACCTCAAACCCTACTCAAATATCCGGTCGGACGACCCGGTCATTGACCGGTCAAAAAAAAGCGACTCAAACGGACGCCTCAAACTAACCTCGAACGCCCGGGGATACCGGCAACCCTCATATCCAGTCTAAATCTGGGGTGGATATGTAGTGGCCCGGGCGCGACCGGGTGCATCCGCCATGTCTGAGCCGGCCCACACTGGCACACCCTGATCCTCAATATATTTGTCCCCAGCCGCTCACTAGATCGAACCCTGGTGCACTCCACACCACTCCAGTCAACTCCGCGACCTAAGGTACCATCCGGTGATATACGACTTCCTCCAGCATGGATGGGGGCAGCGGATCTGCCTCTGGCAAGTCAGGATCCGTCGAGTGAGGTGTCGTCCCGTGCGGGTTGGAGCAGGCTATGACCACTAGTGCAAAAAGGGCCATTTGTCCCGGTTCGTCAGGGTCATTTGTCCCGGTTGGGGAACCGGGACTAAACGGTTGATACAAATGCCCTAGACCATTAGTCCCGCTTCTTATACCAACCGGGACTAATGGCCCACCACGTGGCAGTTGCGGCTTGCGCTGGCACGGGGGCCTTTTGTCCCGGTTTGTAGCACCAATAAGCTTCCACGCGTCAGCACTTCAGGGGTTAGGGTTTATGTTTTTTTTAAGGAGGCGGGGTTTTGTGGGTTTTGTATGGTTAATTTAGGGGTTTCATATATTGTGTTAGATAGCTAAATAGAGAGAAGTGTCCTCTCTTCTCTCCATGCATGCTCATATAACAATGCATCATCATAATTAATAATAAATCATCATCATCATTGTCATAATAAAAAAGTCGTACCCATCATCATCGTCATCTCACAACTTCTACTCGTTGTCATAATAACAAGTCCTGCTCATCATCATCATCATAGTCATCTAACAACTTCTTAGCACATGATCATAAGTAGCCAGACTTAATTAAGTACACCCTCTCTAAGGTGAAATAACATAAAATAAGATAGGCCCTGACTCTCCATTATGGAGAATGCAGATTATCATGCCTCCAATTCTTGGCTTTCGCACAATGTCACTTCCATATAGCTGCCTACAACTGACCATACATTTCTTCCAATCTTTGATTGTCAAGTCTTCATTGGATTTAGAAATCCTGTATGGACAGTAATGTGTAGGATGATGACCTGACGAGTACGGGAATAAGCTCATAACATTGAGGTGACCATTCTGAAACATCAGATGATGCACACAATCCGAAGGGATTTTCTAGGAAATATGCCCTAGAGGCAATAATAAAGTTATTATTTATTTCCTTATATCATGATAAATGTTTATTATTCATGCTAGAATTGTATTAACCGGAAACTTAGTACATGTGTGAATACATAGACAAAACAGAGTGTCCCTAGTATGCCTCTACTAGACTAGCTCATTGATCAAAGATGGTTATGTTTCCTAGCCATAGACATGAGTTGTCATTTGATCAACGGGATCACATCATTAGGAGAATGATGTGATGGACAAGACCCATCCGTTAGCATAGCACTATGATCGTTTAGTTTTACTGCTATTGCTTTCTTCATGACTTATACATGTTCCTATGACTATGAGATTATGCAACTCCCGAATACCGTAGGAACACCTTGTGTGCTATCAAACGTCACAACGTAACTGGGTGATCATAAAGATGCTCTACAGGTGTCTCCGAAAGCATTTGTGGTGTTGGCATATATCAAGATTAGGATTTGTCACTCCGAGTGTCGGAGAGGTATCTCTGGGCCCTCTCGGTAACACACATCACAATAAGCCTTGCAAGCAAAAGACTAATGAGTTAGTCACGAGATGATGAGTTACGGAACGAGTAAAGAGACTTGCTAGTAACGATATTGAACTAGGTATAGAGATACCGACGATCGAATCTCGGGCAAGTAACATACCGTTTGACAAAAGGAACAACGTATGTTGTTATGCGGTTCTGACCGATAAAAGATCTTCGTAGAATATGTAGGAGCCAATATGAACATCCAGGTTCCGCTACTGGTTATTGACCGGAGATGAGTCTCGGTCATGTCTACATAGTTCTCGAACCCGTAGGGTCCGCACGCTTAACGTTTGATGACGATCGGTATTATGAGTTTATGAGTATTGATGTACCGAAGGTAGTTCGGAGTCCCGGATGAGATCACGGACATGACGAGGAGTCTCGGAATGTCCGAGACATAAAGATTGATATATTTGACGACTATATTCGGACACCGGAAGTGTTTCGGAAAAGTTTCGGATTTATCGGGAATGCCGGAGGGGGTTACCGGAACCCCCTACGAGAGGGGATGGTCCATAGTGGGCCTAAAGGGAAAGAGAGAGGCAGCCCATAGGGCTGGCCGGCGCCCCCACCTAGGGTTCCTAGTTGGACTAGGATTGGGGGGGGGGGGGCGCCACCTCTCCTATTCCTTTCCCCCTTCTTCCTTTTGGTGAATCCTACTAGGAATAGGATTGCAATCCTATTCCTAGTAGGACTCCTTCCCTAGCCGCACCAGGAAGGGCCGGCCGGCCTCCCTCCCTTGCTCCTTTATATACGGGGGCAGGGGGGCACCCAAAGACACACAAGTTGAATTGTTTTAGCCGTGTACGGTGCCCCCCTCCACAGAATTACACCTCGGTCATACCGTCGCGGAGCTTAGGCGAAGCCCTGCGCCGGTGAACACATCATATCCGTCACCACGCCGTCGTGCTGACGAAACTCTCCCGTGAAGCTCAACTGGATCAAGAGCTCGTGGGACGTCATCAAGCTGAACGTGTGCTGAACGCGGAGGTGCCGTACGTTCGGTGCTTGATCGGTTGGATCGCGAAGAAGTTCGACAACATCAACCGCGTCACTTGACGCTTCCGCTCCCGGTCTACGAGGGTACGTAGACACACTCTTCCCTCTCGTTGCTATACATCTGGTAGATAGATCTTGCGTGATCGTAGGAAAATTTTAAAATACTACGTTCCCCAACAGTGGCATCATGAGCCAGGTCTATGCGTAGATGATATGCACGAGTAGAACACAATGAGATAGTGGACGATACTAGTCATACTGCTTACCAGCATGTCATACTTTGCTTCGGCGGTATTGTGAGATGAAGCGGCCCGGACCGACATTACGCGTACGCTTACGCGAGACTGGTTTCACCGTTACGAGCACTCGTTGCTTAAAGGTGACTGGCGGGTGACTGTCTCTCTCACTTTAGCTGAATCAAGTGTGGCTACGCCCGGTCCTTGTGAAGGTTAAAACAACACATACTTGACGAAACATCGTTGTGGTTTTGTATGCGTAGGTAAGAACGGTTCTTGCTAAGCCCGTAGCAGCCACGTAAAAATTGCAACAACATAGTAGAGGACGTCTAACTTGTTTTTGCAGGGCATGTTGTGATGTGATATGGTCAAGACATGACGAGTTATACGGTTTTGTATGAGATGATCATGTTTTGTAAAGTTATCGGCAACTGGCAGGAGCCATATGGTTGTCGCTTTATTGTATGAAATGCAATCGCCATGTAATTGCTTTACTTTATCACTAAGCGGTAGCGATAGTCATAGAAGCAATAGTTGGCGAGACGACAACGATGCTACGATGGAGATCAAGGTGTCACGCCGGTGACGAAGGTGATCATGACGGTGCTTTGGAGATAGAGATCAAAAGCACAAGATGATGATGACCATATCATGTCACATATTTTGATTGAATGTGATGTTTATCTTATTATGCATCTTATTTTGCTTAGAACGACGGTAGCATTATAAGATGATCCCTTATTAAATTTCAAGGTATAAGTGTTCTCCCTGAGTATGCACCGTTGCGAAAGTTCGTCGTGCCGAGACAACACGTGATGATCAGGTGTGATAAGCTCTACGTTCAAATACAACGGGTGTAAGCCAGTTTTGCACACGCTGAATACTCGGGTTAAACTTGACGAGCCTAGCATATGCAGATATGGCCTCGGAACACTGGAGACCGAAAGGTCGAGCGTGAATCATATAGTAGATATGATCAACATAAGATGTTCACCATTGAAACTACTCCATCTCACGTGATGATCGGACATGGTTTAGTTGATTTGGATCACGTGATCATTTAGATGACCGGAGGGATGTCTATCTAAGTGGGAGTTCTTAAGTAATATGATTAAATTGAACTTTAATTTATCATGAACTTAGTCCTGGTAGTATTAGCATATCTATGTCGTAGATCAATAGCTCGCGATGTTGCTCCCCGTTTATTTTTCATATGTTCCTAGAGAAAACCAAGTTGAAAGATGTTAGTAGCAATGATGCGGAATTGTTCCGTGATCTGAGGATTATCCTCATTGCTGCACAGAAGAATTATGTCCTTGATGCACCGCTAGGTGACAGACCTATTGCAGGAGCAGATGTAGACGTTATGAACGTTTTGACAAAAGCTCGATATGATGACTACTTGATAGTTTAAGTGCACCATGCTTTACGGCTTAGAACCGGGACTTCAAAAACGTTTTGAACGCCACGGAGCATATAAGATGTTCCAAGAGTTGAAATTAGTATTTCATACTCATGCCCGTGTCGAGAGGTATAAGACCTCTGACAGTACTTTGCCTACAAGATGGAGGAGAATAGCTCAACCAGTGAGCATGTGCTCAGATTGTCTGGGTACTACAATTACTTGAATCAAGTGAGAGTTATTCTTCCAGATAAAATAGTAATTGACAAAGTTCTCTAGTCACTATCACCAAGTTAGTAGAACATCGTAATGAACTATAATATGCAAGGGATGACGAAGGTAATTCCCGAGCTCTTCGCGATCCTGAAATCGGCGAAGGTAGAAATCAAGAAAGAGCATCAAGTGTTGATGGTTAATAAGACCACTTGTTTCAAGTAAAGGGCAAATGGATAGAAGGGGAACTTCAAAAGGAATGACAAGCAAGCTGTCACACCCGTGAAGAAACCCAAAGCTAAACTCAAGCCTGAAACAAGCGCTTCTACTGCAAAGGAAATGGTCACTAGAAGTGGAACTGCCCTAGATATTTGGCGGATAAGAAGGATGGCAAAGTGAACAAAGGTATATTTGTTATACAGATTATTGATGAGTATTTTACTAGTGTTCATAGCAACCCCTCGGTATTTGATATTGGTTCAGTTGCTAAAGAGTAGTAACTCGAAGTGGGAGTTGCATAATGAACATAAACTAGTTAAAGGATGAAGTGACGATGTGTATTGGAAGCAGTTCCAAGATTGATATGATCATCATCGCACACTCCCTATACTTTCGGGATTAGTGTTGAACCTAAATAAGTGTTATTTAGTGTTTGTGTTGAGCATGAATATGATTTGATCATGTTTATTGCAATACGGTTATTCATGTAAGTTAGAGAATAATTGTTGTTCTGTCTACATGAATAAAACCTTCTATGGTCATACACCCAATGAAAATGGTTTGTTGGATCTCGATCGTGTGATACACATATTCATAATATTGAAGCCAAAAGATGCAAGGTTAATAATGATAGTGCAACTTATTTGTGGCACTGCCGTTTAGGTCATATTGGTGTAAAACGCATGAAGAAACTCCATAATGATGGACTTTTGGAATCATTTGATTATGAATCATTTGGTGCTTGTGAACCATGCCTCATGGGCAAGATGACAAAAACTCCATTCTCCGGAACTATGGAGCGAGCAACAGATTTGTTGGAAATCATACATACTGATGTATGTGGACCAATGAGTGTTGATGCTCGCGGCGGGTATCGTTATTATCTGACCTTCACTGATGATTTGAGCAGATATGGGTATATCTACTTAATGAAACACAAGTCTGAAACATTTGAAAAGTTCAAAGAATTTCAGAGTGAAGTAGAGAATCATCGTAACAAGAAAATAAAGTTTCTACGATCTGATCGTGGAGGAGAATATTTGAGTTACGAGTTTGGTCTTCATTTGAAACAATGTGGAATAGTTTCACAAATCACGCCACCTGGAACACCACAGCGTAATGGTGTGTCCGAACATCGTAACCGTACTTTATTAGATATGGTACGATCTATGATGTCTCTTACCGATTTACCACTATCGCTTTTGGGGTTATGCATTAGAGACAGCTGCATTCACGTTAAATAGGGCACCATCTAAATCCGTTGATACGACACCTTATGAACTATGGTTTGGCAAGAAACCAAAGTTGTCGTTTCTTTAAAGTTTGGGACTGCGATGCTTATGTGAAAAAGTTTCAACATGATAAGCTCGAACCCAAATCTGAGAAGTAAATCTTCATAGGATACCCAAAAGAAACTGTTGGGTACACCTTCTATCACAGATCCGAAGACAAGGTCTTTGTTGCTAAGAGTGGATCCTTTCTAGAGAAAGGTTTTCTCTCGAAAGAAGTGAGTGGGAGGAAAGTAGAACTTGATGAGGTAATTGTACCTTCTCCCGGATTGGAAAATAGTACATCACAGGAAATTGTTCCAGTGATTTCTACACCAATTAGTGAGGAAGTTAATGATGATGATCATGAAACTTCGGATCAAGTTTCTGCTGAACGTCGTAGATCAACCAGAGTACGTTCCGCACCAGAGTGGTACGGCAACCCAGTTCTGGAAATCATGTTACTAGACCATGATGAACCTACGAACTATGAGGAAGCGATGATGAGCCCAGATTCCGCAAAATGGCTCGAAGCCATGAAATCTGAGATGGGATCCATGTATGAGAACAAAGTATGGACTTTGGTTGACTTGCCCGATGATCGGCAGGCCATCGAAAATAAATGGATCTTCAAGAGGAAGACCGACGCAGACGGTAATATTACTGTTTACAAAGCTTGACTTGTTGCAAAAAGGTTTTCGACAAGTTCAAGGAGTTGACTACGATGAGACTTTCTCACCTGTAGCGATGCTTAAAGTCTGTCCGAATCATGTTAGCAATTGCCGCATTTTATGATTATGAAATCTGGCAAATGGATGTCAAAACTGCATTCCTAAATGGATATCTCAAAGAAGAGTTGTATATGATGCAACCAGAAGGTTTTGTCGATCCAAAAGGTGCTAACAAAGTATGCAAGCTCCAGCGATCCATCTATGGACTGGTGCAAGCATCTCGGAGTTGGAATATACGCTTTGATGAGGTGATCAAAGCATATGGTTTTATACAGACTTTTGGAGAAGCCTGTATTTACAAGAAAGTGAGTGGGAGCTCTGTAGCATTTCTAATATTATATGTAGATGACATATTGTTGATTGGAAATGATATAGAATTTCTGGATAGCATAAAAGGATATTTGAATAAAAGTTTTTCGATGAAAGACCTCGGAGAAGCTGCTTACATATTAAGGCATCAAAATCTATAGAGATAGATCAAGACGCTTAATTGGACTTTCACAAAGCACATACCTTGATAAGTTTTTGAAGAAGTTCAAAATGGATCAGTCAAAGAAAGGGTTCTTGCCTATTTTACAAGGTATGAAGTTGAGTAAGACTCAAAGCCAGACCACGGCAGAAAAATATAGAGAGAATGAAAGTCATTCCCTATGCCTCAGCCATAGGTTCTATAAAGTATGCCATGCTGTGTACAAAACACGTTGTGTACCTTGCCAAGAGTTTGACAAGGAGGTACAATAGTGATCCAGGAGTAGATCACTGTACAGCAGTCAAAATTATCCTTAGTAATTGGATGACTAAGGAAAAATTTCTCGATTATGGAGGTGATAAAGAGTTCGTCGTAAAGAGTTACACCGATGCAAGCTTTGACACTAAATCCAGATGACTCTAAGTATCAATCTGGATGCGTATTGAAAGTGGGAGCAATTAGCTAGAGTAGCTCCATGCAGAGCATTGTAGACATAGAAATTTGCGAAATACATAGGGATCTGTATATGACAGACCCGTTGACTAAACTTCTCTCACAAGCAAAACATGATCACACCTTATTACACTTGGGTATTAATCACATAGCGATGTGAACTAGATTATTGACTCTAGTAAACCCTTTGGGTGTTGGTCACATGACGATGTGAACTATGGGTGTTATTCACATAACGATGTGAACTATCGGTATTAAATCACATGGCGATGTGAGCTAGATTATTGACTCTAGTGCAAGTGGGAGACTGAAGGAAATATGCCCTAGAGGCAATAATAAAGTTATTATTTATTTCCTTATATCATGATAAATGTTTATTATTCATGCTAGAATTGTATTAACCGGAAACTTAGTACATGTGTGAATACATAGACAAAACAGAGTGTCCCTAGTATGCCTCTACTAGACTAGCTCATTGATCAAAGATGGTTATGTTTCCTAGCCATAGACATGAGTTGTCATTTGATCAACGGGATCACATCATTAGGAGAATGATGTGATGGACAAGACCCATCCGTTAGCATAGCACTATGATCGTTTAGTTTTACTGCTATTGCTTTCTTCATGACTTATACATGTTCCTATGACTATGAGATTATGCAACTCCCGAATACCGTAGGAACACCTTGTGTGCTATCAAACGTCACAACGTAACTGGGTGATCATAAAGATGCTCTACAGGTGTCTCCGAAAGCATTTGTGGTGTTGGCATAGATCAAGATTAGGATTTGTCACTCCGAGTGTCGGAGAGGTATCTCTGGGCCCTCTCGGTAACACACATCACAATAAGCCTTGCAAGCAAAAGACTAATGAGTTAGTCAAGAGATGATGAGTTACGGAACGAGTAAAGAGACTTGCTGGTAACGAGATTGAACTAGGTATAGAGATACCGACGATCGAATCTCGGGCAAGTAACATACCGTTTGACAAAAGGAACAACGTATGTTGTTATGCGGTTCTGAACGATAAAAGTTCTTCGTAGAATATGTAGGAGCCAATATGAACATCCAGGTTCCGCTATTGGTTATTGACCGGAGATGAGTCTCGGTCATGTCTACATAGTTCTCGAACCCGTAGGGTCCGCACGCTTAACGTTTGATGACGATCGGTATTATGAGTTTATGAGTATTGATGTACCGAAGGTAGTTCGGAGTCCCGGATGAGATCACGGACATGACGAGGAGTCTCGGAATGTCCGAGACATAAAGATTGATATATTGGACGACTATATTCGGACACCGGAAGTGTTCCGGAAAAGTTTCGGATTTATCGGGAATGCCGGAGGGTGTTACCGGAACCCCCTACGAGAGGGGATGGTCCATAGTGGGCCTAAAGGGAAAGAGAGAGGCAGCCCATAGGGCTGGCCGGCGCCCCCACCTAGGGTTCCTAGTTGGACTAGGATTGGGGGGGGGGGGGCTCCACCTCTCCTATTCCTTTCCCCCTTCTTCCTTTTGGTGAATCCTACTAGGAATAGGATTGCAATCCTATTCCTAGTAGGACTCCTTCCCTAGCCGCACCAGGAAGGGCCGGCCGGCCTCCCTCCCTTGCTCCTTTATATACGGGGGCAGGGGGGCACCCAAAGACACACAAGTTGAATTGTTTTAGCCGTGTACGGTGCCCCCCTCCACAGAATCACACCTCGGTCATACCGTCGCGGAGCTTAGGCGAAGCCCTGCGCCGGTGAACACATCATATCCGTCACCACGCCGTCGTGCTGACGAAACTCTCCCGTGAAGCTCAACTGGATCAAGAGCTCGTGGGACGTCATCAAGCTGAACGTGTGCTGAACGCGGAGGTGCCGTACGTTCGGTGCTTGATCGGTTGGATCGCGAAGAAGTTCGACAACATCAACCGCGTCACTTGACGCTTCCGCTCCCGGTCTACGAGGGTACGTAGACACACTCTTCCCTCTCGTTGCTATACATCTGGTAGATAGATCTTGCGTGATCGTAGGAAAATTTTAAAATACTACGTTCCCCAACACATATAGCATCACTAATTAATTAATAAAGCTAAAACCCTAGCGAACGACAGGTATCGGCGCGGGCGGTGGACACCCAAAGAGAAGGAACCATCACAGGATCATATCTCCAGTGAGATCCCTGAAGAACCTGCCATGTATTGTCGAACCTGCCCTGCAACGCAACCATGTAGCGACGGACGTGTTCGTCCTCCTCGCTGACACGGTGACGTACAACCTCCACGGGGTCCTCAAGCCTCCGCACCGTCACTGGCCCGCGCGGCCGCCACCAAAGAAGGTTAGGGTCAACAACGGGTTGGCTCCTCATCAAGTTGCGCCCACGAGAAGGAAGCATCTCCCAATACCAGCCCGGCGGAGCCCAGTCCCGAACATGACCCCTCTGATCAAGCAGGCCTCCGTTGAGTCGACGACGAGGATGCGGGATAGGCATCGTCGACGTCGATGCGGGAATAATTGCTTGAACTATAAAAGAATAAACTAGTTATATTAATTCAACTAGTTCAACTAAGCACTTACTATAAATAAAAATGAACTAGTTCTACTAATTTTACTAAGAATTAGTTCTACAAACTAGTTGAACTAAAAGCATAAACTAGTTCTATAAAATTAAACTAGTTTTACTAAGAATAAAAACTATTTCTATTAACTAGTTCAACTAATAAGAACTTACTATAAATAAAATGAACTATAGTTTCTTACTAAAAATAAACTAGTTTTACTAAAATTAATCTAGTTTTACTAAAAATAAACAAGTTCTATTAATTCAACTAGTTCAACTAATAAGCACTTACTATAAATAAACTGAACTAGCTAGTTCTTACTAAAAATAAACTAGTTTTACTAAAAATAAACTAGTTCTATTTAATTCAACTAGTTAAACTACATTCTATATATCACTAAAACAATAAAAAACTATAAAAACAGAAAATGCATCTAACATTTGTGTATATAACTAAGTAACATTTTTAAAATTCATCTGACATTTGTATAATTACTATATACAAATGTGCAAATTCATCTAACAAATTCATCTAACTTTTGTATAATTACTATAATTTTCTAACATTTAGAAAATTCATCTAACAGAGGAAGGGGATCGGGGGCCGGCGGCGCTCACAGGGCGACGGCGTCGGGGCACGGGCGGCGGGGAAGGCAACGGTCGGCGGCGAGACGGGGAAGGCGACGACGAGGGGGCAGACGCCCGGCGGCGAGACGGGGACGGCGACGACGAGGCAGGGCGACGGCGGCGGGGACGGCGAGGTCCGGCAGAGGCGCGAGGTCGGGGCAGAGGCGGCGACGGCGTCGACGGCGAGCAGCCTGGCGGCGTCGGGCTGCTGGGAACTGACGATGGCAATCTGAAAATCTTCCAAGGACTGCTTATATAGCAGAAGTATTGGTCCCAGTTCGTGGCACCAATCGGGACCAATGCCAATCTTTAGTCCCGGTTGGTGCCACCAACCGGGACAAATGGCCAGTTTTCAGCAGCCCAGAGGGCGGGAAAAAGAGGCCATTGGTCCCGGTTGGTGGCACCAACCGGGAGTAAAGAGGGGCATTGGTCCCGGTTGGTGCCACGAACTGGTACCAATGCGCCTATTTAGTCCCGGTTCATGCGACCAACCGGGACCAACGGCCCCGTGCTGCCCGTGGATGGCCAAAAAATTTAGACCCACCTCGCTAGTTGAGAGGGACGCGTAGTGGTTTGTAAGCACCACTACCGCACCTCTCTTGAGCTCCTCTCCATTGCAGGCTTACGGGCCTAATTTGACACTGCTATGCCTGTGGGCCTACTAGGCCTTCTGCGGGCTTGAATCCTAGCCCACTATTGGGTTTCTAGTCGTATTGAGGTCGTGGCGGCCTAGTAGGTGGCGTTTTTTCCGTTGTTTTCTTTGCTGCTTTATTTTTTTATTTTTATTTCTACTTTCTACAAAATACTTACTGTTGCTATTTCTGTATTTTTATTAAAGTTTTTTTATTTTACTTTACTGTTGCTGTTTTTGTTTATTTTATTAGATTTTGTTTATTTTACTTTATTAAAGTTTATTTTGTTTTTACTTATTTATTTTATTTTTATTTTTTGCATATTTATTTATTTTTTAACTTATTTGAACTACAGTCTTTTTCTGTGTTCAAAATGCACCATTCAAAGCAACATCATCAATTTTCAACCATTTCTGACTTCATTTGCAAAAACTGGATACAATTCGTGTACAAAACAAACTCTGCGGGCCTAATAGCAAATGAACTCTGAAAAGGTTGAAAGTTGGCATGGTATTATAATTTCACCCACATAACACGTGCAAAAAAGTAGAGAGGGTTACAACAAAAACTGGATGCACTTCGTGTACAAAACGGACAATCTCTTTCGAGGTACCAGGATTTCAGACGAGAACTCGTCTGTTACAAAGGGATTTCATTTTTTTGAACTTATTTGAACTACAGTCTTTTTCTGTGTTCCAAATGCACCATTCAAAGCAACATCATCAATTTTCAACCATTTCTGACCTCATTTGCTATTTTTCATGCATTTACTGATTTTTTTGAATTAAATGACCCTGAAATTGAAAGGCCTTTCAATTGAACTCTGAAAAGGTTGAAAGTTGGCATGGTATCATCATTTCACCCACATAACATGTGCAAAAAAGTAGAGAGGGTTACAGCAAAAACTGGATGCACTTCGTGTACAAAACGGACAATCTCTTTCGAGGCACCAGGATTTCAGACGAGAACTCGTCTGTTACAAAGGGATTTCATTTTTTTTGAACTTACTTGAACTACAGTCTTTTTCTGTGTTCAAAATGCACCATTCAAAGCAACATCATCCATTTTCAACAATTTCTGACCTCATTTGCTTTTTTTCATGCATTTACTGATTTTTTTGAGCTAAATGACCCCGAAATTGAAAAGCATTTCAAATGAACTCTGAAAAGGTTGAAAGTTGGCATGGTTCCGTCATTTCACCCACATAACATGTGCAAAAAAGTAGAGAGGGTACAGCAAAAAGTGAATGCACTTCGTGTACAAAAGAGACAATCTCCTTCGAGGTACCAGGATTTCAGACGAGTACTCATCTGTTACAAAGGGATTTCATTTTTTAACTTATTTGAACTACAGTCTTTTCTCTGTGTTCAAAATGCACCATTCAAAGCAACATCATCAATTTTCAACCATTTCGGACCTCATTTGCTATTTTTCATGCATTTACTGATTTTTTTGAGTTAAATGACCCTGAAATTGAAAAGCCTTTCAAATGAACTCTAAAAAGGTTGAAAGTTGGCGTGGTATCATCATTTCACCCACATAACATGTGCAAAAAAGTAGAGAGGGTTACAGCAAAAAATGGATGCACTTCGTGTACAAAACGGACAATCTCTTTCGAGGTACCAGGATTTCAGACGAGAACTCGTCTGTTACAAAGGGATTTCATTTTTTGAACTTATTTGAACTACAGTCTTTTCTGTGTTCAAAATGCACCATTCAAAGCAACATCATCAATTTTCAACCATTTCTGACCTCATTTGCTATTTTTCATGCATTTACTGATTTTTTTGAGCTAAATGACCCTGAAATTGAAAAGCCTTTCAAATGAACTCTTAAATAGTTGAAAGTTGGCATGGTATCATCATTTCACCCACATAACATGTGCAAAAAAGTAGAGAGGGTTACAGCAAAAACTGGATGCACTTCGTGTACAAAACGGACAATCTCTTTCGAGGTACCAGGATTTCACACGAGAACTCGTCTGTTA
>LR738715.1:24044619-24167482 GCA_902687465.1 Secale cereale | reverse complement strand
AGAGAGGGTTACAGCAAAAACTGGATGCACTTCGTGTACAAAACGGAAAATCTCTTTTGAGGCACCACGATTTCAGATGAGAACTCGTCTGTTACAAAGGGATTTCATTTTTTTTGAACTTACTTGAACTACAGTCTTTTTCTGTGTTCAAAATGCACCATTCAAAGCAACATCATCCATTTTCAACAATTTCTGACCTCATTTGCTTTTTTTCATGCATTTACTGATTTTTTTGAGCTAAATGACCCCGAAATTGAAAAGCATTTCAAATGAACTCTGAAAAGGTTGAAAGTTGGCATGGTTCCATCATTTCACCCACATAACATGTGCACAAAAGTAGAGAGGGTACAGCAAAAAGTGGATGCACTTCGTGTACAAAAGAGACAATCTCCTTCGAGGTACCAGGATTTCAGACGAGTACTCATCTGTTACAAAGGGATTTCATTTTTTTAACTTATTTGAACTACATTCTTTTCTCTGTGTTCAAAATGCACCATTCAAAGCAACATCATCAATTTTCAACCATTTCGGACCTCATTTGCTATTTTTCATGCATTTACTGATTTTTTTGAGTTAAATGACCCTGAAATTGAAAAGCCTTTCAAATGAACTATAAAAAGTTTGAAAGTTGGCATGGTATGATCATTTCACCCACATAACATGTGCAAAAAAGTAGAGAGGGTTACAGCAAAAAATGGATGCACTTCGTGTACAAAACGGACAATCTCTTTCGAGGTACCAGGATTTCAGACGAGAACTCGTCTGTTACAAAGGGATTTCATTTTTTCAACTTATTTGAACTACAGTCTTTTTCTGTGTTCAAAATGCACCATTCAAAGCAACATCATCAATTTTCAACCATTTCTGACCTCATTTGCTATTTTTCATGCATTTACTGATTTTTTTGAGCTAAATGACCCTGAAATTGAAAAGCCTTTCAAATGAACTCTTAAATAGTTGAAAGTTGGCATGGTATCATCATTTCACCCACATAACATGTGCAAAAAAGTAGAGAGGGTTACAGCAAAAACTGGATGCACTTCGTGTACAAAACGGACAATCTCTTTCGAGGTACCAGGATTTCACACGAGAACTCGTCTGTTACAAAGTGATTTCATTTTTTTTTAACTTATCTGAACTACAGTCTTTTTCTGTGTTCAAAATGCACCATTCAAAGCAACATCATCAATTTTCAACCATTTCTGGCCTCATTTGCTATTTTTCATGCATTTACTGATTTTTTTGAGCTAAATGACCCTGAAATTGAAAAGCATTTCAAATTAACTCTACAAAGGTTGAAAGTTGGCATGGTATCATCATTTCACCCACATAACATGTGCCAAAAAGTAGAGAGGGTTACAGCAAAAACTGGATGCACTTCGTGTACAAAACGGACAATCTCTTTCGAGGTACCAGGATTTCAGACAAGGACGCGTCTGTTAAAAAGGGATTTCATTTTTTGAACTTATTTGAACTACAGTATTTTTCTGTGTTCAAAATGCACCATTCAAAGCAACATCATCAATTTTTCAAAGCAACATCATCAATTTTCAACCAGACCTCTCACCTAAGCCTAACATTTAAATCCGGAGGCCCTAACCATGCCACATACTAGGTTTGGGCACAAACCGGTCTGAGGCACTCTCATAGGTCATCCGGATGCATCGACCTTGCCAGGCCTGCTGTCGACGCCACTACGCGCGCCAGACAACACCTCCTCCCTACGCGCATCCATCATCACACATCCGTCGCCGGGGCCCTGCCATGCCACACCACCAAGACTCCACGTCGTCGATGCGTCACATGGAACACCGCTCCACCACAGGTGCCGTCCACTGGTCCATCGAACATATGCATACCTCCAAGAATGACACCTCTCAAGGTGGATTGCAACTATTAGTAACTACATTAGATTCTATAGTTTATTTTTACATATTTCACTGCTCATCTACTCACAACAGTTGCGTCAACTGTTGTTACATGTAAAATCTCATGTGGATGTTGCTATTTTGGTGTATGGAGAATGGATATGGATCATAGGTCGTCTTCTCATGTGGATGTTTCTATATTTTTCGTTGGATGTATAAGAACTTTGTCTGTATCATTATCGTCATTTACCCATTTAAGTCATCTCCTTATGTTATTGCGGTAGAACCTAAATGTATCCCTTTAATTTTAGGCATGTGAGATATCTATCCTTTTCCCGGCCCTATTATCATCTTACAAATATATCTCCTCTCTATATTCTCTGTTTGAATGGAAAGAGGCTATAGTGATCAGCTTTATCTTGTTCGTGGTTCAATTTCTACACTTTTCATATGAAAATATAATCATTTTCCTTTACTATGACCATTTCTAGAAATATGTTCAACATACTTTACCATGATCATCATTTTACTTTTCACATGAAAACACAAGTTCAACATTCATCCTTAGTTTGCTTTCAGAAGCGGAAAAACATAGCTCCTAGATCACTCCTGAACAATTGCCCCTTAGATGCTGACGAGCCGGACCAAGCCGGAGCCAAGTTCGAGTCAAGGTGGTTCCATCGGCACATCACTGCTTCCTAACTAGCTCAGCTCGGTCCACCAAAATCCAACACAGCTCACCTCGTGTCCAGCCCTATCAAAGGATATGACTGCCAGGAAAGGAATTTGAACCCAGCTGATCCTGCATTTGATATCTTGCAAACAAGAAAATATCTCCATTTTCGAAGACATTTAGGTGGACCTAGAATGGCCAGACGCACAGTAAAGGAGGATGTGCTCGGCCGTCTCAGTCGCAGAAGATACATGCATATAGCGCAGGACGCAGACTCGTGTGTCAGGGTTGCCAAAGGAGGTTTGGCTGTGAGGGGTGTCATTCAGGAGAGCGTCCGTTGAACGGAGGCTATTAGCTAAACTGCAAGTTTATTTATTACCTAGCTCTCACCGTACGGAGAGCTAGATACACCTCATCTAGATATTGAGTGATACATTATCTAGTGAGTAGTTGGTACTCCATCTCCACAGGTCACAGGTCACTGGTCACAAGAGAAGCTAGCTAGTAGGTTCCCTAAATATCGCCCCGCGTACATGATTGAATTGTATTTTGTTTCATGATATCGATACTTCTGGTGGCATTCATCAAGTAGATTTCTCGTTCTCTGCATTCTCTGTCTTAAGCGGAGAGTACAGTGCATTTCTAGTACCTTAACTGCTGCAAGTTGAAGTATGTAAAAGTGTACACGTTCGGTAAAAACAAAGTACACAGATATACATGGAAAACCACACGATTATTCCCTTTTTGGTTGCCCAGAGTAAACAAGCTTTCGAGGTTAATACATGGAATATCATTCAGTTCGTTCTTTCATTTTGTACTCACACCTAACTTATACTGGGATAGTTCAAGAGAGAGGCAAACTACCAATTCCTTCCTCCTAACACAGCTCATAGCTTAGTTTTCCCACGCACAACTTATACCTTATCCAGTGGCAGTGAGATGGCGGTTGTTAAGGCAGTCTACCAAATTGAAGTATTTATGATGTAGACAATAAATTGGAACTATGGCAGCTAACCAAAAAAGCAATTATGGACTAGAAGAAGTTTGAATTGATTAGCAGAAGTTGCCAACTTTAGTCCACGCATTTTTTTTTTTGAGGAACCGGCAGGAGCACTGCCTTTTCTTATAGAAGGAGAGCGAAATAAAACGCGATGTACAGAGTGGCGCACGTTTTTAGGGAACGTGCCAAAAACCGCCAGAAACCTCTACACACCCAAAGGTAGCTTAGCCAATACCCACTGCTAGCATGGCCCCAGCAAAAGCCAACTCGCGTTGTTTAATTTCCTCGAAGGCCAGCAATGCAACCTCACGGTGCGTCAGACGGAGTCCAGTGAAAACGCGCCTATTCCGTTCTTTCCAGATTGACCATAAAGCGTAGATGATCCTCCCGCTGCGCCGTCGGCGCACCTGCTTTGACTGGCTTGCAAGCATCATGTCCCACCATTCCGACACGTTTCCTGGCACAGGTAGGTAACCCGAAATTGGTACACCCTCGCCCGTCCACGTGTTCACCTGGTTCCAAACTGCGACCGAGAAGGGGCAATCCTTGCAGAGGTGATTTGCCGTTTCCGGCTCCTGAAGGCATAGCAGACACCTGGGATCATGTTTGAATTGGGAGGCAGGCGTGGGCCGTGTTACCACGGACTATGGGTACTGAACCACTTGTAACGTATGCTTACACACACACACACACACCCACGCACGCACGCACCCACGCACTATAAAATAACATGCGCTACCCAAGCAGTTTTTGTCAAGAGCACTTGTGAATTACTTCCATCCCATAGAAGGTTTCGTACTAAGAGTTGTTGTGTTTGTGCATACATAGCATACCACAGCGCAAACCATGGCGAAATGTTGGCTGATGCTCCTCTTCTTGGTGTTTCTCTTGCCGGCGACGAGCGCGGCGTCGTGCCACACCGACGACCTCCGCACACTGCGGGACTTCGCCCGGAACCTCACCAGTGGTGGTGTCATCCTCCGTGCAGCGTGGTCCGGCACCTCATGTTGCAGATGGGAAGGCGTGGGCTGCGACAGCGCAAGTGGACGCGTCACAGTGTTGCGGCTTCCCGGCCGTGGCCTTGCAGGAGCCATCGCAGGAGCATCCTTGGCGGGCTTGGCGATGCTGGAGGAGCTCAACCTTGCCAATAACAGACTGATCGGCACCATCCCATCATGGATTGGTGAGCTTGGCCACCTTCGTTACTTGGATCTCTCAGATAATCCATTAATTGGCGAGGTACCCAAAAATTTTATACGGTTCAAGGACATCACCATTGCTGGTCGCTCACTGGGTAAGGCTTTCACTAACATGCCACTGTATGTGAAGCGTAACAGAAGAACACTCCAACAACAACCTCAACCAAATACGATATCTGGGACCAACAATAGCGTCAGATCTGGGAGAACAAATGTTGTTTCTGGGAATGACAACACTGTCATATCTGGGAACAACAACAATGTGTCCGGGAGTAACAACACTATCGTAACGGGGAGCGATAATACCGTAGTTGGAAGCAACCATGTTGTATCTGGAAACAAACATATCGTAACTGACAACAATAATGCCGTATCCGGAAATGATAATAATGTATCCGGGAGGGTTCTGTTTGAAGGTGGTAATTATTTGGGTTATTTTATTTTAGGAGGTTTTCAAAACAATTTCTTTCTAAAGAGTTTTGGTTTTGGTTATTTAAAATTCAAAGGCAAAAGCCTTTTTCCACCTCTTCTAGCACCCTACACCACTCCAAATATTTTTCTGCCACCTCAAGAATTATCTCTCAAGTCATGCACACCTTGTATGGCCTCATTTAACTTCTTTCCACCCCACAAAAAAATATATATTCTTTCAATATATTTTAAATTCCAAAGATGGAATTTGAAATAATCATAGTTTCTTGCCATTACAAAGGAACTATATTTTCTATGACTCTTTTGCCACCACCAAAATTATCCCTGCATATACATGGTACCCTTAACCCATTTCTTCAAAAACATTTGGTCCCACAGTTCAAAAAGTTCAAATTCTACTCAATTCAAATTTGGTCCAGAAATCAATTTCCTGCTCCAAATCATTTCCAAACTCCACCAAAAATTTTGGCCTTCTGGCAAACTCAATTTTGAGCAACCACACACCACCACAACAAGTCCCATGATCATCTAAGATGCCTAGCACCCTATAGCATTTCATCAAACACATGGCATGCACACTGTTCATAACTGAATCTAATTCAGTTAACTGAACTTAGTTCAGTCGACAGGGGCCGGCGATGCCGTGCACTCCTCTCCTTCCCCTCCCGCACGGCGTCGTCGCCTGCCTTCAATGCCGCCGCCCTCACTGGCCCACCGCCCAGCCTCTCCACGCCGGTGAGCTGGCAGCTGGCCGGTGCAGCCGCCCCCAAGCTCATCCACGGCGGAGGCCGATCGGGTCGCCACGGCCACCGGCCCTCTTCACTGCGCCGCAACTCCCCCACCTAATCCCCACCCACGCGTCGCTCCCTCTCGCCTCTCCGCACACCAGACGCGCCGACCACGCCGCCCCGGGCCCGTGTGGCAGTCGCCGGAGCTGGCGACGCCACCGCACCCGTACGGGACAGCGCATCGCGGGCAAGGCCAACGGGCTCGAGCCCGTCCAAGCTGAGACTTCCGGCGTACTCCACCGACCTCTTAAATGCCTCGCCGCCCCTGACCACCGGCCACCGCCGACCACGGTGACCGAATTAACTCCGGCGCTATCTGCCCGTCTCGGCCACCCTCGGTTTGCCTATAAAAGGGACCCCCGAGCACGGAGATCACCACCACTCACCTCCACCGCCACCCAGTACCTCTCCTAGCCACTCACCAGACCCCGAGAAGGTCTTCTTCTCCCTCTCCGGCCACCGTCCCGCCGCCTCTGTCCACGAACCAAACACCACCGATACTCCACCATAGCCACCCAAACTTCGCCAGTCCACCTATCTTCCACCACCACATCGAACCCCCACCTCAATTCCATTCCCCGAGCCCTCTCCGACGATCCCCAAACACCACCGAAACGTCGTCCGCCGCCGCTGACCTCGTCGCCGTTCAGGTGAACGCCGGCGACCAACTCCACCACTCTCCGATGCGGGAGTCCACGCTGGTCACGTTGCGACCAGCGCCGAGCTCTGAAACCCCGGCGATCGTCGCCGGCGATCGCCGCCTCCTCTCTGTACACGCGCGCGAGCGCTCGATTTAAACCCGACGGGTGGCCCCCACCCGTCAGCTCTCTCTCTCTCTTATTTCTGTTTACAGCAAAAGCGTATTTTGCGCTTTACGTCTTCTCCACTGGAAGGCGTACTCGCTGCCGAAACGTTTTCTTTTTAAACTGCTCAGGGACTTCTGTTTTGCAGAAAGACCCCTGGTTTTAAAAAGTTGATAACTTTTAAACTATAGCTCCAAATGAATTGATTCTTTTTGCTAAATTTTTCTTTTTCTCTCTAGTTTTTTTAAGATTTATTTAAAAATATTTTGAGAACATTTTTATGTACTGTGTTGGAATTCTTATTTGAATTCAAATTTGAATTTTCAGAAAAAGAAGAAGGATCTTTTGCTGGGATTTCAGAGGGGTTTTCTCCTGACTATTTTGGACAAGGCAAGCATTATTTGAACTTGGGATATGGTGTTTGCATTTGCATGTTAGTATAGCTTGTTGTTGCACCGTATATGTTGCATGATATATCACAAGTGCATGTTTGGTCATGTCACCTTTCCTTTGCTTGCATATCACACAAGCATCTCTCTGACATGCATGTTGTTACTAGATGGCAGAATTTTTGCTTGCGGTTTGGACGTGCCGGAGGGCACGGTCCTTTACTGACACAGTAGTGTCATGTGACGGTGTTAAAGAACACCGGTGATATTTTAAATAACACCTCCTGAGTCGGCCTAGATCGAGTCTTGCTCTATACACCTAGCTGTATACCGTGCTGCCACGGGTCCTTCCGAAAGGAGGGTACGACTTAGTAAGTTGATAACCCCTGTTCGGGTGCACACCACCCAGAGAACTACGATGAAGGTTGTAGCCGTCATCGGGTCAGGGGCATGGGTGTTTCCGGCTGTCGTGATGCCGAGAGGGGGGCACCCCTTGTAATCCGCGCGTTTAATAGTGATCCCATGCTTTTCGGAGGTTGTAGCCTCCCTGACTTAAAGTTTTCTGGAACGATGCTTTGGGTGATTCCTGGCATCTGACGGAGGTTCTGGTGTGTGCGGGTCAGGCGTGTTTTCAACCCAAAGTCCGTAATGGGAATTGACCAGTGCCCCGGTACTGACTAAGGGAATCCCATACGCGTGGGTAAAGAGTACACCCTCTGCAGAGTCATATCTATTCGAATAGCCGCGTCCACGGTCAAGGACTTGGTTGGGTGGGTCAAGTATCGGTCCCGGTGTCAGTCTCTGGAGGAAACTAATAAACCTGAGCATGTTTATGTTTGCATGATATTCTTGTCGCAGTTAGTATTATCATGAATTTATTTATGATGAAGATTATGCTTATGGACTAACCCTTTGATCTTATTTTTACTTTCCAGAGTGTCTCAGGGGCTGGCTGGACTACCCCGGGCACTCGCCTTTATTTTCAAGTCCTTTTGTGGCGTCCCCCGAGTTTCAGGCGGTTTATCACGCCACTACTCTTGTGGACACCCGACTGGCATTTCTTTTCAAGTCCTTTCGTGGCGTTGCCTGAGTTCTCGGATGGTATCGTCCGATTTCTCTTTTAAACACCCGTCTGGCATTTCTCTTCAAGTCCTACCGTGGTGTCACTTGACATCCGACCGGCATTTCTTTATATATATTTTGTTGGTGCTAATTAATATTTATGTCTGCACTAACCATGATTTATCATGCCATGTTTTTGATAATGGTTTGCATGCATGAAGTTTCATCTATCATGGCATTTGCATTCAGTATATCTTATGTTCATAATGTTTGCGAGTACATTCAAAAGTACTCACTGGCTTGTCCCTGGCTATTTACTCGGCCAGACTTGGAGGAGGACGAGCCTTTGGAGGAGAATTGCGCTAGCGAGGCCGACGCTTAGAAGGTTCCCAGTCAGCACACCTGTGCCATGGAGTCTACCACTTGTATCATCCGTCAAGCTTCCGCCACACCAATAAAACAGTCAAGCCTCACACTGACGCTTGACTCTATGCTATTGTACCAGTTTTGAGTTCCACCACCCACTGTCATATTCCGCCACCATAGTGCGTTGAGTTGTTGTAATAAATTGTTGAGTCACCCTGACTCAACCCTGTGTAATGCTATATTGTACTGGTTATCTATATCAGGGTTGTCCACTGGTTGTTCTTGGGAGCCAGTGTGACTTCAGGCTATTCTGTGATTTATTTCCCAGAAATGGGCCTGACAGACCTTGGTATCAGAGCCAGGCTGACTGTAGGAGCTTTAGGCACAATCGCTAGTCACCAAGTCAGTGCTGACATTTTTCCAGCATGCATCTCATCCATCGTAGCAAATTTTCCTTAGTCATCATATACTTATGACATGGCTACCTGGATTTCTGTCTACTGTTGTAGATGGCTGGTGGCAGCTGCCCATCGCAGGTTTTCGCCAACGAGCCTGCGGGATTTTCCCGCCTTCTCGCGAGCATCGCGAGGGACGCGATGGGATCTCTCGGACGTCCGAAGTACATCATTTACCCGGACACGATCTCAGAGACCCTGACTATGTACCAGGCATCGGTATATATTCGGGGTGGTGTTTCCGTGTCTTTCCGCCACTATCGCTTCGTGGGGAGAGCCATGCCCACTGAGAGGCATGCTATCCAGATGGCCGCACGTGAGGCTATCGCACGTCTCAAGGACATCCTGCCTGTTATGCAGACCCGTCCCTATCACTACCTGCCATGCCACGTTCCATATACTAGCCACTATGCCTTTTCCTGCACCATAGGGGAAAGGGATCTGGCTATCGAGCCACTTGTCCAGTACATCATGGCCTTGGAGTCAGCTTTCACCTCCCTGGTGGATGACTACCTCACTGCGCGGGTGGACTTGTCTCGTGCAAGAGTTATTCGCAGGAGCGAGTACCGCTCTCCTTCGCCTCGTGCTCCACGCACTTCCACTCCACCATATGCTTCTCTGGCTAGTTCCGCGGCTTAGCGCTCGACGTCGACTGGCGATGCTAGCCGTCTGGTTGCACCTATTCCGACCAGAGCTTCTCCACTGACGAGCACGGTGCCACCTCCAGCAGGCGTGGCATCAACGACCGCACAACTGGAGACGATCCCCGAGGAGGAGGAGGAGGAGGAGGGCGAGATCGCATCCTCGGTGCCTTATCTGAGTCTCACTCTCAGCAGGACCTAGGATGAGCTGTGTGGACGAACACAGCTTTCCTCACCAGATGACCGCTTGAGAACACGGATGTAATATATTTATCTCCTGTTCTTCCTATCTTTTGTAAGATAGCGATGATAGGTCTGGACCGCAGGACGATGAGAGCGCGGAGAGTGCGCTAGTAGTAATAAGTGATCTTGTATGATACAGTTTCCACATATATCCTGTATAATTAACTCCTGCTTGTATAATTAAACTGCCTATGTAATATAACTGGCTGCCTTGTCTTACCTTGTCCTGGGGGAAAAAACTTATTTGGAATTTATTTTCTGCTATTTGATTCTTTTCTTTGGTGTTATACAAATACCCCAGAAAGAAAATGCATCGTCCCTGGACCCGTTCTATGCCAACTCCGCCTGAGAACAACTTTGGACAGATGGGAAACAATTTTACTCAAGGGCAGACAAGTCAGCAAAGCAGTGATTCAGCGTTCTCGCAAGTGTGTCGCCTATACGAGCAGAGTCAGCAACAGCATCAGGAGATGATGCAGCATTTGATTAACATGGGAAATCACCAAGAACAACAGCAACCCAGGTCCAAACTGTCTGAGTTACAAAAGACCCGCCCGATGGTCTTCACTCACACTAACAAGCCACTAGAGGCAGACGACTGGCTTCGAGACATGGAAAGAAAATTGGTCATTGCTCAGTGTACTGACCAGGAAAAAGTGTTGTACACACCGGACTATTTTTCTGGGACGGCTGCTTCGTGGTGGGAGAACTTATGTCACACCCACCCTGACGGAGCAAATATGACATGGGAGCAATTCAAGGAGAATTTTCGGGGAGCACATATCCCTAATAGCATTATGAAATTGAAGAAGAGGGAATTCGAGGATCTCAGACAACGGGGCTCCACAGTAACCCAATATCTAGATCAGTTTACTCAGTTGGCCCGGTACGCCAACGATGAGTACATGACAGAGAACAAGAAGATGGAAAAGTTCCTCGACGGACTCATTTCATCTCTGAAATGCCAGCTGGTGGTTCATACCTTTCCAGATTTCAAGACGCTCGTTGATAAGGCTATTATTCTGGAAAATGAACACCGCAGTATGAATGAGGCTCGCAAGCGTCGCATGAACCAGTCAGTACAGGTTCGCAGCAACAGGCCCAGGAGTGATGTTCAAAGGCCGGTAATAACCCGACCAGCGACTACAGCTCCCCCACAGAACCGCGGTGCATTCCACAATAGGACCAAGGATACAGCTTTTCATCCTGGAGTCACCTACTATTCCTGTGGAGGAGAGGGGCATTATGCTAAACAGTGCCCAAAACGGGGAAACAACCCTCCCAAAGCCAACAACAACAACAATGGCCGCGGTGCGACCACAGCTCCGCGACGAAATAACTTCAACCCCAATAACAACCACAAGCAAGGACATATCAACCACGTGACTTTTGAGGAAGCTCAGAACGCACCGGATATCGTGTTTGGTACGTTCCCTGCCAACTCAATAGATGCTACAGTTTTATTTGATTCCGGAGCTTCCCACTCTTGCATTTCCAAAAGATTTGCCTCGAAGAATCAGTTTCCCTTTTTGCCTTTGCAAAATTCCATAGTTATTCAGTCCCCGGGATCAAAGCAAAGTACTCAATGGTACTGCAAGGATGTGAACATTGAAATTAAGGGAATGGGATATTCAGCTAATCTCATTGTATTGGAAGCAGTTGACCTGGACATTATTCTGGGAATGGACTGGTTAACCACAAACAAAGGTTTCATAGACTGCTACAACCGCACGGTAACTCTCACAAATTGCCAAGGAAAGACAATACAGGTTGGTACAAGGAGGATTGCCACATCACAAGGGAAATTAAATCAAGTGGATACGGTGGAATTAAGTAGGGTTCCTGTGGTCTGTGAGTACCCTGATGTATTTCCTGAAGAGTTACCAGGAATGCCTCCGGACCGCGAAATTGAGTTCGTTATTGAACTAGCACCCGGAACGACACCCATATACAAGAAGCCGTACCGTATGGCTCCAACGGAACTGGCAGAATTAAAGAAGCAAATTAAGGAATTGATGGAGAAAGGTTACGTTCGACCCAGCTCGTCACCATGGGGGTCGCCAGTTTTATTCGCCAAGAAAAAGGATGGTACCCTACGGCTATGTATTGATTACAGGGCACTTAATATGGTCACTATTAAGAATAAATATCCACTGCCCAGAATCAACGATTTGTTTGAGCAGCTAGCAGAAGCTAAAGTCTTCTCGAAGATAGACCTAAGATCAGGTTATCATCAGCTAAAGATTCGGACGACAGACATACCTAAGACGGCGTTTACTACCAGATATGGATTATATGAGTTCACAGTAATGCCGTTCGGCTTAACCAATGCCCCGGCATATTTTGTGCATCTCATGAACAAGGTTTTTATGAAATATTTGGATAAATTTGTGGTGGTATTTATCGATGACATACTTATTTACTCCAAGACACCCGAAGAACATGAGCAGCATCTTCGGATAGTACTGGAAGAGTTAAGGAAAAATCAACTATATGCCAAATTCAGTAAATGTGAATTTTGGTTGAGAGAAGTTGGTTTCCTTGGGCACGTATTGACCCAAGATGGAATCGCTGTGGACCCAGGAAAAGTAAAGGATGTTTTGGGATGGAAGCAACCCACAAGCGTAACGGAAGTCAGAAGTTTTCTTGGTCTAGCAGGCTATTATCGAAGGTTTATTGAAGGGTTCTCCACTATAGCCAAACCCATGACCCAGTTACTCAAGAAAGGCAAGAAGTTTGAATGGACTGAAGCTTGTGAGAAGAGTTTTCAGGAGTTGAAAAAGAGGTTAACAACAGCACCAGTTCTAGTTGTGCCCGATGTGCACAAAATTTTTGAGATATATTGTGACGCATCCAGGAAGGGCCTTGGATGTGTGTTAATGCAGGAAGGAAAAGTGGTGGCTTACACCTCAAGACAGCTACGGCGACATGAAGAAAATTACCCCACTCATGATTTGGAACTTGCTGCAGTAATACACGCACTCAAGGAGTGGCGACACTATCTTCTGGGGAACCGATGTGAAATATACACGGACCACAAAAGTCTTAAGTATATTTTCACTCAGCCAGAATTAAATTTGAGACAGCGACGTTGGCTTGAGCTAATTAAGGATTATGACGTAGGAATTCACTATCACCCAGGTAAAGCCAATGTTGTGGCAGATGCCCTAAGCAGGAATCCATGCGCCGGTAATGGCAGTGTACAACTCTCACAGCATGTGTTCAGCCAGGAATTTGCCAAGCTCAACATGGCGCTAGTCACGGAGGGGACCACTCCCCAGTTGGAAATAAAACCAACACTAGAGGACCAGATCAGAGGAGCCCAAAAAGGACACCCAAGTATTGAAGGGATTAGGAGAAAGATGAAACTGGGCAGGGCGCCCGAATTTATTGAAGACGGCCAAGGAGTTATTTGGTTTGGACAGAGATTATGCGTACCAAACATTGAAGAGTTAAAACAGCAGATAATGGCAGAGGCGCATACCACTCCATATTCCATTCATCCCGGAGGGACCAAAATGTATAAGGATCTACAGGAAAGATTTTGGTGGCACGGGATGAAAAGGGATATAGCCATATATGTGGCATGTTGTGATACCTGCCAACGTGTAAAGGCAGAGCACCAGAGACCAGCAGGGTTGTTGCAACCACTTAAGGTGCCTGAATGGAAATGGGATAGAATTGGAATGGATTTCATTGTTGGTTTGCCAAGGTCACGCCATGGGAATGATGCTATCTGGGTAATAACAGATTTGCTAACCAAGGTAGCACACTTCATTCCGGTAAAAACCACATACTCAACACAGAGTCTAGCCAGGCTGTACCTCTCCAGGATTGTTTGTCTACACGGGGTACCCAAGATAATAGTCTCTGACAGAGGCACCCAATTTGTCTCTAGATTTTGGGAGCATCTACAGCAAGCCTTGGGCACACAACTGGCTTTCAGCACAGCATATCACCCGCAGACCGGAGGACAGACAGAGCGGGTAAATCAAATATTGGAAGACATGCTGAGAGCATGTGTGCTTACCTACGGAGTCAGTTGGGAGGAAAGTTTGCCTTATGCAGAATTCTCCTACAACAACAGTTATCAAGCTAGTCTAAAAATGTCACCTTTCGAAGCGTTATACGGACGACGATGCCGGACCCCACTGAATTGGTCTGAAACCGGAGACAGCCGAATTTTTGGACCAGAAATACTAAAAGAGGCAGAAACCAAAGTGAAGCTTATTCAGGAGCGACTAAGAGCAGCTCAAAGCCGTCAGAAGAGTTATTACGATCAAAAACACCGCCAGGTCCATTTTGAGCCCAATGACTACGTATATCTTAGAGTATCTCCGACAAGGGGGCTACAGAGATTTAAGGTCAAAGGAAAATTGGCGCCAAGATTTATTGGACCATTCAAAGTAATCGCAAGAAGGGGCAAAGTTGCCTATCGATTGGAATTACCGGTAGAATTGTCAGATGTCCATGATGTGTTCCATGTATCTCAGCTGAGGAAATGTGTTAGCAACCCGGAAAAGCAAGTTCAGCACCAAAAGTTGGATCTTCAACCCGATCTTACCTATCGGGAACGTCCTATAAGGATTTTGGAGGAGTCTGAGCGGAGGACCCGACAAAACGTAATAAAGTTTTACAAGGTTCAATGGAGTAATCACACCGAAGAAGAAGCAACATGGGAAAGAGAGGATCACCTGAGAACTGAGTACCCGTACCTGTTTGAGGGACAGCTGAAATCTCGGGGACGAGATTTTTCTTAAGGGGGGTAGGTGTTGTAACACCCCAAAAATATTTATTTGGAGTTTCGAAAAAACTTTTTCAAATTTTAGTTAGGATTTAAAATTTTTCTTGGAGGGTTCTGTTTGAAGGTGGTAATTATTTGGGTTATTTTATTTTAGGAGGTTTTCAAAACAATTTCTTTCTAAAGAGTTTTGGTTTTGGTTATTTAAAATTCAAAGGCAAAAGCCTTTTTCCACCTCTTCTAGCACCCTACACCACTCCAAATATTTTTCTGCCACCTCAAGAATTATCTCTCAAATCATGCACACCTTCTATGGCCTCATTTAACTTCTTTCCACCCCACAAAAAAATATATATTCTTTCAATATATTTTAAATTCCAAAGATGGAATTTGAAATAATCATAGTTTCTTGCCATTACAAAGGAACTATATTTTCTATGACTCTTTTGCCACCACCAAAATTATCCCTGCATATACATGGTACCCTTAACCCATTTCTTCAAAAACATTTGGTCCCACAGTTCAAAAAGTTCAAATTCTACTCAATTCAAATTTGGTCCAGAAATCAATTTCCTGCTCCACATCATTTCCAAACTCCACCAAAATTTTTGGCCTTCTGGCAAACTCAATTTTGAGCAACCACACACCACCACAACAAGTCCCATGATCATCTAAGATGCCTAGCACCCTATAGCATTTCATCAAACACATGGCATGCACACTGTTCATAACTGAATCTAATTCAGTTAACTGAACTTAGTTCAGTCGACAGGGGCCGGCGATGCCGTGCACTCCTCTCCTTCCCCTCCCGCACGGCGTCGTCGCCTGCCTTCAATGCCGCCGCCCTCACTGGCCCACCGCCCAGCCTCTCCACGCCGGTGAGCTGGCAGCTGGCCGGTGCAGCCGCCCCCAAGCTCATCCACGGCGGAGGCCGATCGGGTCGCCACGGCCACCGGCCCTCTTCACTGCGCCGCAACTCCCCCACCTAATCCCCACCCACGCGTCGCTCCCTCTCGCCTCTCCGCACACCAGACGCGCCGACCACGCCGCCCCGGGCCCGTGTGGCAGTCGCCGGAGCTGGCGACGCCGCCGCACCCGTACGGGACAGCGCATCGCGGGCAAGGCCAACGGGCTCGAGCCCGTCCAAGCTGAGACTTCCGGCGTACTCCACCGACCTCTTAAATGCCTCGCCGCCCCTGACCACCGGCCACCGCCGACCACGGTGACCGAATTAACTCCGGCGCTATCCGCCCGTCTCGGCCACCCTCGGTTCGCCTATAAAAGGGACCCCCGAGCACGGAGATCACCACCACTCACCTCCACCGCCACCCAGTACCTCTCCTAGCCACTCACCAGACCCCGAGAAGGTCTTCTTCTCCCTCTCCGGCCACCGTCCCGCCGCCTCTGTCCACGAACCAAACACCACCGATACTCCACCATAGCCACCCAAACTTCGCCAGTCCACCTATCTTCCACCACCACATCGAACCCCCACCTCAATTCCATTCCCCGAGCCCTCTCCGACGATCCCCAAACACCACCGAAACGCCGTCCGCCGCCGCTGACCTCGTCGCCGTTCAGGTGAACGCCGGCGACCAACTCCACCACTCTCCGATGCGGGAGTCCACGCTGGTCACGTTGCGACCAGCGCCGGGCTCTGAAACCCCGGCGATCGTCGCCGGCGATCGCCGCCTCCTCTCTGTACACGCGCGCGAGCGCTCGATTTAAACCCGACGGGTGGCCCCCACCCGTCAGCTCTCTCTCTCTCTTATTTCTGTTTACAGCGAAAGCGTATTTTGCGCTTTACGTCTTCTCCACTGGAAGGCGTACTCGTTGCCGAAACGTTTTCTTTTTAAACTGCTCAGGGACTTTTGTTTTGCAGAAAGACCCCTGGTTTTAAAAAGTTGATAACTTTTAAACTATAGCTTCAAATGAATTGATTCTTTTTGCTAAATTTTTCTTTTTCTCTCTAGTTTTTTTTAAGATTTATTTAAAAATATTTTGAGAACATTTTTCTGTACTGTGTTGGAATTCTTATTTGAATTCAAATTTGAATTTTCAGAAAAAGAAGAAGGATCTTTTGCTGGGATTTCAAAGGGGTTTTCTCCTGACTATTTTGGACAAGGCAAGCATTATTTGAACTTGGGATATGGTGTTTGCATTTGCATGTTAGTATAGCTTGTTGTTGCACCGTATATGTTGCATGATATATCACAAGTGCATGTTTGGTCATGTCACCTTTCCTTTGCTTGCATATCACACAAGCATCTGTCTGACATGCATGTTGTTACTAGATGGCAGAATTTTTGCTTGTGGTTTGGACGTGCCGGAGGGCACGGTCCTTTACTGACACAGTAGTGTCATGTGACGGTGTTAAAGAACACCGGTGATATTTTAAATAACACCTCCTGAGTCGGCCTAGATCGAGTCTTGCTCTATACACCTAGCTGTATACCGTGCTGCCACGGGTCCTTCCGAAAGGAGGGTACGGCTTAGTAAGTTGATAACCCCTGTTCGGGTGCACACCACCCAGAGAACTACGATGAAGGTTGTAGCCGTCATCGGGTCAGGGGCATGGGTGTTTCCGGCTGTCGTGATGCCGAGAGGGGGGCACCCCTTGTAATCCGCGCGTTTAATAGTGATCCCATGCTTTTCGGAGGTTGTAGCCTCCCTGACTTAAAGTTTTCTGGAACGATGCTTTGGGTGATTCCTGGCATCTGACGGAGGTTCTGGTGTGTGCGGGTCAGGCGTGTTTTCAACCCAAAGTCCGTAATGGGAATTGACCAGTGCCCCGGTACTGACTAAGGGAATCCCATACGCGTGGGTAAAGAGTACACCCTCTGCAGAGTCATATCTATTCGAATAGCCGCGTCCACGGTCAAGGACTTGGTTGGGTGGGTCAAGTATCGGTCCCGGTGTCAGTCTCTGGAGGAAACTAATAAACCTGAGCATGTTTATGTTTGCATGATATTCTTGTCGCAGTTAGTATTATCATGAATTTATTTATGATGAAGATTATGCTTATGGACTAACCCTTTGATCTTATTTTTACTTTCCAGAGTGTCTCAGGGGCTGGCTGGACTACCCCGGGCACTCGCCTTTATTTTCAAGTCCTTTTGTGGCGTCCCCCGAGTTTCAGGCGGTTTATCACGCCACTACTCTTGTGGACACCCGACTGGCATTTCTTTTCAAGTCCTTTCGTGGCGTTGCCTGAGTTCTCGGATGGTATCGTCCGATTTCTCTTTTAAACACCCGTGTGGCATTTCTCTTCAAGTCCTACCGTGGTGTCACTTGACATCCGACCGGTATTTCTTTATATATATTTTGTTGGTGCTAATTAATATTTATGTCTGCACTAACCATGATTTATCATGCCATGTTTTTGATAATGGTTTGCATGCATGAAGTTTCATCTATCATGGCATTTGCATTCAGTATATCTTATGTTCATAATGTTTGCGAGTACATTCAAAAGTACTCACTGGCTTGTCCCTGGCTATTTACTTGGCCAGACTTGGAGGAGGACGAGCCTTTGGAGGAGAATTGCGCTAGCGAGGCCGACGCTTAGAAGGTTCCCAGTCAGCACACCTGTGCCATGGAGTCTACCACTTGTATCATCCGTCAAGCTTCCGCCACACCAATAAAACAGTCAAGCCTCACACTGACGCTTGACTCTATGCTATTGTACCAGTTTTGAGTTCCACCACCCACTGTCATATTCCGCCACCATAGTGCGTTGAGTTGTTGTAATAAATTGTTGAGTCACCCTGACTCAACCCTGTGTAATGCTATATTGTACTGGTTATCTATATCAGGGTTGTCCACTGGTTGTTCTTGGGAGCCAGTGTGACTTCAGGCTATTCTGTGATTTATTTCCCAAAAATGGGCCTGACAGACCTTGGTATCAGAGCCAGGCTGACTGTAGGAGCTTTAGGCACAATCGCTAGTCACCAAGTCAGTGCTGACATTTTTCCAGCATGCATCTCATGCATCGTAGCAAATTTTCCTTAGTCATCATATACTTATGACATGGCTACCTGGATTTCTGTCTACTGTTGTAGATGGCTGGTGGCAGCTGCCCATCGCAGGTTTTCGCCAACGAGCCTGCGGGATTTTCCCGCCTTCTCGCGAGCATCGCGAGGGACGCGATGGGATCTCTCGGACGTCCTGAGTACGTCATTTACCCGGACACGATCTCAGAGACCCTGACTATGTACCAGGCATCGGTATATATTCGGGGTGGTGTTTCCGTGTCTTTCCGCCACTATCGCTTCATGGGGAGAGCCATGCCCACTGAGAGGCATGCTATCCAGATGGCCGCACGTGAGGCTATCGCACGTCTCAAGGACATCCTGCCTGTTATGCAGACCCGTCCCTATCACTACCTGCCATGCCACGTTCCATATACTAGCCACTATGCCTTTTCCTGCACCATAGGGGAAAGGGATCTGGCTATCGAGCCACTTGTCCAGTACATCATGGCCTTGGAGTCAGCTTTCACCTCCCTGGTGGATGACTACCTCACTGCGCGGGTGGACTTGTCTCGTGCAAGAGTTATTCGCAGGAGCGAGTACCGCTCTCCTTCGCCTCGTGCTCCACGCACTTCCACTCCACCATATGCTTCTCTGGCTAGTTCCGCGGCTCAGCGCTCGACCTCGACTGGCGATGCTAGCCGTCTGGTTGCACCTATTCCGACCAGAGCTTCTCCACTGACGAGCACGGTGCCACCTCCAGCAGGCGTGGCATCAACGACCGCACGACTGGAGACGATCCCCGAGGAGGAGGAGGAGGAGGAGGGCGAGATCGCATCCTCGGTGCCTTATCTGAGTCTCACTCTCAGCAGGACCTAGGATGAGCTGTGTGGACGAACACAGCTTTCCTCACCAGATGACCGCTTGAGAACACGGATGTAATATATTTATCTCCTGTTCTTCCTATCTTTTGTAAGATAGCGATGATAGGTCTGGACCGCAGGACGATGAGAGCGCGGAGAGTGCGCTAGTAGTAATAAGTGATCTTGTATGATACAGTTTCCACATATATCCTGTATAATTAACTCCTGCTTGTATAATTAAACTGCCTATGTAATATAACTGGCTGCCTTGTCTTACCTTGTCCTGGGGGAAAAAACTTATTTGGAATTTATTTTCTGCTATTTGATTCTTTTCTTTGGTGTTATACAAATACCCCAGAAAGAAAATGCATCGTCCCTGGACCCGTTCTATGCCAACTCCACCTGAGAACAACTTTGGACAGATGGGAAACAATTTTACTCAAGGGCAGACAAGTCAGCAAAGCAGTGATTCAGCGTTCTCGCAAGTGTGTCGCCTATACGAGCAGAGTCAGCAACAGCATCAGGAGATGATGTAGCATTTGATTAACATGGGAAATCACCAAGAACAACAGCAACCCAGGTCCAAACTGTCTGAGTTACAAAAGACCCGCCCGATGGTCTTCACTCACACTGACAAGCCACTAGAGGCAGACGACTGGCTTCGAGACATGGAAAGAAAATTGGTCATTGCTCAGTGTACTGACCAGGAAAAAGTGTTGTACACACCGCACTATTTTTCTGGGACGGCTGCTTCGTGGTGGGAGAACTTATGTCACACCCACCCTGACGGAGCAAATATGACATGGGAGCAATTCAAGGAGAATTTTCGGGGAGCACATATCCCTAATAGCATTATGAAATTGAAGAAGAGAGAATTCGAGGATCTCAGACAACGGGGCTCCACAGTAACCCAATATCTAGATCAGTTTACTCAGTTGGCCCGGTACGCCAACGATGAGTACATGACAGAGAACAAGAAGATGGAAAAGTTCCTCGACGGACTCATTTCATCTCTGAAATGCCAGCTGGTGGTTCATACCTTTCCAGATTTCAAGACGCTCGTTGATAAGGCTATTATTCTGGAAAATGAACACCGCAGTATGAATGAGGCTCGCAAGCGTCGCATGAACCAGTCAGTACAGGTTCGCAGCAACAGGCCCAGGAGTGATGTTCAAAGGCCGGTAATAACCCGACCAGCGACTACAGCTCCCCCACAGAACCGCAGTGCATTCCACAATAGGACCAAGGATACAACTTTTCATCCTGGAGTCACCTGCTATTCCTGTGGAGGAGAGGGGCATTATGCTAAACAGTGCCCAAAACAGGGAAACAACCCTCCCAAAGCCAACAACAACAACAATGGCCGCGGTGCGACCACAGCTCCGCGACGAAATAACTTCAACCCCAATAACAACCACAAGCAAGGACATATCAACCACGTGACTTTTGAGGAAGCTCAGAACGCACCGGATATCGTGTTTGGTACGTTCCCTGCCAACTCAATAGATGCTACAACTTTATTTGATTCCGGAGCTTCCCACTCCTGCATTTCCAAAAGATTTGCCTCGAAGAATCAGTTTCCCTTTTTGCCTTTGCAAAATTCCATGGTTATTCAGTCCCCGGGATCAAAGCAAAGTACTCAATGGTACTGCAAGGATGTGAACATTGAAATTAAGGGAATGGGATTCTCAGCTAATCTCATTGTATTGGAAGCAGTTGACCTGGACATTATTCTGGGAATGGACTGGTTAACCACAAACAAAGGTTTCATAGACTGCTACAACCGCACGGTAACTCTCACAAATTGCCAAGGAAAGACAATACAGGTTGGTACAAGGAGGATTGCCACATCACAAGGGAAATTAAATCAAGTGGATACGGTGGAATTAAGTAGGGTTCCTGTGGTCTGTGAGTACCCTGATGTATTTCCTGAAGAGTTACCAGGAATGCCTCCGGACCGCGAAATTGAGTTCGTTATTGAACTAGCACCCGGAACGACACCCATATACAAGAAGCCGTACCGTATGGCTCCAACGGAACTGGCAGAATTAAAGAAGCAAATTAAGGAATTGATGGAGAAAGGTTACGTTCGACCCAGCTCGTCACCATGGGGGTCGCCAGTTTTATTCGCCAAGAAAAAGGATGGTACCCTACGGCTATGTATTGATTACAGGGCACTTAATATGGTCACTATTAAGAATAAATATCCACTGCCCAGAATCAACGATTTGTTTGAGCAGCTAGCAGAAGCTAAAGTCTTCTCGAAGATAGACCTAAGATCAGGTTATCATCAGCTAAAGATTCGGACGACAGACATACCTAAGACGGCGTTTACTACCAGATATGGATTATATGAGTTCACAGTAATGCCGTTCGGCTTAACCAATGCCCCGGCATATTTTGTGCATCTCATGAACAAGGTTTTTATGAAATATTTGGATAAATTTGTGGTGGTATTTATCGATGACATACTTATTTACTCCAAGACACCCGAAGAACATGAGCAGCATCTTCGGATAGTACTGGAAGAGTTAAGGAAAAATCAACTATATGCCAAATTCAGTAAATGTGAATTTTGGTTGAGAGAAGTTGGTTTCCTTGGGCACGTATTGACCCAAGATGGAATCGCCGTGGACCCAGGAAAAGTAAAGGATGTTTTGGGTTGTTGTAATAAATTGTTGAGTCACCCTGACTCAACCCTGTGTAATGCTATATTGTACTGGTTATCTATATCAGGGTTGTCCACTGGTTGTTCTTGGGAGCCAGTGTGACTTCAGGCTATTCTGTGATTTATTTCCCAGAAATGGGCCTGACAATAGATGAGTACAAATAATATGTACTGTGTATCCGCCTGATGTAATGTACCATATCCTTTGATATAGGTATAGTTTAAAGAGCACAATATTATTTCGGCGAAGGATAAAAATCCCCGCATTAGCAAGAGCTTCATCGCAAGCAAGTGAAAAAAAAGAGATTCGTCGGGAGAGAATCTATTTTTACAAGGGGCAGCCCCCTCAATCGACCAAAAAGGCAAGAACATATATATAGTGTAGAATCGGGAGACGACCCAGACCACCGATATGCTTAGGAAGAAAATTGCCGAGCCATGCGACAGCTTTTGCCACGGTAGACAAATGGTTACCGGGAGTTTTGCCCGAGCGCACACAAATTGATATCATGGGTGAGCCGAAGGGATCAAGTTCGTTAGATGTTAGGGCTTTGTACATCATAAAGACGCATAGATCAGGGGTCACCCTCCTTTTCTAAAAAAGAAAGCTTGATGTCAGGGGTGAGTGGTCGAGGGAGTCTGTTAGCTAAGCTTCAAGCTAGCCTAGATAGCTTTCACAAGAGAGGCGCTACACCTACGGACAATTTTTACGGGAGCAGTAGTCAAGGTGTGATTTGAAATGGAAGGGAGAGTGCCACCACTAGAAATCAGGGGAGAAACCATTTCGTAGGGAGATGACTGCGTAGGTCAATTGCGTAGATGTACACGTAAGTCTAGTATTTTTGCGCTCACAATATTGGCAGGAGGGAATATATTCGATGATATATGCATGCATTCACTTCGTATGGCAGCCTCACGGGATTGTTTTGTTTGTTATATAGGGTACTATACTAGAAATGCCCTTTTCATGCAGACCTAATTACGCAGGGACAATTCAAAAGCGAAACAACTGCTATAGTTCGTATTACAATTCATAGCTTTCTTTTTTATCATGCCGAACGTATACTTTATTTAGCGAGCTATACACCTGATGTCCTCCAGCTCCACAGCTCTCAAGATAAATTGCAAACATGTAACTTACCCGATCTCATGCCTAACTAGTAGGTTTGCTATGATGGAGGGTGGCAACTTCAGCAGAGCATCCTCAAACAATATCTGATGATTGTTATCATGCTCTAATAAAAGGGGAAGTTGAATGTCAAAAAAATAGTGATCACGGGCAAAAAAAGGTAACTTTGATCTACCGCTGCCCCGGCAAGACCATGGACCCCCTTTCCCCCAGCTATTGCTTTCGGCGATGGAAGGGGGCGGGGAATCCAGTGCTTCGGTCAGGTGGTGGTAGGGTTAGAATATGTTAGGGTTTAGCGTCTAGGCGGCGGTGGTGAGATGATGGTGTCATCCTCAGCAAGGAATAAGGTATCCCTGCCTCGCCATTGTTCTATAGCCTCTTCATATCATTGGGAGGTATGTGGAGGATAGTATGCCCCAATAACTGGTTCTCTAGTTTACCCTTTTGTTTTGCAAGTTCATCTCGGTGTCACTATCATACGCAGTGGACAACGTGACTATACATCTTGGTCCTCCAGCTCCATCTCAGTTTGAAGATGTTTGGCCAGCCTATGCCATGTTGGGGAGTGTGTGAGATTTGTGTTTCCCAACTCCATCTGGATGGACCGGACATTTTACATGACCTCGTTAGTGTTTTCTTCTTTGGGGCACACATTTTGTACACAAGTCACAACCGTTGATACCTTCTGTTCTACATTGATACTTTTCAGTCACGGCCTCTACAAGTTTCTGGATTTCAACAGGTTGGCTCCACTGGGATGGAGATCTGGCAACGCGCTTCGCTCACGACGCACCACCAGTGGATGCAGGAGGAAGAAGACTTCGAGAACCCCAATAACTTAGATTTTTTTGAAGTTAAGTGAGGTTGTTTTTGTAAGGATATGTACTCCTTAATATGAGGTATTTGATCTTTAGAAAAAAGTAATGTATTTGAATTTCAATTTCAATAAATTATATACTGCATACATAAACATTTGTGTGTGTGTGTGTGTGTGTTCAAGTAGATTTTAATAAAATTAAATAATCATGGTAGATATTTGTAAAGCATTCATTCTGACCAATATCTTAAGGACACGACTATTTGCAAAACATTCTTTTATGTGCAGAATGTTCCAACCAACCCGTCTATACCCACACATAATGATATAAAGAATATCTGGTGCATCATCATCCAAGTCTAGTTGCATGACAAGTAGCTCAATGCCACTGGCAGATTGTGAGTTTCCGTCATTCTTATCAAGCACTTCATCCAGACCATCGAAGTGTGAACGAGAAACATAATAGACGACTATGAATTAAGTCGTCTTGATTGGTGTAAGGGTTCTAGATACCCTGTGTTGGCAAAGATAGTAAGATGGTTCTTAACTATACTAGCTAGCTTCATATCTTCAGAATCAACTTTTAGCACCGGTGGAAGGGTTTTAGATGACTTTAGGAGCTCTGTAAACTGGGATAGCATTTAGGGATTGGCATGTGTTGCAAGTTATATTAAGGGTGCCTACTAAGACAAAGTGTTGTGGTATGATTTCCATATTTTTGTTACACATTAACTCTCTTGTTATGTCGCCGCTAACTTTCAAAAAAATAGGATGGAGATTGAAAAGGAGGTAGTTCTGACCAAGAAGTTTTGGTGGATTGCAACTATAAAACTATTGGTAACTACATTAGTTTCTACAATGCTTGAAAAAAAAGCCAATATTTGCAAAAACTATTGTTACATGTAGACTCTCATGTGGATGTTGCTATTTGGTGTATGGAGAATGGAGATGCATCATATGCGGTCTTATCAAAGGATATGACCGCCAGCAAAAGGCATTTGCATCCAGCTGATGCTGCATTTGGGACCTTGCGCAAAGAAAAGATCCCCTTGTGGGAAGAGATTTAGGTGGGCCAAGATTTGTCAGGCAAAGGTGCAGTGAAGAAGGTCTTCAGTCGTCTCGGCCGCCGAAGAAACATATATCGCAGGACGCTGACTTGCGCGTCTGGAACGATCTGATCGTGCCATACGCAAGAAGAGGACACATGAGGGTTGCCATAGGAGTTTTTGCCAGGGCGCACACAACTTGCTGTGATGGGTGTCGTTGAAGATAGGCTACTAGCTAAACTTCAAGCTCTCGCCGTATGGAGAGCTAGCTACACCTCATCTAGATATTCATTCAGTGATGCTTATCTAGCTAGTTACTAGTAGGTACGTCTCGTGTGCTTCATCTTCACAGCTCACTAGAGAAACTGCAGCTTCTTTGTAGCTACTACAGACATGTGAACACTGACTGGTAGGTTCACTGAATACCATCTCACGTGCATGATTGCTTGGTATTTTGTCTCATGATAGTGATACCGCTGGGTGGCATGCATCAAGTAGATTTCCGTTCTTGCCGACATGTACATAGATGTCAACTGTTCAGTTTTCATCAGAAACAAGTTGACTGAAAGGTGATCGACGAAGATGGTGCTTGTGAATGCAATCTACTAGTCATCATGTTAGTACAGTACATTTCTGTATATTAAACTGGACCGGAGAGTATATTGCATTTCTATGATCACCACTGTGCATAGGAGTACATTGATTGCTACAAGTTGTGGTACATAAAAGAGAACACGAGGTACAAGCTTGAAACAGAAGCCCCAATAAGAGGGAAGTACATGGAGGCACACGATTATACATTTTTGGTTGTCCAGAGTAAACAATCTTTGGAGGGAAATACATAGAATATTCTCGAGTAAATAGCATAGAACTACAACTTTACATGCTAGGGTTTCAAAAAACTACCGAGTTCTCAATTTTCTCAGATAAATACCAAGTGAGTGATCGACTGTTGTCAAAAACCCAAATCGTGGAGTGTGTTAAGATTGACCATGATTATGACAGGTCGGGCCCGCACCTAAACGAACTGTTTTTTGACAGTTAACTTACAAATGGAGCCCACATGTCAGTGTCTCTTCCTTTAACTAGCTAGTACTTGGCTATGGTATACTGCACTTGCACCTCATGTACCATATCCTCAGCTTACAAGAGGAAATTACAGCTTCTTTCTAACTAGCTAGTACTTGGCTATGGTACACTGCACTTGCACTCTAGTAGTACCCTAGTAGGTTCACTAAATATTATCCAGCCAACGTGTTGCTTGATATTTTGTCTTGCTTGTGATACTTGTGGTGGCATCAAGTAGTTTCTCATTCTTGCCGACATGTAGAACTTATATAATGGTTTTCATTGTACTTAATCTGTTCAAAATATATAAGATGTATGAATCTTTCAAAAATTCAAAAAATATTCCCACATTTATAGAACAAAATGTGAAAAGTATATTTCATGACATAAAATATGAAAAGTATATTTCATCCGTTTAGGATGTGCTGCACGCACCGTACAGCCACACCAAACCCACTCATCGTCGTCGTCAGACTGTATGTGGACAAAAATCCCCAACGTTGATCTTGCATACTACCATTTGACATGTGTTTGGGGTACACCATGACGTATCTTTTTAACTACATGATGTTCTTTTTAGAAAATGAGGATGATCCTGGCTTCTGCATCTGGGCGATGCATGCAACCATTTTATTAATTATTCATAAAATCTTAATAATACATCAGGTAGTCTGAAGCCATCATCTTAGCAACATATCTCGCTACTCCCATCCACTTGATGAAGGGGTGCCGAATTTCCGAGCCGAGTACAAAACAGACATCACACCAATACATAACTTCTAAAGCCAGAGGCCCCGACCAACCCGCGTTGCTGGGCTCGGGCACACACCGGTCTAGCGCACCCTCAAACGCCACCGCCGCCGTATACCACTGATCCATCTCCAGAACAAAAACTGACGCATCACTTTTGCCAGGCCAACCGTCGACGCCATCAAGGCGTTAGACAACGCCACGAACCTGCATGTATCCATCCACATGTGCCCATCACCGAAACTCTGCAACGCCATGCCACCGAGATCAGTCGTCGGCCTTGCCGTAGATGTAACACCGCTCCTCCTCTTTTCCCCTCCAGCCAGCAGATGCTCCAAAACGATGTCCCTAGGAAGGAGAACGAAACCATAGGCGTCATCATCGTCTAATCCGGTAGGCCCCGATCTAAGGTTTCCCCCAGAACATCACGATCAAGATTGCCACTGAACGACACCCAACCAAGACGGGCCCACCACCGTCCCATGCTTCACGAAGGCGACAACTCCATGAAGATGACGAGGCCGCGAGTGTCCTTGCCACCCTATCCATAGGGTTCTGGGTTTTCACCGTGGTACACGAGCAAAGGAGGGATGCAGAGGCGGAAGGGAGCACCTTGACGGCGCCTATATGTAGGGAACAACACCCGCAGACGTCGCCATCGTTGTGGCCGATAGATTCGGCCTTGAATTTTTCTGGGCTTCACACTTCCCCATCCCCTTCCTCAGACGCGGCATCGGCGAGCAGGGGCATCCGGATACGAGATCATAAGGGATGGAGTAGGATTGTTTCAGATCCAGGGCGGGCGACCCCGAGGTCACCACGCCCCGCACGCACCACCCGATGCCGCCTTGCCGCCCGCACTGCCAAGGGGGACGACCAGTACCCGTTTCAACCGCTGGCCGAGAGCACCATCGCACCACCTCTTCAGGCCGATGCCTCGGCTCCAAAGCAACCCGTGCGCGGCTAGGCAGACAGATCCTCGCTGCCACCTTCCCCGACGGCCGCTCGGTGTTCCGGCGACCCCCTCCGATGGCGGCGAGGGAGAAGAGAGTGGGGAGGAGCGCCCGACGGCGGGCTAGGATTAGTGCCGCTCGGGTCGCTCACACTCGTGCATATTCGAGAAAAATAATATTAACCTTATGTTTTTTTTTGTCTCCCTCGATTGCTAGAAATTGGTTTGTTTCCAAATATTCTTTTCACGCCCAGCCGGACACCACGTATTATATGCTAGTTAATGTGTATAACCAGGTAGAATTAGTCGGCTTAAGAAAAGTCAACATGGTCTTTACATTAAGCCGGTCACGATGCGCCGTCCCTTCCGAGCCATTCCATGTCATCCACACCATCATATTCTTTGACGTGCGCATATAATATCTTCCTACCATCGCTCTTTCTCTCTGGTCACTACAACTGTACTCACATGGGATCACTCCATTAAGGGCCAGTTCTTTTCCTGATTTTTTTGGGCTTTCAAAATAAGCTGCCCCCTACCCAGTTTATTCTAGAAGCCCAATCAAAATTTTCTTTGTAGAAGCCTATTAATCAAGTCTTAACTACTAGGCTTCTAAAACAATAAGTTTGGTTGGGCTTCTGGAATAAGCTGGGTAGGGGGCAGCTTATTCTAGAAGCCAGCAAAAGAACTAGCCCTTACTCTGCCTACGCATGTCATGGGTGAGGGCATCTCCAATACCCCGCAAATATGCTCCCATATATGTCCGTGGATATGAATGCGGTAGCCGGCTATTCAATCTTATGCGCGAACATTCGGGCACAACTTTTTTTAAGCCCACATGTTCAAATAGGCGCATATATAGTTTGGCATATTTGAATGTTCAAATGCAATAGTAAATAAGTTCAAATATTATACTCCAAAATTGTTGCCCCTTTTAACAGCTCACATATGCTCAATCAGATCTTTCTTCAGTTGCTTGTGAGTTACTCGATGCCGATTATGTTGATGCACTTGAACAAACTCTTCAAATATGGCCGGATTCTGGTCAGGAAGTTCGATAGGATCACCCATCTTCTCAAATTCAAGACACACAACAAAATCATCATACTCATCCTTCACGATCATGTTGTGCATGATCACACAAACATGTCATCGACTCCCACAAGGTCTTCATATCCCATTGTTTAGAAGGTCCATGAACAACTGCAAAACATGCATACATAACTCCAAATGCCCATGAAGGATACATACCGTCAACCAGATGGTAACTCATGTTGTACTCATGTCCATCGACAGTATAGTGGAAAGGAGGAGCTTTTCCTTCAGTCAGCCTAGCAAACAATAGTGATCGTTGCAGCACATTGATGTCATTCTGAGACCTGGACATGCCAAAGAAAGCATGCCAAATCCAAAGATCATTTGATGCAACTGCTTCAGAAATGATGGCGGGCTTCTTACATTACCTTGATATTGCCCATGTAAAGCTTTTGGGCAGTTCTTCCATTTCCACTGCATGCAATCAAGAGATCCGAGCAAACTTGGCCACCCTCTTCAATCTGAGAATGCCTAAGACCCTTTCGGTGTATGCCACAATAGGTTCTCCGAGATACTGATTTCCAATCACCTCAATCACGGCACTTGCAATCCTAACCATAGCATCTCCGCATGTGCTCTCATGCATCAGTAGGTACTCATCACACAAATCAGCGGCCGTGCCATATACAAGCATCCGCAGTGCGGCCGTGCACTTCTAGTAATCAGAGAAACCAATCCTTCCCATGCCGTCCTTCTTCAAGATGAAGTAGTCATCAAAGGAACGAACACCATGGTAGAGACAATCAAAGACATTTTTACACATACGAAAGCGCCGAAAAAATTGTCAGCAAAGAGAGCATCAAGGGAAAAGTAGTCATCCATCATGGGGCATCAAATGGCCGCGCACCCTGTTGCGGTTGAGCACTTGATGACCCTTGATCGATCCCTTGAAATTGAGAACACGCTCTTCCGCACACTCCACGTCTGCATGGACTGCATGCATGATCGCGGTCTCATCCGTGTAGTCTTCCTCATCGGACGAGACGTAAGACGACTCAACATAGTCCCGCATATGTATTCCATATCCAAATCCATTGCTTCAAAAGAAGAAGGGACAAAAATTTAACACAATCATTTCACCGAACAGTTACCGGGTATGGTGAGTATTGTAGGAGCTAATGGTACATACGCGCAGGTAGGAGGAGAGGTGTATAACGGCGGTAGAGGAGAATCGGCTTGGAGCCCGGGTGTACCGTTGGAGTTGCCGGACTTGTCGAGTTCTGGCGGTGGTGTGGCTGGGCAGCCGGGGTGGTGGAAGTGCCACAAAGGCAAGAGATAAAAAGGGAACGAGAGAAAATGGAACGATGGACGCGGGGCGACCCGGTGGGGTTTCAGGTGGGTTGGGGGTGTCGGAGTCTGACGTGTGTGTGCTGTTCGGACACCCGTAAAGTCACCCCCACTGCCACCCAGTTAGTCTCGGGTTTACCGGAAAAAGTGTGTCCGGACCGCTCAGCGGAGCGATACAAGACTACATTGGAAGGCTAAACATGTTCCGCGGTCCGAACGGTTGCCGGCGGTTTGAGGGTCCGCTTTGGAGATGCCCATACAAAAGCCATCTCTCTGTTTGTATACGGTAATCTCCTCTCTCTTATTTAGTTTGCTCTCCAGCTCAGCTGAAATCCTACGTGGCAGCTAACAACAAGCAATAATGGACTAGAAGAAGTATGAATTGAATTGGAGGAGCAGCAGCTTGAGTCCACGGATTTCAGTCGACAGACAACAACAACAACCAAGTTTGAATTGGGAGGCAGGTGCGGGACAAGTGGCCACAGACTATCAGTACCGAACCACTTGCAACGCATGCTCACACACACACACACACACTATAAGATAACATGCACCACCCAAGCAGTTTTTGCCAAGAGCACTTACGAATCAATTGCATCCCAAACAAGGTTTCTTACCGAGGGTTGTTGCGTTTGTGCATACATTGCATACATCAGCTAAATCCATGGCGAAATGCTGGCTGCTGCTCCACTTGCTGGCGTTCCTCTTGCCAGCGGTAAGCGCTACATCGTGCCACGCCGACGACCTCCGCGCGCTGCAGGGCTTCGCCAGGAACCTTCAAGGTGGCGGCGTGCTCTTACGTGCCGTCTGGTCCGGCCCCTCGTGTTGTGGCTGGGAAGGTGTGAGCTGCGACGGCACAAGCGGACGCGTCATGGCGCTTTGGCTTCCCGGGCACGGGCTTGTGGGGCCCATCCCAGGATCATCCTTGGCGGGCCTCACACAGCTGGTGGAGCTCAACCTTGCCAACAACAAACTGATCGGCACCATCCCATCGTGGATTGGTGTGCTTGATCACCTTTGCTACTTGGATCTCTCTGATAATTCATTGGTTGGCGAGGTACCCAAGAGATTGATGCAACTCAAGGGCCTCGTCACCACTCGTCGTTCACTGGGTAACAGAAGAACACTTCAACAACAACAACCAAATATCATATCCGGCACAAACAACAAAGTCCGATCTGGTAGAACAAATGTTGTATCCGGAAACGACAACACTGTCATATTTGGGAACGACAACACTATGGCTGGGAGCAACAATACCATCACAACTGGGAGCAACAATACCGTAACCGGTAGCAACCATGTTGTATCTGGGAGCAAACACATTGTAACTGACAACAACAATGTTGTTTCCGGGATAGACAACAATGTATCCGGGAGCTTCGACACCGTATCCGGGAGTCACAATATCATATCTGGTAGCTCCCACACTGTATCCGGGAGTCACAATACCGTATCCGGGAGCAACAATACCGTATCAGGGAGGAACCATGTCGTGTCTGGGAGCAACAAAGTCGTGACAGGAAGTTAATGGTTTGTCAACAAGTGTAGCTCACAATCACTTGGTGGGGCCAATCGTGTTATGTAATTTCATGGATATAGCATCCTTTTTCTACTTGGAATAAAATTTCCGGAAATTGTCTTACATACTTGCTGAACCGAATATGAACGGCGGCTTACACATGATGTAGAACAAGCGTGTTTGATTATGTATAAATTTGCATGTTGGATGTATGCATGTCGTGTGTTCTATTCTGTGTGATGTTTGATGCTTTCGTATCCTCATTGGGCATTTGGAATGTGGATCACATAGTGTTTTTTTCTAAAAAGCCCTCAGGATTATATTGAAGATTCACCAGTAGTACAAGGGACCTCAGAAGAAAATAAAATTACAACTAAATCCTTGGACCACTCAACACACACTAATCTTGCAAGAGTGAGTTGCAGGCCCGCCGTCGCCATCGCCACTCCATAGCCGGAGCAAGCATCCTTTTGAATTATACGTGCTTAATACTCCCTTCGTTCCCAAATATTTGTCTTTCTAGACATTCCAAATGGTTACGACATACGGATGTATATAGACATATTTTAGAGTGTAGATTCACTCATTTTGCTTCGTACGTAGTCACTTATTGAAATCTCTAGAAAGACAAATATTTAGGAACGGAGGGAGTAGTAGTTAATATCATCTAGCTATGCACACTTCTCTTGCGCAAGTATAACTGCAAGATGCATCCATGTCGTATGTTTGTAGGAGATGGAGCGAAAGAGCATAAATTTGTTCAAATAATATATACACTGTATCCATCATGATCTAATTGATCGGATCCTTTGATACTACTTCCTTCGTCCATGAGTAAGTGTCTCAAACTTAGTACAACCTTGTACTCCCTCCGTCCGGAAATACTTGTCATCAAAATGGATAAAACAAGATGTATCTAGATGTATTTTAGTTTTAGATACATCTCCTTTTGTCCATTTTGATGACAAGTATTTCTGGACGGAGGAAGTATTAAGGTTAGTATAAAGTTGAGATATTTATTTTGAGACGGAGGGAGTAGAATATTTAAAAAGTAGAGTACTTTTTTATCCGGCAAAGGAAAAATCTCCGCATAAGCAAGAGCTTCATCGCAAGCAGGTCAAAAAAAAAAATGACTCGTCGTGAGAGAATCTATTTTTACAAGGGGCCAGGGCCCGCTCAATCAACCAAGAAGGCAGGAACATATATATAGTGTGGAGCAGGGAGCCAACCCAGACCCAGACCATCGATACACTTAGGAAGCAAAAGATCCAGTGTTGCAACGGATGCAAAAGATACATTGACCATTAGTTTCATCTCGCAGTTTCACACGACTTTCGTGTTGCGCATGTTCTATTTCGACGATTGTAGACGAGTAGATGTACATCTTTCTCGTGATTGTATATACGCATATGTGTGGTCTGGTTTAAAGACACTCCTTAATCGTTTTTCTAGACCTCTACCCCACGTCCTCTTACATTTCACAATCTGTTCCACTAGCATCTTCATCGTCGTTGTTCATTTCGGTCTCGTCTCCAGTGTCCTACTACACACGAACAACCGTTGGGGCCGTTCCTCTCGGCCTTCTCTCCCACGTCGAGCTACACTGGCTCCATTGTCAATATCGTTCCTCTAGGCTTGCTTGCCTGCATCCTAATATATTGTCGCCAATGTCATTCCTTTCGGGATCCTCTCTTGCATCTTACTGCACTGGCGCCAGCATGGCGCGCCAGTGGCGTAGCCAGGAATCCGAGCCAGGGTGGTCCAATGAACACAAATCATTTTTTCGAATACAAATGGCATACCAAACATACTAGTACAACATATATCAAAAGGAGATATCTATTATGTCTTGAAAGTATATTGAATTCAAGATACACAATTAAGTTTCTACTATGCACAAACTTGGATCCAAAAATAGACGCAATGTCTAATGTCCTTCTCATTTTGAGTCAATTCAAATGTTCAGTTGGTCAATAAATACATGTATTGTAATTTTTACAAACACACTCTGAATTAAGCTTGTTCAAACAAATTTAAATCTTGAAAGAAAAAGCTAACCTTAAATGGTGTTTGAAGGACATGAAAACTAAATCCTCAGTCTAGCGGCTCAGCCCCGGCCCCTGTGGCACGCCCCCGGGAAAGGGGTGCCCAGCCGCACACCATCTTGCGGGGCGCCCTGTTGCCGACCTCCACCGGCCGCCAACGACCTGCGTCATCGCTTGCTAAGTCCCTAGGGTTCATCTATTCACAAGAAATTGGGAACGCCTCCTCATCTCTGTTCTACCACGAGGTGGGGCCGCGGGAACGATCAGCAGGATCGTAGCGTTGCATGACTGTGCGAGGAAATGAGAACGCTTGAGTCCTGTAAATGTGGGCTTCCAAGCTTTGGGCCTTGGACGTTGGCTAGGCTGCAGTCTAAAGCAGTGTTTTTTCACGTTGATGTATATGGGCCTAGGGGCTGCCAAATTTCCAGGGTGGTCCATGGACCACCCTGGCCACCCCCTCCCTCAACGCCCTCGTATTCTTCCCTTCACATGGACTTTCTTTGCGGCAGCGATGCATGCAACTAGTTCGCCACACCGCCGACGAGATGGCTCGCCCGCGACTCCGTGCTCATCATGTCAAACGCGGCGGTGCGGTGACCGTCCACAGCAGTCATCAAGGCACTCTACTGTAACTCAGTGTGTTATGTGCAATTGTTAACTCTTAATTAAATCCTCTGTATGAAACCAAACACTATGTAATTGCATCAACACAACAATGCAGGACACTAAATACCATGCCAAAATTGCCCCTGTATTGCACGCAGTCTACATGTAGACAATCAAATGATATGCAGATAGTGATTTTTTGCCTTTTTTTTTCCAATTAGGCCTAACTGAGACATACAATTGGTACACATGTAGTGATGGAAAAATCGATGCGGCCAACCGAATATGCCCTTATCTACTGACTAGTACGCGTCATGGCTCATGTGCTTCATCTTCACAGCTGACAAGGAAAACTACAGCTTCTCAGACATGTGACTGAACACTAGCTAGCAGGTGCACTGAATATCATCCAACAAACATGCTTACTAGATCTTGTGTCTTGCTCGTGATACTTGTGGTGGCATCAAGCAGTTTCTCATTCTTGCCGACATGTAGAAATTAACAGGATTATTAATTTTCACTGTGCCTAAGTAGGCAAGTAATGCAGTCTACGTACTAATCATCCTGTCAGAGTATGCAGTGCATTCCTCTGTCTTACGCTGTAGACAATAAATTGGAGCAGTGTATAGTGCATTTCTTGGACTTCCACCATTTCAAAATAAAAATAGAATTATTTATTTATTTTAAATGCAAACATTTTTTATGTTTGAACATGTTATAGAAAAGATGTCAAGATGTCTACAGCACCAAAAAACAAAATATAGAAAATATATTCCATGAATTTAGGTTGTTTTGCACGGTAAACGGCCATCAAACCCACTCAAATCCATCATATTTAGACCGTACTTGAAACTTCACACAGAAGCGCCCAACGTCAATCTTGCATACTACCAAAGTGTACGCACAAAATATAACCCCCCACTAAGGTGACTGACGGACTGATTATCATTATCTGTTTCGTTTGTGTAACCATTACACATGTGATTGGGAGTACATCCTGATGTATTTTCTTAATTGCATGGCGTATTAGATTGACATTATATTAGAGGGCAATCGCAACTTTCTAGTGAACTTAGAGCATCTATAGCCGGGCGCCTCAAACCCTGCTCAAATGTCCGGTCGGACGACCCGGTCATTGACCGGTCAAAAAAAAGCGACTCAAATGGACGCCTCAAACTGACCTCGAACGCCCGGGCATACCGACACCCCTCATATCCAGTCTAAATCTGGGGTGGATATGGAGTGGCCCGGGCGCGACCGGGTGCATCCGCCACGTCTGAGCTGGCCCACGGCGGCACACCCTGATCCTCAATATATTTGTCCCTATCCGCTCACTAGATCGAACCCTGGTCCACTCCACACCACTCCAGTCAACTCCGCGACCTAAGCTACCATCCGGTGATCTACAACTTCCTCCAGCATGGAGGGGGGCAGCGGATCTCCTCTGGCAAGTCAAGATCCGTTGAGTGAGGTGTCGTCCCGTGCGGGTTGGAGGAGGCTATGACCGCCCACACTGCACTCCACCTCTTCGAGGAGGACTTTGCCCGACCGACGGTGGTGGTGGGGGGGTGTTTCCGGCACGAATCTATTGCATCGGGTGCTCGGATCTGCCGGGGCTGGATCGTCGCGGTCCGATAGTCTCCCCATCTCCGGTCCGCTGTAGTATGAGTGCTAAAGGGACAGGTGTGCCCGTCGTGGAAACGAGAGGATAAGGGTGGCCGAGGCCCGCCTCGCTGCCGACAACTCTGGCGACAAGCAGATCTGGCTGTATCCGTTTTGCGTTTTCGAGCGCTACTTCCGTGAGAAAGACGGCGAAGGCACTGGCAAGGCCAAGGGCAGTCATGGATGATCTTCTCCATAGCTAATATCTAGGTAGAATATGCCAAATTTAGGTAGTCCGGTGGAATGTCCTTATGTAGTAGCCGGATGATCTATGTTGCATGTGTTTTGTAGGATTTAAGATTTGCTAATTGAGGTGTTCGGTTGTGTGAAGAAAAAATTGAGATATGATCCGTCACTGCTCGTGGACACGGCCTGCGTTTGAGTGCCCGGGTTTGCTATCCAGGGCTGAAGATGCTCTTTGTGCTTGCTAATTACTACTTTAGGGTATGTACAATGGTGTTATCTTAATAGCGCCACATAGGTTAAATGCTTATGTGCAGGAGAGAGAAATCATAAGAAAAAATATGCCTTCTTTTTAACTAAGAGATGATCTCTTAGCAACAATTGTCTCACCACATATTTAGAGATGTCTTGTTATTGAAGATAAGACTAAGAATTATCCATTGTACATCACTTTTTATTGTCTTTCCTAGATTACATGACAGACCTAGGATAAGATAGTCTTACCAATCATTGTACATGCCTGTTAGTCCACGCAAGGTGAGAATGCATCATCTCTTCCGAGCCATTCCATGCCATCCACACGGTCGTTCATTGACGCCCGCATATAATATCTTCCTACGATTTTTCGGTGTCCCTCTTTCTCTCTGTGCACTGGAACTGTAGTCGCACGGGATCACTCAATTATTACTCTGCCTAGGCAGGCATGCCATGGGTGACAAGAGCCCTCTCTCTGCTTGCATATGGGGTCACTCAATTATTAATCTCCTCTCTCTGCTTGCATACTGGCATTGAGTAAGAGGAGTGGCAGCTTGAGTCCACGGATTTCAGTCGACAGAAGATAACAAAAACCAAGTTTGAATTGGGAGGCAGTTGTGGTCCTTGTGACCACGGACTAACAGTACTACTGAACCACTTGCAACGCGTGCTTACACACACACACACACACACACACAAACACACACGCACACACACATACACAAACACACACGCACACACACATACCACCCAAGCAGTTCTTGCCAAGAGCACTTGCGAATCACTTGCATCCCAAACAAGGTTTCTTACCGATAGTTGTTGTGTTTGTGTAGAGGTAGCATACTTCAGCTGAATCCATGGCGAAATGCTGGCTGCTGCTCCAATTCTTGGTGTTCCTCTTGCCGGCGGCGAGCGCTACGTCGTGCCATGCCGACGACCTCCGTGCGCTGCAGGGCTTCGCCAGGAATCTCAGTGGTGGCGGCGTGCTCCTACGCGCTGCTTGGACTGGTGTCTCGTGCTGCGGCTGGGAAGGTGTGAGCTGCGATGGCACAAGTGGACGCGTCACGGCGCTTCGGCTACCCGGGCGCGGCCTTGTGGGGCCCATCCCTGAAGCATCCTTGGCGGGCCTCGCGCACCTGGAGGAGCTCAACCTTGCCAACAACAAACTGATCGGCACCATTCCATCGTGGGTTGGTGAGCTTGATCACCTATGCTACTTGGATCTCTCCAATAATTTATTGGTTGGCGAGGCACCAAAGAGTTTGATACAGCTCAACGGATTCGCCACAACTGGTCCTTCATTGGGTAAGTCTTTCACTAACATGCCATTGTATATGAAGCGTAGTAGAAGAACACTCCAACAACAACAACCTAACATCATATCCGGGACCAACAACAAAGTCCGATCTGGTAGAACCAATGTTGTATCGGGGAACGACAACACTGTCATATTTGGGAATGACAACACTGTTGCTGGGAGCAACAATACCATCACAACTGGGAGCGGCAATACCGTAACTGGTAGTAACCATGTTGTTTCTGGGACCAAACATATCGTAACCGACAACAACAATGTTGTTTCCGGGATCGACAATAATGTATCCGGGAGCTTCCACACCGTATCCGGGACTCTCAATACCGTATCCGGGAGCAACAATACCGTATCTGGGAGCAACCATGTCGTGTCTGGGAGCAACAAAGTCGTGAAAGGAGGTTAATGGTTTGCCAGTCAGCGTAGCTCACAATCACTTGGTGGGGCCAGTCGTGTTATGTAACTTCATGGATATAGCATCCTTTTCCTACTTTAAATAAAATTTCCAGAAATTATCTTGCTTACTTGCTGACATGAATATCAACGGCGGCTTGCATCTGTATACCAAGCCTACTTGCTTATGTACAAATTTGCATCGTGGATTTATGCATGTCATGTGTTCTATTCTCTGTGATGTTCTTATACACACTTCTGTTGTGGAAGTGTAAATGTTCATCAATGTCGAATGTTTGGATCAAGGAGATCGAGCAAAAGAGTATAGATTGGTACAAATAATATGTACAATCACTAGTAGAAGACATGGCTTTGATGCAAACTCAATGCACCCTTTAGTCTCGGTTGCATTACGAACCGGGACTAATGTGAGCATTAGTCCTGGTTCGAACTGCTAGGGTGTCGGGAAGGCATTAGTCCCGGTTCGAATGGGACCTTTAGTCATGGTTTGAGACACGAACGGGGACTAAAGGTTGCGATGCCCTTTAGTCCCGGTTCGTGTCTCAAACCGGGACTAAAGATTAGGTGTGATGCCCTTTAGTCCTGGTTCGTGTTTGAAACCGGAACTAAAGGGGTTCAAACTCTACTCCCGGTGTATCGCCATTTCAGTTATGAAAAAACAAAGGAAAATGATAAAAACTTCAAAAATTAAAATCCTTCAAGATGTAGTGATGTTACTGCATATACTAGTTATGAAAATTTAAGAACTTAAATTTAGACATGTTTTGTAAAAAAGTGTGATGAAAAAGTAAAACGACAATAAATTTTGCATACGATGTAAAAAAAGTATAATATATTAAAATGTTCAGCACAAAAATCCGCATCCAATTTTGACCGTCATAGGCCGTTTTTAATTTTTATTAGAATCCTCAAATTCTAAAAGGAAAAAGTTATGCTCAAATTTCAATTTTTTTTTAATTTTGGTTAAATCTGGTCAAACTATGGTCATACTACTTATTCAAGAAATATCAGTGTTACTAAATAATTATTCAAGAATATTAGTGTTACTAAATAATTATTTTAGTTCCTTTGAATTTTGGTCAAATCTGGTCAAACTGTGGTCAAACTAGTTATTCAATAAATATTAGTGTTACTAAATAATTATTGGTTTTAAGAATAATAGTTTCAAACTCAAATGGTGTAACGTGTGACTTCATGCTCAAGTTCAACTCCTAAGGGTTAATAGGATTGACAGCTTACTATTGTCAGGAAAACAACAAGTGCAGACTTGGAAGCAAGGGGGAATAGAACTAAGAAGTTAAGCGTGCTCAGGCTCGAGTAGTGAGAGGATGGATGACCGGCCGGGAAGTTAGATGATTTGAAATGATGAGGGGTGATTAGAGATTAGAGATATAATGAATGAGAGATTAAATTCAAATAATTCAGAAATTTGAAAATCATAAAAAAAAATCAATTTTGTTTTCAATATTTTTTAGAAAAAAAAAGACAGCGGCCACGTGAAGCCCCTTTAGTCCTGGTTCATAAGCGAACCGAGACTAAAGATTTTGGACTTTAGTCCTGATTCCAGAACCCGGATTAAAGACCCTCTGAAACCGGGACTAAAGGCCCGTTTTCTACTAGCGAATGTATCCTCTTGATCTAATTGACCAGATCCTTCGTTACTGGTATAGTTTAACGAGCACATTGCTTTTTTTGGCCAAGGATAAAAATCCCAGCAAAAGCAAGAGCTTCATCGCAATCAGGTGGAAAGAAAAAGATTAGTCACAAGAGAATCGGTTTTTCACAAGGGGTCAGCACCCTCGAGCGACCAAGAAGTTTCATAACACGATTCGCCAGCGCCCTCACAATCACATCCCAAGAAATTCCCACGTTAATCAGATTTTACGAGCCGTTAATCTCGTGGGACCGAATTATAACGGTGTAGATTAGCTGATGAAATCCTCTAGAAAAAACTTGATTTTAAATAACTCATGTGACAAAAATAATTAACGAACTGACTAGAAGTGCACGTAAACCTGACCCAGCCTGTACATAACCACCATCGACTCAATTAGGTCAATCTCTCATGACTCAAATTCACACGTGTCGCTCCCTCTCTCTTTTTCACGTCTCTCTAGCAATCTCTCATGTATATGTTTTTTTTGGGCTAGCTGGATCTCTCACGTTTCTTTATTTCCATCTCACGCACCTCTCTCTCTTTCTCTCTCACATGTGTCCCTTTCAAACAGTATGTCTCTCTTCTATCTATCTTTAAAAAAAACTCTATTCTATCTATCTAGCTATGTTCTATTAATTAATCATAGACAAACAATAAATAAAGAAAAACCAATGATGTTCTAGGTCCAAATTTTAACGGTAGAAATCATTAATTAAAAAAATGTAAAAGTCATTGTTTTTATATATCTAAATTATAACAATTCAGATATATCTGAATTATATCATTATAAGGTTTAACTGTAACCTAGCCATGACCCATTGTCTCCTGATTCGTTTTCCTTCCTCACGTCCAATCTCTGATGTCCTCTCTATTTGTCCTAGGCAAGCGTTCTGTTATCGGATGTGTATGAGGTTGATCTGGAAAACGGAAGATCTTTCCCTTCCATGGGCCCATGGCCTAGCTGGTCAAGCAATGTTCGTGGGAGATCCGAGCGCGATGGTGCTACCTAATGTGCGGCGCTGGCCTTCTGTCGTGCCCCATGTTGATGCAGGTTCCGACTGCGGATGTTCGGCAAGTATCTTTTCACAGATAATTTTGGCCACGGCAGACACCGGACTCGCAAGGCGGCGCTGGCCTTCCTTCGTGCCCCATGTTGATGCAGGTTCCGTCAGCGGATGTTCAGCAAGCATCTTTTAACAGATAATTTCTGCCATGGCAGACACAGGACTCACAGGAGATGCGCAAGTACTTGAAGCTGGCAGGTTGATAGATTTTCAGTGGCCGGCACATGCACGTAGCAAACTATGAGGGTCATCACCTCAAATCAATCTATATACAGTACTTTGCATCGTATACGTGTGTGTCTCTAGAAAGAATCCATCAATAAGCTAGCTAGCTAGCTAGCCTATGAAGAGATCCATCAACGTGCATACATCCTGTACGTGCATATACATCATGTACGTGCATTTTTGTTTAAAGTTACACCTGTACTAATCGGTGTACTGACGGCGTACTAAAAAATTACAGAATTTTTGTCTCTAGACTGATATTACACAAATAATTTGTACTCCCTCCGATCCTAAATATTTGTCTTTCTAGGGATTTCAACAAATGACTACATACGAAGCAAAATGAGTGAATCTACACTCAAAAGTATGTCTACATACATCCATATGTTGTAACCATTTGAAATGTCTAGAAAGACAAATATTTGGGAACGAAGGGAGTATTTGGCAGTGATTATTCCTATATCTCGCATGCATTAATATGTCAAATACCTAATATGATTATTAGAAAAAAATCTAAGCTAATTTTCTTTACGAGTTTCTCAAATCCGGGGAGTATGATTTGCTTACAAGATATAAAATTTGCGTCCATGTAAAACATTGCAGAATTTTTGTCTCTTGACTGATGTTGCACATAAAATGTGTATTTTGCAGTGATTATTCTTATATCTTGCACGCATTAACATGTCAAATATGCATTGTTAGAAAATTTGCACTTTTCCTGTGATAAATTGTTCATGTTTGGAATGATTTCTTAGGCCAAGGTCATTATCCTCTATTCTGTTTCACTTGCATTTAATGACGACCTACACGTTCCCTTTTAATTTTGCTTCTCTTGAGTGTACCAATTCTGGGTATGGTGGTAGTAATGTAAGCTAATCTTAATGGTGTGTAGAGATGTTCTTTCACCTATTTTCTTCTATTTGTTCTTTGTACTAATCTTGCATCTTGGGGCTGCTTATACATTAAATCATGGAGGATCCCTATGTGACTTGGTTATGGAGCTATGAAGCTTGCTTATATAAAGTAGTTAGCCTTTTTTTCATAGGTATCATATCGACCTACATCTATGTAATTTATGCTTATATTTTATAATGTTACTAATTCAAGCTCTTTGATTTGTTTACATTGATGTATCTTAGTTGTTATAGATGTTCCATGTATGTCATATCTATCCAACATTTAAAGTGTGGGACGTATGTTGCAAAGATTCTCAGTTATTGCTCTATGTAACTTTTTGGAACAAGATAAATACATTTTTTCTTTCTAATGATCCTTTAACCAATTAATAAAATGTGGATGTAATTTTGACCTACATGTCAATGGCTTAAGATTATTTTTCTCTTTGAAAAACAAGATTATAGTTCCTATGGTGATTATGTTTCTTGAATGCTACTATTATACTGATTATAATTGTGCCCGTGCGAATGCACGGGTTGACGACTAGTATATATAGTGTAGTGCAGGGAGGCGACTCAGACCATCGATACGCTTAGGAATCAGATTGTCCGGTTGTGCGAGAGCTTTTTCCACGGTAGATAAATGGTTGGCGAAAGTTTTGCGCCGGCGCACACAGCCTGATGCCAGGGGGTGGCACACAGCCTGATGCCGGGGGCGTCCGTTAGATGTCAAGGCTTTGTACATTATAATGATGCAGAGGTTAGGGGTTGCCCTTTTCTAATAAAAGTAAAAGGGAAGTTTGATGTCATGGGTGTGCGTCCGTCGAAGGGACGTTTTTCGCTAAGTTACAAGCTAGCCTAGATAGCTCTCACAATTTGGGCAGGCCGGGATCTATTATTTTTTTGAGAAAAATTCCAATCTATTCATCTTCAATCATGACAGTACAACGAACACAAGAAATAAAAATTACATCTAGATTCGTAGACCACCTAGCGACGACTACAAGCACTGAAGCGAGCCGAAGGCGCGCCGCCGTCATCACCCCTCCATCGCCGGAGTCGGGCACACCTTGTTGTAGTTGACAGTCGGGAAGTCGTCGTGCTAAGACTCCATAGGACCAGCACCCCAGAACAGCAACCGTCGCCGATGAAAAATAACGTAGATCGAAAGGATCCAAACCGAAGACACACGAACGTAGACGAACAACGACGAGATCCGAACAAATCCACCAAAGATAGATCTGCCGGAGACACACCTCCACACGCCCACCAACGATGCTAGACGCATCGCCGAAACGGGGGCTAGACGGGGAGACCTTTATTCCATCTTCAGGGAGCCGCCGCCGTCTCGTCTTCCTGAGTAGGACACAAACCCTAGCATGATTGAAAAAAAGACTAAAAGCAGAGCCCTCCCGCCGGCCCTTGCCAGGATCCACCGCGCCTCCATGGCCCTAGGATCACTGGAGACGAGGCGGACCTGCGCCGGCACCGGCAAGAGGCAGGAACCCTAAATTTTCTTTCTTGGAGGAGGAGAAGGCAATCACACGCGTCCGGCATAGAGGTTCTATTCGCTGATATATACATGCACTCACGTCGTATGGCAGCATCACGTCATTGTTTTGTTTGTTGTAGTGTACTATACTAGCCCTTTTTGGACAGACCTAAACTTTGAATTTAAATTGAAGAATTTGATTATTCAATATTCGATTGGAGTGGATTCACAATACATAAAGTTGAACATAATAAAATGAGAAATTGAAAGATTTCGCTATTCATTTGGAAATTTCATGTCGGACAGTTCGAAAGAAAACAACTACTCCTTCCACTACTAGGGAAAACCTTACACAGAACCTTAGCAGTAGCGCTAGACAAGAAGGGGTTGCTACTGCTAACTAGCAGTAGCGCGTGCAATAGACAGGCGCTACGTACAGCTACCGACTTAGCAGTAGCGCGTCCCGACATAACAGTGCTACTACTAAAATTGCCCAACCATTCCCGCCATGCTAGGTTTAGCAGTAGCGCGTCCTCCTTAACCACGCTACTGCTACTTCAATAGTAGTAGGGCGCTTTTTGTGCGTGGCGCTACTGCTAAGATTGAACCTGAGCACATGGCGGACCCCGCTTAGCAGTAACGCCTCTCCTAGAAGTGTGCTACTACTATTTTATTAGCAGCGACGTGTTTTACAACCTACGCTACTGCTAAACCGCAGCCATCACCTTTTTCCTCCCCCCCTCCCCATCCTCTCTTCGTTCACTTTGCCCTAGTTCCCACCTCCTCTCTCCCGCACTTTGCTTCCTCCTCACTACTTGTCCCCCTCATTACTCTCCTTCTTCTACCTATCTTTCTCTCTCTTTATTGCTCCTAGCTAACTACACCACCTCTATTAATGCATGTCCTTTCTCGTTTTCCATCCCCCTCCACTAGTTGAACTTATCTCCTTCCCAAACTAGCTAGGTAGATCTAACATTTAGTGAAGTGACCTATGTACCTCCCTAACTAGATCTAGCCTTGTCAAGAAGAGCTTTGTCGACTTTTGATCATTCCATAGGTGTGTGGAGACATCGATCGACATCATCATCACCGTGCTCGATCTCGAGATAGGTGATTAAAAATTTGTGCTTTTACAAGAATGGAAATACGTGTATGTGTGCGATATGACTTAATCGGGCGATATGATGGAAATTGTGTGTGTGGCATGAGTTGTTGCCGAATTGTGCTTGTGAGTTGCCTATGTTTTGCCGAAATACCGATTTATTACCGATTCGGTGAATTCCGGGCAAACTCTATATGTCCTAATTCTATGGAAGGTCATGCCGAATTTTTGTATGACTTTGATGCATGCATGAATTTTTATAATGAATTTGTTTATTATTACTGTGCAGGCGTTCATAATGGTCAGTGGAACGATGGTGGACAGGTGGATGCGGTCGGCGGTGCAGGACGTGAAAGAAAATAACCTAGACAATATTTTATGTCTATGTCGAAGATGCAAATGAGGAGTTTGGCTCGACCCCTATGACGATGGTCATGTGATGGCGCACCTTCTCATGACTGGTTTCATGGATGGCTATACTCGGTCGATAATTGAAGATGAGGATGATGATGAGGATGCCAACGGGGCAGGCAGTGACGCACGAGGCAAGATGAAGAGATGGCTGATAATGGCGGCGGAGAAGGGGCCGAACAGGGCAGAGGTGAAGAGGCCACACATGGCGGCGGAGAAGGGGCCGGACATAGCGGCAGAGAAAACATGGACTCCATGCCGCAGACTTCGTCGGTACTAAGTTCAATCGTGCGGGACCATCATGTTCAAGCACTTCTTCGCAAGGAGACGAGTACTGACGGGGCTGCTTCTAGAGAGGAGGCCAAGCTCCAGCAACTAGTGGTAGACTCGAACACTCCATTGTATGATGGTTGCGATCCCGAGGTGACCCGCTTGAGTTTCACGCTCGAACTTCTGAAGATGAAGACTAAAAACAAATGGACCGACACTAGCCTCGATGAGCTTCTCAAGTACCTAAAGAATGTTCTTCCTACGGGGAATCTATGTCCTACTAGTGTGGATGAGGCCAAGAAGATCGTGTGCCCTCTTGATCTGCCGCACGTTAGATCCCATGCATGCATCAACGATTGCATAGTTTATCGGAAGGAGCACGCGGAAAACACCAGTTGTCCGGTGTGCAATGCTTCTCAATACAAGAAGGCCAGGAAGAAATCTCCCTAGAAAGTTGTATGGTACTTACCGATCTCTCCCCGTCTGCAACATTATTTTGTAGATCCCAAGGAAGCAAATCTCATGTGTTGGCACGCTGAGAGGAAAAAGCCCGACGATGCAGATGATTCGAAGCTGAGACACCTCGTGGATGGAAGCCAGTGGAGAACGTTGAACGGCGAATATCGGTATTTCGCATGTGATGCAAGGAACATTGTGCTCGGGGCGTGTACCGATAGCATGAATCCGTTTGGCAACCAGAACACCAACCATAGCACATGGCCCGTGTTTGTATGGATGTACTGTTGGAAATATGCCCTAGAGGCAATAATAAAAGGATTATTATTATATTTCCTTGTTCATGATAATTGTCTGTTATTCATGCTCAAATTGTATTGTACGGAAACAGCGATACATGTGTGAATACATAGACCACAACGTGTCCCTGGTAAGCCTCTAGTTACTGGCTCGTTGATCAACAGATGGTCACGGTTTCCTGACCATGGACATTGGATGTCATTGATAACGGTATCACATCATTGGGAGAATGATGTGATGGACAAGACCCAATCCTAAGCCTTGCACGAGATCGTGTAGTTCGTAATGCTTAAGCTTTTCCAGTGTCAAGTATCTGTTCCTTAGGCCATGAGGTTGTGCAACTCCCGAATACCGTAGGAATACTTTGGGTGTGCCAAACGGCACAACGTAACTGAGTGGCTATAAAGGTACGCAACGGGTATCTCCGAAAGTGTTTGTTGGGTTGGCACGAACAGAGACTGGGATTTGTCACTCCGTATGACGGAGAGGTATCTCAGGGCCCACTCGGTAAGACATCATCATAATGAGCTCAATGTGACAAAGGAGTTAGTCACGGGATGATGGATTATGGAACGAGTAAAGAGACTTGCCATGACGAGATTGAACAAGGTATCGGTATACCGACGATCGAATCTCGGGCAAGTACCGTACCGATGCACAAAGGGAATTGCATACGGGATTAAGTGAATCCTTGACATCGTGGTTCATCCGATGAGATCATCGAGGAACACGTGGGAACCAACATGGGTATCTAGATCCCTCTGATGGTTATTGACCGGAGAGTCGTCTCGGTCATGTCTACGTGTCTCCCGAACCCGTAGGGTCTACACACTTAAGGTTCGGTGACGCTAGGGTTGTAGAGATATATGCACACGGCAACCCGAAAGTTGCTCGGAGTCCCGTATGAGATCCCGGACGTCACGAGGAGTTCCGGAATGGTCCAGAGGTAAAGAATGATATATAGGAAGTCCAGTTTCGGCCATCGGGAGAGTTTCGGGGGTCACCGGTAGTGTACCGGGACCACCGGAAGGGTCCCGGGGGTCCACCGGGTGGGGCCACCCATCCCGGAGGGCTCCGTGGGCCGTAGGGGGAGGGGGACCAGCCCTTAGTGGGCTGGCGCACCCCCCATGGGCCTCCCCCCATGCGCCTAGGGTTGAAACCCTAGGGGTGGGGGCGCCCCCTAGGCTTGGGGGCAAGCCACCCCCCTTGGCCGCCGCCCCCCTAGGAGATTGGATCTCCTAGGGCCGGCGCCCCCCTGGCCCCTATATATAGTGGGGGGGAGAGAGGACAGCCGCACCTCAGCCCCTGGTGCCTCTCCCCCCCGTTACATCTCCTACTCCTCCCGCAGGGTCTCGGCGAAGCCCTGCAGCTTTTCCCATTGCATCCACCACCACGCCGTCGTGCTGCTGGATCTCCATCAGCCTCTCCCCCCTTGCTGGATCAAGAAGGAGGAGACGTCGTTGTACCGTACGTGTGTTGAACGCGGAGGTGCCGTCCGTTCGGCGCTGGGATCATCGGTGACGAGGATCACGACGAGTACGACTCCATCATCCACGTTCCTTCGAACGCTTCCGCTCGCGATCTACAAAGGGTATGTAGATGCACTCCTTTATGCTCGTTGCTAGATGACTCCTTAGATTGATCTTGGTGAAGCGTAGGAATTTTTTTGAATTATGCTACGTTCCCCAACAGTGGCATCTGAGCTAGGTCTTTGCGTAGCATCTTGCACGAGTAGAACACAAACAAGTTGTGGGCATTGATTTTGTTCAATTCTCTTACCGTTACTAGTCCAATCTTGATTCGGCGGCATCGTGGGATGAAGCGGCCCGGACCGACCTTACACGTACGCTTACGTGAGACTGGTTCCACCGACTGACATGCACTAGTTGCATAAGGTGGCTGGCGGGTGTCTGTCTCTCCCACTTTAGTCGGATCGGATTCGATGAAAAGGTTCCTTATGAAGGGTAAATAGAAATTGACATATCACGTTGTGGGTTTGGCGTAGGTAAGAAACGTTCTTGCTAGAAACCTATAGCAACCACGTAAAAACTTGCAACAACAATTAGAGGACGTCTAACTTGTTCTTGTAGCATATGCTATGTAATGTGATATGGCCAAGAAGATGTGATGATTGATATATGTGATGTATGAGATTGATCATCTTCTTGTAATAGGGAATCACGACTTGCATGTCGATGAAAATGACAACCGGCAGGAGCCATAGGAGTTGTCTTATTTATTGTATGACCTGCGTGTCACTGAATAACGCCATGTAATTACTTTACTTTATTGCTAAACGTTAGCCGTAGTAGTAGAAGTAATTTTTGGCGAGACGACTTCATGAAGACACGATGATGGAGATCATGATGATGGAGATCATGGTGTCATGCCGGTGAAAAAGATGATCATGGTGCCCCGAAGATGCAGATCAAAGGAGCAAAATGATATTGGCCATATCATGTCACTTTATTTGATTGCATGTGATGTTTATCATGTTTATGCATCTTGTTTACTTAGAACGACGGTAGTAAATAATATGATCTCTCACTAAAATTTCAAGAATTGTGTTCCCCCTAACTATGCACCGTTGCTAAGGATCGTTGTTCCGAAGCACCACGTGATGATCGGGTGTGATAGACTCTAACGTTCGCATACGACGGGTGTAAGCCAGATTTACACACGCAAAACACTTAGGGTTCACTTGACGAGCCTAGCATGTACAGACATGGCCTCGAAACACGAAAGACCGAAAGGTCGAACATGAGTCGTTGATAACCCTCAACCGTAAGGGATCGAGATAGTCTTCGCGGGTAAGAATAACCCAATTTATTGATTCGACACACGGGGAGCCAAAGAGTATTTATAAGCTTTGACAGTTGAGTTGTCAATTCAACCGCACCTGAAATATACTTACTTGCAACAAAAGATAAGTGGTAACAGTGATATGATAGTGATAATAGTGATAGTAAAAGTAAACAACAAAAGTAAGTAGCAAGAGTAAATAGCAAAAGTAGCGACTAGTGACCAGCAGGATTTAAAACACTGTAGGCTAGGGAGACGGATGGTTGGGCGCTGCATGGATGAGATATATCATGATTCTAACTTGGGGCACGGCACACGGAAAAGTAATGATCATCTAGGCAAATATCAAACATTAGGCATGTATCCCGTAGGTAGTTGTACGTGCTTGCAATAAGAACTTGCACAACATCTTTTGTCCTACCATCCCGCTACGAACGGGGCCAAAAGGAACTTATGGAGATTAAGGTGCTCCTGTCAAAGAGCACCGGAACAAAGCAATGAACTCAATGGATACATGTAATCCTCAAACTACGGACCATCCCCTTTGGTGTCCCAAGCTGTCACTTTTGGGATCGCCGGTTCCGAACCGTAATAGGTGCAAACAACTCATAGGTAGGATCAAGAACACAAATATATTCATGCAAACACATATGGTTCGGATCTGAAATCATGGCACTCGGGCCCTAGTGACAAGCATTAAGAATAACAAGTTGAAGCAAAGATGATAAACACCATAGTAGATGATAGGCAACATGCCCCCAACGATCTGACAAACTATTACATGATCTAACTCATCCAATCCCTACAATCCCCTTCGCCTACAACAGGGGATTACTCACACATGGAAGGAGAAGTCATGGAGGGATGATGGAGTGGTGATGATGATGACGATGGCGACGATCTCCCCTCTCCGGAGGCCAATTCAGCCTCCAGATTAGCCCTCCCGAAGAAGAACAGAGGGTGGCGGCGGCTTCGTGACGAAAACTGGGAAAAGAACTTCTGATCTAGGATTTCTCCGTCACGAGATAAAATACGAGTCAAAGTAGGGCACCAGGGGAGGTGGGGCCTACCCAGGCGATCCCCCGGCGCGGCCAGGGGGTGGGCCGCGCCACCAGGGCGCCTGGGGCCCCCCTGCCCCCCCTCTGGCCCCTCTTCTGGCTCCGGGTTCCTTCGGGTGCGTGGATTTTCTATGATTTTTCGTGGATTTTTCTGAGATACCTAAAAATCTGTTTTCCTGCACACAATAAAACCATATAGGCAGCTCTGCTGAAAACAGCGTCAGTCCGGGTTAGTTTAGTTCAAATCATGCAAGAATGAGGTCAAAACAATATCAAAAGTGTTTGGAAAAGTAGATACGTTTGAGACGTATCAACTCCCCCAAGCTTAGCATATTGCTTGTCCTCAAGCAATTCAGTTCAACGAACTGGACGCGACAAAGAAAACTTTGACAAACTCTTTTGCTTCATTAGATGTATATAAGCATGTACTAAGAAAAGAGCCTAGCAAGTATTGAAACAGTACTATGAGGACAATGCACGAAGCAATCCTTCTTTCAAGTGACCAATCACAAATACTTAAGAGTAAATAATATATTACCGAAAATCAAGACAAGATTACATTGCACATAGCTTGAGCATATTAGGGTGGTATCTCGCTAGCCTCCATGAGTGAAGCAAAAAATAAATGCAGAAACTCCTCCAGAGTTTTAAAGGAGACTAGAACTAAGAATTTCAGAATAAATCATACCACAAGCATGCAGAAGACAATGTAATACTTTGGGACAATGCATATTACACTCAGAATGACAATTATGCTCTCCTAGTTGGTGCTTTGAAGAAATAAGGTGGAGACTCTCGAACCGTGGCTTTTGTTGGCAAGGTTGAAAACCCGTGGCCGGAAACCAAAACTAAACATGTACCAGAGCTCTTGGTTTTAAAAACAGAGGTAAAAACATTTTTGAGAGGTGCATATTTCGTCAACGAATGCTAGCAGATAACTCAATCACTTCTTGAGCTGGACAAGTCTCGAGGAACGGCTCCCGCATGAGGACGATCACATCCTCTTAATCTCCTTTGTTTATCACTTCCAAAGTTTTCTGATTTCTCATGAACAAAGCGTGAAGGAGGGTTTGTTTGTTGTATTATCTTTTATGAGCCGGGCGCACTCTATGCCAGTTCCTTCTCGTATTAGGGGTTTGCACATTAGACATGCAATCCAGGGGTGAAACTTGTCCAACTTAAAAAGATCATGAATTAACTACTACTTCCTCATGAGCTAAAACAGAGGCACAAAAAGAGAAATGTTTTTGATTAATTTGGAGATGGTACACGAAAGTCTTCGTTAGGAATGGCAGGTAAATACCATGTATAGGAAGGTATGGTGGACTCATATGGCATAACAGGTTTTAAGGATTTTGGATGCACAAGCAGTCAGTCCGCTTAGTATAGGTGGAGGTTAGCAAAAGACTGGGAAGCGACCAACTAGAGAGCAATAACGGCCATAATCATGCAGAGCGACAAAGCAACATTGAATCGGGCATGAAAGTGATATAACTATTCTGAAACTCAAAGATCATCAAGGCAGAGCAGACTTTTTAGTCTTAAATATGTGAAAACATGTGCCAAGTCAATCCAAAAATTCTCTAAAGGGAAATACCACCTTAATATACCGAACTATGAACAATGCAATGCATGTAGATCATTTCAATAACACATTATATACTCTAGCTATTCGAGACTAGCTACAAGGAAAGCATGAACCACTGGAAGAGCATTGTAAACATAGCACTATGTCGCTACATGCTGGTCTCTAGATCATAAGTACAGGCATATGTACAAAAGTAGAAACAAGAAGAGTTCATACCGGTCTTCCTTGTTGCTTCCTTTCAGTCGACCTTCGTCATTACTGCCTCGTCACTTGCACGATCGAACGTAGGAAATATAATTAAATGCCATCACGGACTCGAGCTGAACTCTGAAAACAAAGAAAACTAGAGAGAAAAGGAAATCTTTTTGGATTATTTCAAAGGATGAACGAAAGCAAAAGAAAGAGAAAATCTTTTTGTTGTTTTTGCAAAGAGAGAAATAAAGAAGAACGGGCAAAAACTTCGAAAAGATCAAAGCGAATAAAACGGATCATACAATGGAAAAGTGAGAGGGGCACGTACTCCCCCAAGCTTAGGCTTTTGGCCTAAGTTGGTAGCAGCTACTGCCCCCAGGAGCCTCCTGCTCCGGGGGTATGGTGGTGAGTCCAAGGGTCGTAGAAGGATGCCGGCGCGTATACCGAACTCCTCGAAGTCTCCCACGAGGAAGGGTCCGTACGCCAAGCAGAGGAAGACCCTTCACCAAACTCGGTGGCGGTATCTCCCTGAAAAGGTGGTAACTCACCGTGCTCCTCCTCGTCGGGCACAACCCCACCATGGGGTTATGAAACTGATACTGGGCCATGAACTCATCGAACTGGACAACATCAAAGGACCATCCGTTCCTGCGAGAAAAATCAAACAAAAGAGGTGCAGGTAGACGGATCTCGCGTTCCGCGGTAGTTCCGATACGTAAGATATAAACAAGATTATCCAGCTCAGAAGCCATGGTAACAAACTTATGCCTTTTCATAGCAGCAAGATCAAAGCTTAAATAAGTAAAAGGATTATCATCAGGGTGTGGGGTGCCTCCAAGATGTTCTAAGATAAGCGTGGCATAAACGCCACCATATAAGTCTCCCTTGTTACCGTTCATAGCAAGGCGTCGAGCAATTAAGGCACCCAGATTATAATCAGACCTCCCTGAGAGGGCTGCTGCCAGGATAGCAATATCCGGAGCAGAAATGTTGCTCGTGTTGTCACGAGCTAACACCCCTCTAGCAACATAATATGCAAAATACCTGAGGTGAGGAAATAAGATGCTGGAGATCTTCGACCGATGAATATCCCTCGTACCCATGCTGCAGAGAGAGTTGATGACGGTTTTCAGCTCGGAGTGCTGAGTGGCCATCCTAGCCGTCCTCCTAACGTTCGGCACACCTATTATTTCACAAAACATTCCCAAAGTCATGGTGATAAGATCATTGTAAATTTTAAACTCAATAGCCCCTGAATCAGGATTATATCTAAAACTGTTAATGAAACTGGAGGTGAGTTTTTGATACTGAGTAACACGGCACGTGACGAGCCATGTCAGACCTGCATTAGCACAAAGATTATAAAACTCATCCTTGATTTCCGCAGCTTCAAGGAATTCATCACATGGAAACGTCATCGCACGTGCTGGACTTGTGTCTTCCAACAACTCCAGGGGCACATGATCTTCATTATAGCTCACCCTAGCAGTCGAGGGTGAAGCTGCGGCTCTAGTAACTCGATCGGAGTGCGTGGGCCTCCTCTTCTCAATCCACCCTTTTGCCCTTCCTAACAAACTCATTTCTGAAATTTTTGGCAATTTACAAAAACGAGGATTAAAACAAGGTGAGTTAAGGCAAACTACTCAACTCACTTGCTCAAGGCATAAACTTGCATCAAAACTTGGAAAATAACTTTCTACACATGCATGCAAGCTCATCTATACAGCACCAAGAACTACTAAATACTCACAAATGAAGCCACCAATCAGAAATCTAATTGGAGGGGTGGAGGAGTCACATACCAGGGAGTATTTGTTCAAAATCTCAGCTCAAATGATGGGCTGTAGAGAGAGATCGAAGAATCACCTCCAAGAACAGCAAGAACACAAGAACAAGTGCAGAACTCGCGTTTTTGGAGAAAAAGAGAGAGGGAGGAAGAAGACATACCTGGAGGGGGGCCTTGTGGGCCCCAGGCGCCCTGTGGGCGCGGCTAGGGGCTAGGCCGCGCCAGCTGGCCGCCTGGGCCACTGGTGGGTCCCCCTGGCTGGCCCCAGGTCCCTCTGGGTCAAACCCGACATGGAAATTTTTATTTTTATTTTTCTGGAATTTTTCTGAAAACTTCACTGTTGAATTTTTTTCGAAGTTCAAAAAGCTGCGAAACTCTCTGAAAACTTGAAGCAGTTAGTAGTATTGTGAAGCTTCAAAACATAAACACTTGGTACAGCAAGTAGAACAAAAGCTAAAAACAAATGAAAACATAACAAGCTCAACTTTTTATCTATATAAAACATGTTTACTAGTAAGGTTGATCAAGTCTTACCAACAAACAGGCGATATATAGAGCAAAAAGTCTCACCTCTTACGAAGTAATCACTGAACCTTTACCTTGATGGACATTGTCCCCACCATGATAGTTTTGTATAAGTGAGGCACATGTAGTGGACAGTCCCATTCTCCAATTTTCACGGTCTCGATATTTTCTATAGAGTTGAGGCCATGCCTCCTGTCGGTCTTCTTTAGAAAATATACCGTGTGTTCTTTATCATTCACATTGAAGGTAACCTTCCCTTTATTGCAATCAATAATAGCACCTGCGGTGTTAAGAAAAGGTCTACCAAGAATAATGGACATGCTCCCATCCTCGGGCATGTCAAGCACAACAAAATCAGTAAGAATCAAACAATTAGCAATTTCTACGGGAACATCCTCACAAATACCTATCGGAACGGCGGTTGACTTGTCAGCCATCTGAAGGGAGATATCTGTAGGAATTAGTTTCTCTAAACAGAGCCTCTCGTAAAGAGAGAGAGGCATAACACTCACTCCTGCTCCAAGATCACATATAGCAGTTTTGACATAAGTATTCTTTATGGAGCAAGGAATGGTGGGTATACCTGGATCACCGAGCTTCTCAGGAATCTTGCCACTGAAAGAGTAGTTAGCAAGCATAGTAGATATTGCTTCATTAGGAACTTTTCTTTTATTAGTGACAATATCTTTCATATATTTTGAATAAGGAGGTAACTTAATAGCATCAGTCAAAGGGATTTAAAGAAAAAGAGGTTTAATCCACTCACAGAACTTATTGTAATGCTCTTCTTCTTTAGATTTGATGGACTTACCTGGAAAGGGCATGGGTTTCTGTACCCATGGTTCTCTTTCCTTTCCATGTTTTCTTGCGATGAAGTCTTCTTTAGTGTACCTCTTACGTTTGTCAGGTGCTTCTTCTTCTCAAACTTCAGGCGGATCATTCTTCTCATTATCCTTACCTTCAGGTTCAGCACCGTCTTCAGTCTCAACATCGGAGATAGATACACTGTTGGGATCAACAGCTGGCTCTTCATCTGCAATAGGATCATTAGAATTGTCAGCCTCCTTATGTTTCTTCTTCTTCTTTGGAGAGCCAACAATTTCTTCTTCCTGCATTTGAGAATCTTGCTCGATTCTCCTCGGATGCCCCTCTGGATAGAGAGGATCTTGAGTGCTAGTTCCTCCTCGGGTCTTAATCCCGAAAGCCTGCAAATTATCTTGTTTGGCATTGTTAGCAAGCAAATCTTTTTGCACATTAGAATTTTGGTCAAGCTGAGTTTGAACCATATGAAAATGTTTCATAAGACATTGAACATCATTAACCATTCTACGTAGAACATCAAGCAAACTTTTGATAGCAAGGGAATTATCATGCAACTGACTTTGTATCCTCTCATTAAAATGATTTTGTTTCATAATAAAATTATCAAACTCATCTAAACATTGATCGGGAGGCTTACCACGAGGGATGTCACTTGCGTTGAAATCTAAAAGAGAGTGTACCTCTACCATAGGAGGGTGAGTGGTAGGCTCACACAGATTCTCAATAGGGGGTAGATTCTTCACGTCTTCAGCTTTAATACCTTTCTCTTTAATAGACTTCTTTGCTTCTCGCATATCTTCGGGGCTTAGAACAAACATGCCCCTCTTCTTTGGTGGTGGAGGTGGTTCAGGGACGGACCAATCTTCATGATTTTTGGCAATCCTGCGCATCAATTCTTCTGCATCTTTCGGCGTCCTTTTCCTGAAAACACAACCAGCACAACTGTCCAAATAGGTCCTGGATTCATCAGTTAGACCAGCATAGAATATATCGATTAATTTGTTCTTAGGGACTTCATGTCCTGGTCTAGCCCGAATCAGACCGTAGTACCTCCCCCAAGCTTTAGGGAGGGACTCATCCTGCAACTGTTTAAAGTTACAAATTCTTTGTAAAGCAGCATGTTGCATGTGAGCAGGAAAGTACTTATCAACAAAAGAGTGAGCTAAGTCTTGAGGACTCTTAATGGAACCGCATGGGAGTGAATCATACCATGTTTTAGCACCTTCCTTCAAGGAGAAAGGAAGAAGCTTGGTCACATAAAAGCATCGTATCTTCTCATCTGTGGTAAACAGGCCACCCAACTCACCGTGTTTAGTCAGGTGTGCAATAGCATCATCATTTTCTCTGCCATAAAAGGGGTCAGCTTCAACCATAGGTATAAGTGAACGATCAACAGAGAAATCATAATCAGGATCATCAATGCATATAGGAGATGTAGCAAATTCAGGATCAGGAATGGTTTTGTTCTTCAAAGAGTGTTTTTCAAACAAGTTTCTTAATAACTTCAGGGTCAGAGCCAGAAAACTTTGTCAGTTCCCTGCATAAATCTTCATCAAGCATATAGTAATCATCATCAAGGAGTCTCTCCTTGAGTTTACTCAAATCAGGATAATCATAAGTTTCACCAATAGGGTAGCGAGTAACAGGAATTTCAATTCCAGACTTTTTAGCAGCAGCAGCGATCTGTTTCTCAAGAGCATAACCAAGTGAACTAATATCATCAACAGTAGTAGAAGCATCATCAAGAGTATCGGACATAGTAACAGATTCAGTAGGAGCATCATGTGGTGGTGGTGAGGCAAACTTACTCATAATAGAAGGCGAATCAAGTGTAGCACTAGTGCTCAGAACAGTACCTCTTCTTGTAGTAGATAGTAAGATCGGAACCTTGGGGTCTCCTTTCTTACCCATAGCGGATGAAGTGCAGCAGGTAGGATACTTCAAGTAGACTTGTAAATATTGCTATGCTCCCCGGCAATGGCGCCAGAAAACGGTACTTGATAACCCTCAACCGTAAGGGATCGAGATAGTCTTCGCGGGTAAGAATAACCCAATTTATTGATTCGACACACGGGGAGCCAAAGAGTATTTATAAGCTTTGACAGTTGAGCTGTTAATTCAACCGCACCTGAAATATACTTACTTGCAACAAAAGATAAGTGGTAACAGTGATATGATAGTGATAATAGTGATAGTAAAAGTAAACAGCAAAAGTAAGTAGCAAGAGTAAATAGCAAAAGTAAATAGCAAAAGTAGCGACTAGTGACCAGCAGGATTTAAAACACTGTAGGCTAGGGAGACGGATGGTTGGGCGCTGCATGGATGAGATATATCATGATTCTAACTTGGGGCACGTCACACGAAAAAGTAATGATCATCTAGGCAAATATCAAACATTAGGCATGTATCCCGTAGGTAGTTGTACGTGCTTGCAATAAGAACTTGCACAACATCTTTTTTCCTACCATCCCGCTACGAACAGGGCCAAAAGGAACTTATGGAGATTAAGGTGCTCTTGTCAAAGAGCACCGGAACAAATCAATGAACTCAATGGATACATGTAATCCTCAAACTACGGACCATCCCCTTTGGTGTCCCAAGCTGTCACTTTTGGGATCGCCGGTTCCGAACCGTAATAGGTGCAAACAACTCATAGGTAGGATCAAGAACACAAATATATTCATGCAAACACATATGGTTCGGATCTGAAATCATGGCACTCGGGCCCTAGTGACAAGCATTAAGAATAACAAGTTGAAGCAAAGATGATAAAAACCATAGTAGATGATAGGCAACATGCCCCCAACGATCTGACAAACTATTACATGATCTAACTCATCCAATCCCTACCATCCTCTTCGCCTACAGCAGGGGATTACTCACACATGGAAGGAGAAGTCATGGAGGGATGATGGAGTGGTGATGATGATGACGATGGCGACGATCTCCCCTCTCCGGAGGCCAATTCAGCCTCCAGATTAGCCCTCCCGAAGAAGAACAGAGGGTGGCGGCGGCTCCGCGACGAAAACTGGGAAAAGAACTTCGGATCTGGGATTTCTCCGTCACGAGCTAAAATACGAGTCAAAGTAGGGCACCAGGGGAGGTGGGGCCCACCCAGGCGACCACCCGGCGCGGCCAGGGGTGGGCCGCGCCACCAGGGCGCCTAGGGCCCCCCTGGCCCCCCTCTGGCCCCTCTTCTGGCTTCGGGTTCCTTCGGGTGCGTGGATTTTCTGTGATTTTTCGTGGATTTTTCTGAGATACCTAAAAATTCGTTTTCCTTCACACAATAAAACCATACAGGCAGCTCTGCTAAAAACAGCGTCAGTCCGGGTTAGTTTAGTCCAAATCATGCAAGAATGAGGTCAAAACAATATCAAAAGTGTTTGGAAAAGTAGATACGTTTGAGACGTATCAGTCGTATAGAAGATACGATCAACATGAAGATGTTCACCGTTGATGACTAGTCCGTCTCACGTGATGATCGGACACGGGCTAGTCGATTCGGATCATGTATCACTTAGATGACTAGAGAGATGTCAATCTGAGTGGGAGTTCATTAAATTTGATTAGATGAACTTAATTGTTATGAATTTAGTCTAAATTCTTTAAAGTATGTCTTGTAGATCAAATGGCCCACGCTCATGTTACCGTCAACTTCAACGCGTTCCTAGAGAAAACCAAGCTGAAAGACGATGGTAGCAACTATACGGATTGGGTCCGTAACATGAGGATCATCCTCATAGCTGCCAAGAAAACTTATGTCCTAGAAGCACCGCTAGGTGACGCTCCCGCCCCTCAAACCAAGATGTTATGAACGCTTGGCAGTCGCGTTGTGATGATTACTCCCTGGTTCAGTGCGGCATGCTCTACAGCTTAGAATCGAGGCTCCAAAAGCGTTTCGAGCATCACGGAGCATATGAGATGTTCCAAGAGCTGAAAATGGTTTTCCAGGCTCATGCCCGAGTTGAGAGATATGATGTCTCCAACGCATTCTACAGCTGTAAGATGGAGGAAAAAAGTTCTGTCAGCGAGCACATACTCAAGTTGTCTGGGTTGCACAATTGCTTGTCTCAGTTGGGAATGAATCTCCCTGACGAAGCGGTCGTTGACAGAATCCTTCTGTCGCTCCCACCTAGCTACAAGAGCTTCGTGTTGAACTTCAATATGCAAGGGATGGAGAAGTCCATTCCCGAGGTGTATTCAATGCTGAAATCAGCGGAGGTGGAGATCAAGAAAGAGCATCAAGTGTTGATGGTGAATCAAACCACTAAGTTCAAGAAGGGCAAGGGTAATAAGAACTTCAAGATGGACGGCAAAGGAGTTGCCGCGCCCGGTAAGCCAGTTGCCGGGAAAGAAGACAAAGCATGGACCCAAGCCTGAGACTGAGTGCTTTTATTGCAAGGGAATGGGTCACTGGAAGCGGAATTGCCCCAAATACTTAGCAGACAAGAAGGCCGGCAATGTCAAAGGTATATGTGATATACATGTTATTGATGTGTACCTTACCAGCGCTCGTAGTAGCTCCTGGGTATTTGATACCGGTGCAGTTGCTCACATTTGTAACTCAAAGCAGGAGCGGCAGAATAAGCGGAGATTGACGAAGGACGAGGTGACAATGCGCGTCGGGAATGGTTCCAAGGTCGATGTGATCGCCGTCGGCATGCTGCCTCTACATCTACCCTAGGGATTAGTTTTAAACCTTAGTAATTGTTATTTAGTACCAGCTTTGAGCATGAACATTGTATCTGGATCTCGTTTGATGCGAGATGGCTACTTATTTAAATCCGAGAATAATGGTTGTTCTATTTATTTGAGAGATATGTTTTATGGTCATGCCCCGCTGGTCAATGATTTATTTCTGATGAATCTCGAACGCGATGATACACATATTCATAGTGTGAATGCCAAAAGATGTAAAGTTGACAATGATAGTCCCACATACTTGTGGCATTGCCGCCTTGGTCATATTGGTGTCAAACGTATGAAGAAGCTCCATGCAGATGGACTTCTAGAGTCTCTTGATTATGAATCATTTGACACATGCGGACCATGACTCTTGGGCAAGATGACCAAGACTCCGTTCTCCGGAACAATGGAGCGAGCAACCAACTTATTGGAAATCATACATACCGATGTGTGCGGTCCAATGAGTGTTGAAGCTCGTGGAGGCTATCGTTATGTTCTCACCCTCACAGATGACTTGAGTAGATATGGGTATGTCTACTTGATGAAACACAAGTCTGAGACCTTTGAAAAGTTCAAGGAAATTCAGAATGAGGTTGAGAATCAACGTGACAGAAAAATAAAGTTCTTACAATCGGATCGTGGGGGTGAATATTTAAGTCATGAATTTGGCACGCACCTAAGGAACTGTGGAATTGTTTCACAATTGACACCGCCCAGAACACCTCAGCGTAATGGTGTATCCAAATGTCGAAATCGTACTCTGTTGGACATGGTGCGATCTATGATGTCTCTCACCGACTTACCGCTATCTATTAGGGATTATGCTTTAGAGACTGCTGCATTCACTTTAAATAGGGCTCCATCGAAATCCGTTGAGACGACACCGTATGAACTTTGGTTTGGCAAGAAACCTAAGCTGTCGTTTCTGAAAGTTTGGGGTTGCGATGCTTATGTCAAGAAACATCAACCTGAGAAGCTCGAACCCAAATCGGAAAAATGCGTCTTCATAGGATACCCAAAGGAAACGATTGGGTACACCTTCTACCTCAGATCCGAAGGGAAGGTCTTTGTTGCCAAGAATGGATCCTTTCTGGAGAAAGAGTTTCTCTCGAAAGAAGTGAGTGGGAGGAAAGTAGAACTTGATGAGGTGACAGTCACCCCTCCCGAACCGGAAAGTAGCGCAGCGCAGGAGATTTTTCCTGAGGTGCCTGCACCGACAAGGGAGGAAGTTAATGATGATGATCATAAAGGTACAGATCAAGTTACTACTGAACTTCGAAGGTCCACAAGGACACGTTCCGCACCAGAGTGGTACGGCAACCCTGTCATGGAAATCATGTTGTTAGACAACACTAAACCTTCGAACTATGAAGAAGCGATGGCGGGCCCGGATTCCAACAAATGGCTTGAAGCCATGAAATCCGAGATAGGATCCATGTATGAAAACAAAGTATGGACTTTGGTGGACTTGCCCGATGATCGGCACTCCATAGAAAATAAATGGATATTTAAGAAGAAGACAGACGCGGATGGTAATGTGACCATCTATAAGGCTCGGCTTGTCGCTAAGGGTTATCGACAAGTTCAAGGGATTGACTACGACGATACTTTCTCTCCCGTAGCGATGCTAAAGTCCGTCTGAATCATGTTAGCAATAGCCGCATTCTATGATTATGAGATATGGAAAATGGACGTCAAAACGGCATTCCTTAATGGCTTCCTCAAGGAAGAGTTGTATATGATGCAGCCGGAAGGTTTTGTCGATCCACAGAATGCTAACAAGGTAGGAAAGCTCCAGTGCTCGATCTACGGGCTGGTGCAAGCATCTCGGAGTTGGAATATTTGCTTTAATGATGTGATCAAAGCGTTTGGCTTTATACAGACTTGGGGAGAAGCCTGTATCTACAAGAAAGTGAGTGGGAGCTGATACGTCTCAAACGTATCTACTTTTCCAAACACTTTTGCTATTGTTTTGACCTCATTCTTGCATGATTTGAACTAAACTAACCCGGACTGACGCTGTTTTCAGCAGAGCTGCCTGTATGGTTTTATTGTGCGCAGGAAAACGGATTTTTAGGTATCTCAGAAAATTCCACGAAAAACCACAGAAAATCCACGCACCCGAAGGAACCTATTGCCAGAAGAGGGGCCAGAGGGGGGCCAGGGGGGCTCCAGGCGTCCTGGTGGCGCGGCCGAGCCCCTGGCCGCACCGGGAGGCCGCCTGGATGGGCCCCACCTCCCCTGGTGCCCTACTTTGACCCGTATTTAGCCCGTGACGAGAAAATCCCAGATTAGAAGTTGTTTTCCCAGTTTTCGTCGCGGAGCCGCCGCTGCCCTCTGTTCTTCTTCGGGAGGGCTAATATGGAGGCTGATTTGGCCTCCGGAGAGGGGAGATCGTCGCCATCGTCATCATCATCACCACTCCATCCTCCCTCCATGACTTCTCCTTCCATGTGTGAGTAATTCCCTATTGTAGGCAAAGGGGATGGTAGGGATTGGATGAGTTAGATCATGTAATAGTTTGTCAGATCGTTGGGGGCATGTTGCCTATCATCTACTATGGTGTTTATCATCTTTGCTTCAACTTGTTACTCTTAATGCTTGTCACTTAGGGCCCGAGTGCCATGATTTCAGATCTGAACCATATGTGTTTACATGAATATATTTGTGTTCTTGATCCTATCTATGAGTTGTTTGCACCTATTACGGTCCGGAACCAGCGATCCCAAAAGTGACAGCTTGGGACACCAAACGGGATGGTCCATAGTTTGAGGATTACATGTATCCATTGAGTTTATTGCTTTGTTCCAGTGCTCTTTGACAGGAGCACCTTAATCTCCATAAGTATCTTTTGGCCCCGTTCATAGCGGGATGATAGGACAAAAGATGTTGTGCAAGTTCTTATTGCAAGCACGTACAACTACCCGTGGGATACATGCCTAGTGTTTGATAATTGCCTAAATGATCATTACTTTTCCGTGTGCCTTGCCCCAAGTTAGATTCATGATATATCTCATCTATGCAGCGCCCAACCATCCATCTCCCTAGCCTACAGTGTTTTAAATCCTGCTGGTTACTAGTTGCTACTTTTGCTATTTACTTTTGCAGTTTACTTTTACTATCACCATCATCACTATCATATCATCGTTACCACTTATCTTTTGTTGCAATTAAGTATATTTCAGGTGCGGTTGAATTGACAACTCAACTGTCAAAGCTTATAAATACTCTTTGGCTCCCCGTGTGTCGAATCAATAAATTGGGTTATTCTTACCCGCGAAGACTATCTCGAACCCTTACGGTTGAGGGTTATCAAGTACCGTTTTCTGGAGTCATTGCCAGGGAGCATAGCAATATTTACAAGTATACTTGAAGTATCCTACCTGCTGCACTTCATCCGCTATGGGTAAGAAAGGAGACCCCAAGGTTCCGATCTTACTATCCACTACAAGAAGAGGTACTGTTCCGAACACTAGTGCTACGCTTGATTCACCTTCTGTTATGAGTAAGTTTGCCTCACCGCCACCACATGATGCTCCTACTGAATCTGTTATTATGTCTGATACTCTTGATGATGCTTCTACTACTCTTGATGATATTAGTTCGCTTGGTTATGCTCTTGAGAAACAGATCGCTGCTGCTGCAAAAAAATCTGGAATTGAAATTCCTGTTGCTCGCTACCCTATTGGTGGAACTTATGATTATCCTGATTTGAGTGAACTCAAGGAGAGACTCCTTGATGATGATTACATTATGCTTGATGATGATTTATGCAGGGAACTGACAGAGTTTACCGGCTCTGACCCTGAAGCTATTAAGAAGCTGCTTGAAAAACACTCTTTGAAGAACAAGACTGTTCCTGATCCTGAATTGGCTACATCTCCTATATGCATCGATGATCCAGATTATGATTTCTCTGTTGATCTTTCACTTATACCTATGGTTGAAGCTGACCCCTTTTATGGCAGAGAAAATGATGATGCTATTGCACACCTGACCAAACTCACTGAGTTCGGTGGCTTGTTTACCACAGATGAGAAGAAACGAAACTTTTATGTGACTAAGCTTCTTCCTTTCTCTTTGAAGGAAGGTGCTAAAACATGGTATGATTCACTCCCATATGGTTCCATTAAGAGTCCTCAAGACTTAGCTCACTCTTTTGTTGATAAGTACTTTCCTGCTCATATGCAACATGCTGCTTTACAAAGAATTTATAACTTTAAACAGTTGCAGGATGAGCACCTCCCTAAAGCTTGGGGGAGGTATTGTGGTCTGATTCGGGCTAGACCAGGACATGGAGTCCCTAAGAATGAATTAATCAATATATTTTATGCTAGTCTAACTGATGAATCCAGGTCCTATTTGGACAGTTGTGCTAGTTGTGTTTTCAGGAAAAGAACACCGGACGATGCAGAGGATTTGATGGGTAGGATTGCCAAAAACCATGAAGATTGGTCCGTCCCTGAACCACCTCCACCACCAAAGAAGAGGGGCATGTTTGTTCTAAGCCCCGAAGATATGCGAGAAGCAAAGAAGTCTATTAAAGAGAAGGGTATTAAAGCTGAAGACGTGAAGAATCTACCCCCTATTGAGAAGTTGTTTGAGCCTACCACTCACCCTCCTATGGTAGAGGTACACTCTCTTTTAGATTTCAACGCAAGTGACATCCCTCATGGTAAGCCTCCTGATCAATGTTTAGATGAGTTTGATAATTTTATTATGAAACAAAATCATTTTAATGAGAGGATACAAAGTCAATTGCATGATGATTCCCGTGCTATCAAAAGTTTGCTTGATGTTCTAGGTAGAACAGTTAATGATGTTAAATGTCTTGTGAAGCATTTTCATATGGTTCAAACTCAGCTTGAACAAATTTCTAATGTGCAAAAAGATTTGCTTGCTAACAATGCCAAACAAGATGATTTGCAGGCCTTCGGGATTAAGACCCGAGGAGGAACTAGCACTCAAGATCCTCTCTATCCAGAGGGGCATCCGAGGAGAATCGAGCAAGATTCTCAAATGCAGGAAGAAGAAATTGTTGGCTCTCCAAAGAAGAAGAAGAAGAAACATAAGGAGGCTGACAATTCCGATGATCCTATTGCAGATGAAGAGCCAGCTGTTGATCCCAACAGTGTATCTATCTCCGATGCTGAGACTAAAGACGGTGCAGAACCTGAAGGTAAGGATAATGAGAAGAATGATCCGCCTGAAGTTCGAGAAGAAGAAGCACCTGACAAACGTAAGAGGTACACTAGAGAAGACTTCATCGCAAGAAAACATGGGAAGGAAAGAGAACCATGGGTACAGAAACCCATGCCCTTTCCAGGTAAGTCTATCAAATCTAAAGAAGAAGAGCATTACAATAAGTTTTGTGAGTGGATTAAACCTCATTTTCTTCAAATCCCTTTGACTGATGCTATTAAGTTACCTCCCTATTCGAAATATATGAAAGATATTGTCACTAATAACAGAAAAGTGTCCCTAATGAAGCAATATCTACTATGCTTGCTAACTACTCTTTTAGTGGCAAGATTCCTGAGAAGCTTGGTGATCCAGGTATACCCACCATTCCTTGCTCCATAAAGAATAATTATGTCAAAACTGCTTTATGTGATCTTGGAGCAGGAGTGAGTGTTATGCCTCTCTCTCTTTACAAGAGGCTTTGTTTAGAGAAACTAATTCCCACAGATATCTCTCTTCAGATGGCTGACAAGTCAACCGCCGTTCCGATAGGTATTTGTGAGGATGTTCCCGTAGAAGTTGCTAATTGCTTGATCCTTACTGATTTTGTTGTGCTTGACATGCCCGAGGATGGGAGCATGTCCATTATTCTTGGTAGACCTTTTCTTAACACCGCAGGTGCTATTATTGATTGCAATAAAGGGAAGGTTACCTTCAATGTGAATGATAAAGAACACACGGTGTATTTTCCAAAGAAGACCGACAGGAGGCATGGCCTCAACTCCATAGAAAATATCGAGACCGTGAAGATTGGAGAATGGGACTGTCCACTACATGTGCACCACAAATACAAAACTATTATGGTTGGGACAATGTCCATCAAAATAAAGGTGCAATGATCACTTCGTAAGAGGTGAGACTTTTTGCTTTATATATCGCCTGTTTGTTGGTAAGACTTGATCAACCTTACTAGTGAACATGCTTTATATAGATAAAAAGTTGAGCTTGTTATGTTTTCATTTGTTTTAGTTTTTGTTCTCCTTGTTGTACCAAGTGTTTATGTTTTGAAGCTTCACAATACTAATCACTGCTTTAAGTTTTCAGAAAGTCTTGCAGCCTTTTTGAACTTCGAAATTTTTTCAACAGTGAAGTTTTCAGAAAAATTCCAGAAAAATAAAAATAAAAATTTCCATGTCGGGCAGTGACCCAGAGGTACCTGGAGCCGACCAGGGGGACCCACCAGTGGCCCAGGCGGCCAGCTGGTGCGGCCTGCCCCCTGGCCGCGCCCACAGGGCGCCTGGGGCCCACAAGGCCCCCCTCCAGGTAAGTCTTCTTCCTCCCTTTCTCTTTCTCTCCAAAAACACGAGTTCTGCACTTGTTCTTGCGTTCTTGCTGCTCTTGGTGGCGATTCTTCGATCTCTCTCTATAGCCTATCATTTGAGATGAGATTTTGAACAAATACTCACTGGTATGTAACTCCTCCACCCCTCCAATTAGATTTCTGATTGGTGGCTTCATTTGTGAGTATTTAGTAGTTCTTGGTGCTGTGTAGATGAGCTTGCATGCATGTGTAGAAATTCATTTTCCAAGTTTTGATGCAAGTTTATGCCTCAGGTAAGTGAGTTGAGTAGTTTGCCTTAACCCATTTTGTTTTAATCCTCGTTTTTGTAATTTGCCAAAAATTTCATAAATGAGTTTGTTAGGAAGGGCAAAGGGGTGGCTTGAGAAGAAGAGGCCCACGCACTCCGATCGAGTTACTAGAGCCGCAGCTTCACCCTCGACTGCTAGGGTGAGCTACAATGAAGATCATGTGCCCCTAGAGTTGTTGGAAGACACAAGTCCAGCACGTGCGATGATGTTTCCATGTGATGAATTCCTTGAAGCTGCGGGAATCAAGGATGAGTTTTATAATCTTTGTGCTAATGCAGGTCTGACACGGCTCATCACGTGCCGTGTTACTCAGTATCAAAAACTCACCTCCGGTTTCATTAACAGTTTTAGATATAACCCTGGTTCAGGTGCTATTGAGTTTAAAATTTACAATGATCTTATCACCATGCCCTTGGGAAAGTTTTGTGAAATAATAGGTGTGCCAAACATTGGGCGGACGGCTAGGATGACCTCTCAGCCCTCCGAGCTGAAAACCGTCTTCAACTCTCTCTGCAGCATGGGTACGAGGGATATTCATCGGTCAAAAATCTCCAGCATCTTATTCCCTCACCTCAGGTATTTTGCATATTATGTTGCTAGAGGGGTGTTAGCTCGTGACAACACGAGCAACACTTCTGCGCCGGATATTGCTATCCTGGCAACCGCCCTCTCAGGGAGGTTTGATTATAATCTGGGTGCCTTAATTGCTCGACGCCTTGCTATGAACGGTAACAGGGGAGATTTATTTGGTGGCGTTTATGCCACACTTATCTTAGAATATCTTGAAGGCACCCCACACCCTGATGATAAGCCTTTTACTTATTTAAGTTTTGATCTTGCTGCTATGAAAAGGCATAAGTTCGTTACCATGACTTCTGAGCTTGATAATCTTGTTTATATCTTGCGTTTCGGAACTACCGCGGAACGCGAGATCCGTCTACCTGCACCTCTTTTGTTTGACTTTTCTCGCAGGAACGGGTGGTCCTTTGATGTTATCTAGTTCGATGAGTTCATGGCCCAGCATCAGTTTCATAACCCCATGGAGGGGGTTGTGCCCGACGAGGAGGAGCACGGTGAGTTACCACCTTTTCAGGGGGAGACCGTCACCCAGTTTGGTGAAGGGTCTTCCTCTACTTGGAGTACGGACCCTTCCTCGTGGGAGGATCCGAGGAGTTCGGTGTACGCGCCGAAATCCTTCTACGACCCTTGGGCTCACCACCATTCCCCCGAAGCAGGAGGCTCCTGGGGGCTGTAGCTACTACCAACTTAGGCCAAAAGCCTAAGCTTGGGGGAGTACGTGCCCTTCTCACTTTTCCATTGTATTATCCGTTTTATTCGCTTTGATCTTTTCGAAGTTTTTGCCCGTTCTTCTTTATTTCTTTCTTTGCAAAAACAACAAAAAGATTTTCTCTTTCTTTCGCTTTCGTTCAACCTTTGAAATAATCCAAAAAGATTTCCTTTCTCTCTCTAGTTTGCTTTCAGAGTTCAGCTTAAGTCCGTGATGGCGTTTAATTATATTTCCTACGTTCGATCGTGCAAGTGACGAGGCAGTAATGGCGAAGATCGACTGAAGGGAAGCAACAAGGGAAAACCGGTATGAACTCTTCTTGTTTCTACTTTTGTACATATGCCTGTACTTATGATCTACAGACCATCTTGTAGCGACATAGTGCTATATTTACAATGCTCTCCCAGTGGTTCATGCTTTCCTTGTGGCTAGTCTCGGATAGCTAGAGTATATAATGTGTTATTGAAATGATTTACATGCATTGCACTGTTCATAGTTTGGTATACTAAGGTGGTATTTCCCTTTGGAGAATTCTTGGATTGACTTGGCACATGTTTACACATGTTTAAGACTAAAAAGTCTGCTCTGCCTTGATGATCTTTGAGTTTCAGAATAGTTATATCACTTTCATGCCCGATTCAATGTTGCTTTGTCGCTCTGCATGATTATGACCGTTATTGCTCTCTAGTTGGTCGCTTCCCAGTCTTTTGCTAACCTCCACCTGTACTAAGCGGACTGACTGCTTGTGCATCCAAAATCCTTTAAACCAGTTATGCTAGATGAGTCCACCATACCTTCCTATACATGGTATTTACCTGCCATTCCTAACGAAGACTATCTTGTACCATCTCGAAATTATTCAAAAAAAAGCATTTCTCTTTTGTGCCTCTGTTTTAGCTCATGAGGAAGTAGCAGTTAATTCATGATCTTTTTAAGTTGGACAAGTTTCATCCCGGGATTGCATGTCTAATGTGCAAACCCCTAATACGAGAAGGAACTGGCATAGAGTGCGCCCGGCTCATAAAAGATAATACACAAACAAACCCTCCTTCACGCTTTGTTCATGAGAAATCAGAAAACTTTGGCAGTGATAAACAAAGGAGATTAAGAGGATGTGATCGTCCTCGTGTGGGAGCCGTTCCTCGAAACTTTTCCAGCTCAAGAAGTACTTGAGTTATCTGCTAGCATTCGTTGACGAAATATGCATCTCTAAAAATAATAATTTTTACCTCTGTTTTTAAAACCAAGAGCTCTGGTACATGTTTAGTTTTTGTTTCCGACCACGGGTTTTCAACCTCGCCATCAAAAGCCACGGTTCGAGAGTCTCCACCCTCTTTCTTCAAAGCACCAACTAGGATAGCATAATTGTCATTCTGAGTGTAATGTGCATTGTCCCAAAGTATTACATTGTCTTCTGCATGTTTGTGATATTATTTATTCTGAAATTCTTAGTTCTAGTCTCCTTTAAAACTCTGGAGGAGTTTCTGCATTTATGTTTTGCTTCACTCATGGAGGCTAGCGAGATACCACTCTAGTATATTCAAGCTATGTGCAATGTAATCTTGTCTTGATTATCAGTAGTATATTATTTACTTTTGGTTATTTGTGATTGGTCACTTGAAAGAAGGATTGCTTCATGCATTGTCCTCATAGCATTGTTTCAATACCCGCTAGACACTTTTCGTAGTACATGCTTATATACATCTAATGAAGCAAAAGAGTTTGTCAAAGTTTTCTTTGTCGCGTCCAGTTCGTTGAACTGAATTGCTTGAGGACAAGCAATATGCTAAGCTTGGGGGAGTTGATACGTCTCAAACGTATCTACTTTTCCAAACACTTTTGCTATTGTTTTGACCTCATTCTTGCATGATTTGAACTAAACTAACCCGGACTTACGCTGTTTTCAGCAGAGCTGCGTGTATGGTTTTATTGTGTGCAGGAAAACGGATTTTTAGTTATCTCAGAAAATTCCACGAAAAATCACAGAAAATCCACGCACCCGAAGGAACCTGTTGCCAGAAGAGGGGCCAGAGGGGGGCCAGGGGGGCTCCAGGCACCCTGGTGGCGCGGCCCACCCCCTGGCCACGCCGGGAGGCCGCCTGGGCGGGCCCCACCTCCACTGGTGCCCTACTTTGACCCGTATTTAGCCCGTGACGAGAAAATCCCAGATCAGAAGTTGTTTTCCCAGTTATCGTCGCGGAGCCGCCGCCGCCCTCTGTTCTTCTTCGGGAGGGCTAATCTGGAGGCTGATTTGGCCTCCGGAGAGGGGAGATCGTCGCCATCGTCATCATCATCACCATTCCATTCTCCCTCCATGACTTCTCCTTCCATGTGTGAGTAATTCCCTGCTGTAGGCAAAGGGGGTGGTAGGGATTGGATGAGTTAGATCATGTAATAGTTTGTCAGATCGTTGGGGGAATGTTGCCTATCATCTACTATGGTGTTTGTCATCTTTGCTTCAACTTGTTACTCTTAATGCTTGTCACTTAGATCTGAACCATATGTGTTTACATGAATATATTTGTGTTCTTGATCCTATCTATGAGTTGTTTGCACCTATTACGGTCCGGAACCGGCGATCCCAAAAGTGACAGCTTGGGACACCAAAGGGGATGGTCCATAGTTTGAGGATTACATGTATCCATTGAGTTTATTGCTTTGTTCCGGTGCTCTTTGACAGGAGCACCTTAATCTCCATAAGTTCCTTTTGGCACCGTTCGTAGCGGGATGGTAGGACAAAAGATGTTATGCAAGTTCTTATTGCAAGCACGTACAACTACCCGTGGGATACATGCCTAGTGTTTGATAATTGCCTAGATGATCATTACTTTTCCGTGTGCCTTGCCCCAAGTTAGATTCATGATATATCTCATCCATGCAGTGCCCAACCATCCATCTCCCTAGCCTACAGTGTTTTAAATCCTGCTGGTTAGTAGTTGCTACTTTTGCTATTTACTTTTGCAGTTTACTTTTACTATCACCATCATCACTATCATATCATCGTTACCACTTATCTTTTGTTGCAAGTTAGTATATTTCAGGTGCGGTTGAATTGACAACTCAACTGTCAAAGCTTATAAATACTCTTTGGCTCCCCGTGTGTCGAATCAATAAATTGGGTTATTCTTACCCGCGAAGACTATCTCGATCCCTTACGGTTGAGGGTTATCAGGAGCTCTGTAGCATTTCTCATATTATATGTGGATGACATACTGCTGATGGGAAATGATATAGAATTCTTGGAGAGCATAAAGGCCTACTTGAATAAGAGTTTTTCAATGAAGGACCTTGGAGAAGCTGCTTATATATTAGGAATCAAGATCTATAGAGATAGATCAAGACGCCTCATTGGTCTTTCACAAAGTACATACGTTGACAAGATATTGAAGAAGTTCAATATGGATCAGTCAAAGAAAGGGTTCTTGCCTGTTTTGCAAGGTATGAGATTGAGCACGGCTCAGTCCCCGACCACGGCAGAAGCTAGAGAAAAGATGAGTGTCATCCCCTATGCCTCAGCCATAGGTTCTATTATGTATGCCATGCTGTTTACCAGACCTGATGTGAACCTTGCCATAAGTTTGGTAGGGAGGTACCAAAGCGATCCCGGTATGGAACACCGGACAGCGGTCAAGAACATCCTGAAGTACCTGAAGAGGACTAAGGATATGTTTCTCGTTTATGGAGGTGACGAAGAGCTCGTCGTAAAGGGTTACGTCGATGCTAGCTTCGACACATATTTGGATGACTTCAAGTCACAAACCGGATACGTGTATATTTTGAATGGTGGAGCAGTCAGCTGGTGCAGTTGCAAGCAGAGCGTCGTGGCGCATTCTACATGTGAAGCGGAGTACATAGCTTCTTGCGAAGCAGCGCAAGATGGAGTCTGGATGAAGGAGTTCATCACCGACCTAGGATTCATTCCAAGCGCGTCAAGCCCGATGACCCTCTTCTGTGACAACACTTGAGCTATTGCCATTGCCAAGAAGCCCAGGTTTCACAAGAAGACCAAGCACATCAAGCGCCGTTTCAACTCCATCCGGAATTATGTTCAAGATGGAGACATATATATTTGTAAAGTGCATACGGATCTGAATGTTGCAGATCCGTTGACTAAACCTCTTCCACGGGCAAAACATTATCAACACCAGAACTCTATGGGTGTTCGACTCATCACAATGTAACTAGATTATTGACTCTAGTGCAAGTGGGAGACTATTGGAAATATGCCCTAGAGGCAATAATAAAAGTATTATTATTATATTTCCTTGTTCATGATAATTGTCTGTTATTCATGCTTGAATTGTATTGTACGGAAACAGCGATACATGTGTGAATACATAGACCACAACGTGTCCCTGGTAAGCCTCTAGTTACTGGCTCGTTGATCAACAGATGTTCACGGTTTCCTGACCATGGACATTGGATGTCATTGATAACGGGATCACATCATTAGGAGAATGATGTGATGGACAAGACCCAATCCTTAGCCTAGCACGAGATCGTGTAGTTCGTAATGCTTAAGCTTTTCCAGTGTCAAGTATCTGTTCCTTAGACCATGAGGTTGTGCAACTCCCGGATACCGTAGGAATACTTTGGGTGTGCCAAACGTCACAACGTCACTGGGTGGCTATAAAGGTACGCAACGGGTATCTCCAAAAGTGTCTGTTGGATTGGCACGAACCGAGACTGGGATTTGTCACTCCGTATGACGGAGAGGTATCTCTGGGCCCACTCGGTAAGACATCATCATAATGAGCTCAATGTGACTAAGGAGTTAGTCACAGGATGATGGATTACGGAACGAGTAAAGAGACTTGCCATGACGAGATTGAACAAGGTATCGGTATACCAACGATCGAATCTCGGGCAAGTACCGTACCGATGCACAAAGGGAATTGCATACGGGATTAAGTGAATCCTTGACATCGTGGTTCATCCGATGAGATCATCGAGGAACACATGGGAACCAACATGGGTATCCAGATCCCGCTGTTTGTTATTGACCGGAGAGTCATCTCGGTCATGTCTACGTGTCTCCCGAACCCGTAGGGTCTACACACTTAAGGTTCGGTGATGCTAGGGTTGTAGAGATATATGCACACGGTAACCCGAATGTTGTTCGGAGGCCCGGATGAGATCCCGGACATCACGAGGAGTTCCGGAATGGTCCGGAGGTAAAGAATGATATATAGCAAGTCTAGTTTCGGCCATCGGGAGAGTTCCGGGGGTCACCGCTAGTGTACCGGGACCACCAGAAGGGTCCCGGGGGTCCACCGGGTGGGGCGGCCCATCCCGGAGGGCCCCGTGGGCCGTAGGGGGAGGGGGACCAGTCCTTAGTGGGCTGGCGCACCCCCCATGGGCCTCCCCCCATGCGCCTAGGGTTGAAACCTTAGGGGTGGGGCGCCCCCCAGGCTTGGGGGGCAAGCCACCCCCCTTGGCAGCCGCCCCCCTAGGGGATTGGATCTCCTAGGGCCGGCGCCCCCCTGGCTCCCTATATATAGTGGGGGGAGAGAGGGCAGCCGCACCTCAGCCCCTAGTGCCTCTCCCCCCGTTACATCTCCTACTCCTCCCGCAGGGTCTCGGCGAAGCCCTGCAGCTTTTCCCGTTGCATCCACCACCACACCGTCGTGCTGCTGGATCTCCATCAACCTCTCCCCCCCTTGCTGGATCAAGAAAGAGGAGACGTCGCTGTACCCTACGTATGTTGAACGCGGAGGTGCCGTCCGTTCGGCGCTGGGATCATCGGTGACGAGGATCACGACGAGTACGACTCCACGTTCCTTCGAACGCCTCCGCTCGCGATCTACAAAGGGTATGTAGATGCACTCCTTTATGCTCGTTGCTAGATGACTCCTTAGATTGATCTTGGTGAAGCGTAGGAATTTTTTTGAATTATGCTACGTTCCCCAACATGTACAACCTCCCCCTGGTTGTGCATGAAGTGGAAGTACATACATATGAGCATGCTGATTCAAGGGCCGAAACAGCCGGGAAATAATATTTATCTATATCTGGGGCTACTTCAAGAGGAGTTGGACACGTTATGGAAAACCCCAGCCAAGACACGCGACACCATCAAAGGCGCGTATTTCTATATGAGAGCCACGCTGATCACGACGGTGCACGACTATCTCGGTTACAGATATGTCACGGAACAGGTGTGCCATGGATATTGCGGATGCACGCAGTGCATGGATGATACGACATCTCAGCAGCTAACATCAAGGTAATATGGCGGGTCTGGGAAAATCGTGTACATGGGGCACCAAAGATAGCTCAAGAAGGAAGACCTGTGGAGAAACCATGGAGATATATTCAATGGTGAGGCTGGGCATCGAGGACCTCCACGTAAGCGGAGCAGTGCCGAAATCGACGAGCTGTTGAAAAACTGGGAACAATGCCCCGCGTCGGGAAAGACGATGAAAAAGGCGTAGGAGCCGCTGCTGAAGGTATGAAAGACTAGGTCTGTTTTCTGGGACTTGGAGTACTGGCACAAACTCGACACGCCTCATTGCTTTGATAAAATGCATGTCTATAAGAATGTACTTGAGAGCTTGCTTGCGACACTGATGAACATGCCGGATAAGACCAAGGATGAGCCGAAGGCAAGAAAAGACTTGCATGATTTGGAGATCATGGAAGATCTGCACATGCCGCCCCGTAAAAAGTTAGAGGAGACAAAGACAGAGACAGAGGCGCGGGAGAAGAAGGGCAACAAAGTAAAGGAAGATGATTATTGCCCCCCTTCTTGCTTTATTTTAAGTTCGGCTGAGATCGTTTAATTCTTCAGGTGCCTTACCGGAATCAAAGTTAGTTCCGGTTACTGTGGGAAGATAAGCACACATCTAGACACGAAGAAGAAAAGGTACAGCGGAATGAAGTTCCATGACTGTCATGTGATGATGACGCAGATACCACCTGTTGCCCTTAGAGGGATAATGGACAAGCACGTCCGTGACATGCTTATTTGTCTCTACAACTTTTTCGACGTCATCTCTGGAAAGTCAATCGGTGTGAAGTAGCTATGAAGGCTACATGAAGAGATCGTTGTGATACTAAATGAGCTTGAGATGTACTTCCCGCCCGCGTTCTTTGACGTCATGGTGCATCTGTGTGTCCATATTGTGGATGACATAATAGACCTGGGGCTGTCATTCTAGCACAACAGGATGTCGTTCGAGAGGATGAATGGGATCATCAAAGGATTCATTCGTAACATGTCCCGTCCAGATGGAAGCATCGTCCAGGGCTATCTGACACAAGAGTGCATCTATTTCTACGGAAAATTTCTGTATGGCGCAGACCGGCCGCCTGGTGTTGGTTTGCCCGTTAAGAAGCACGTTGGGAGGCTCGAAGGAGAAGGTCACTTCAGCGGTCGCAGGGAACTGCATGTGGCCTACTCAGATCGACACAATGACTTTGACAGAGCAAACTTGGTAGTGCTACAACACATAGACCAGGTAGATCCTTTCGTGACACTCCACAAAGAAACTATCATAAAGAAGTATCATGATCGGGGGGTATGCAGGACAGATGCCGAAGTTACTAGAGAGCACAACTCCACTTTCCTGCATTGGTTCAAATAGCATATTCTTGCTAATCCCCCGGAAGAGGGCTCTAAGGACGGATTGCTCATATATGCCTTTGCACATGGCCCCTCGCCCAACCTCGTCACATATCAGGTAGATATCAACGATACACGTTCTACACGGAAGCCAAAGATATGAACCGTGATTTTCAGAACTCAGGGGTGACGATGGAATGCATGACCGGCAGCGACAACGGTGCATCTGAGAAATTTTATTGAAGGGTCTAGGAGATCTGGGAGCTTGACTACTCTGGACTGCACAGCGCGTCGATGTTCCGTGTCAGATGGTCTAAGACTGTCGAAAGAGAATACCGATATTTCACTAACATGACTATACCTGACGCCAAGAGCGCTACCGTGAACGCCATCGCAAAAAACGAGCCATGGGTACATGCTAAGCAGGTGACACGATGCTTCTTCATAACCGACCCGAACAATCACAGCCGTGTTGTCATGAGGAGAGGCAAAAGAAACATCATTGAAATGGATAGAGTTGCCAACGAGGAAAACTACGACCAGTACGACAACCCAATGAGGAAAGATGACGATGACGATGAAGTATACGTCAAAAGAAGAATCAGTACTACATTACCAAAGAAAGATCGTACTCCATGAAAAAGGAAAAGTCACAATGAGGGGCTCAATTATTCTTCAACGAAAAAGAAGGAGAAGAAGCTCACTCAAAAACGAAAACGTCGATGTTGAGAAACCCTTATCGGTCAAATGATGTAATATATATGTTCCTATTTTGTGTCCACACTTAACCGTTATATGCATGGGTCAAATGATGTAATATATATGTTCCTATTTTGTATACATACTTAACCATCAAATGATACAATACATATCGCCTTAGTTATATACATTGTATAGATCACCTTCCCTTCGTTCCTGCTCTCAGAAAAAAAGAAAAAGAAAATAAAATAAAGGAAAAGAAAGTAGAAGAAACAAACAGGAAAACTGCTATATATAGCTACTGCTGATATAGTAGTAGCGCCTTTCCAGAAAAGCACTATAGCTACTAGTGATAGCAGTAGCGATGTTCAGTAATACGCGATATAGCTACTGGTGATAGCAGTAGCACTTTCTGGGAAACACACTACTACTATATTCACTTAACCCCACTCCCCGTTGTGGGCTTCACGCCTCTGCTTCTTCCCCTGAATCCCCACTCCCTCTTCTCCCCCTCATCGCCGCCGGAGCCCGTGCCCTGGACCTCGACCTCGTCAGAGCCCGTGCCGTCCCACTCGACCTTGCCAGAGCCCGTGCCCTCGACCACGACCCCGCCTCGCCTCGGTGTCGCGCTGTCTCCCTCACCCTCGCCCTCATCGAAGTCGTCGTCTCCCCCGACCCCGCCTCGCCTCGGTGTCGCGCCGTCTCCCCCAACCCCGCCTCACCCCGGTGTCGCGCTGTCTCCCCCGACCCCATCTCTCTCTACCCTCTGTAAACCCTCTCCCCTCCCCTCTTCTCTACTATTTAGTGCTAGTTAGTATGAATTAGTATGAACCCTAGGCAATTTTTTAGTGGTAGTTAGTTAATTAGTATGAACCCTAGTTAATTAGTTAGTATGGACCCTAGTTAATTAGGTTGCTATTTAAAAAACAAATTTAGTATGATCCCTATAGTTAATTACTTGTTATGAACCCTACTTAAATGAATTCTAGGTATTTTAGGTGTTTTAGGTGTAGTTAACAGAATTGTAGTTATTTAATTAGAATTTTGGACATGTGATATTTGGAAAATCATGTCTATGTGTAGGGTAAATGATCCGAGTGGCCTATGTTTTGCCGGAATGTTGATTCATTTCCGTTCTGGTGAATTTCAGGTGCTGGATATGTCCACTTTTTAGCGAAGGTCATGCCGAAATTTCCGTGAATTTTGGCATGACTCGTGCTAGATAGTAGGCATATCGAGTGCCGGGATTTGCTAGGACGGGAATGAAACATCATTCCAGCAAACCATAGACCTTTTTTATGCCATTCTCATTTTATTATAATTTTATAATTAAACGAGGAGACTTAATCGTAGGAAACAACTCAAACAACGAAGAAACCGGTCCTTCCAACCACGATGCAGATGAGATGGATTATGAGGGTGAACAAGAGTGCCTCAACTTTTTTTCTGCTAAGCACAGTAAAGGTTTGCAGGGCGGCCTGGATGATGGTACTGACGCCGACATCGACACCGACGATGCTTGCACCGATGGCATCGCCGAGACTGACAGGGAAGGTATCAGCGGGGAAGGTACCGGCGAAGAAGCAAAAGAAGCAGAGGATACGAAAACCTAACAAACTCGGCATCGGACGACTGGTGATCACAAAGGTGGCCCCTGGCAAGTTTGAGCCATTAGAACCGGAAGAACCTCACAAGTGTTATCGGGACCAAGTCGGATGCATCCTACAGGAATGCGCGAGCATTAAAGACGATGACTTAAGGTGTAAAGAACATTTGAGGTAGTTGCTCTTGATGAAGTTGCACAAGAGATTTAAGTTCCCCGACCGGGATCATAGCATAGAAAAACCGTGGGATAATCCGAAGATGAAAAAGATTAACAATCACGCCATGGGCATGTTCAGCAATCGCTACTGCAGAATGCTGCTAACGCGACACTACGATCAGAGACCCTTCGACGAAACTGTGTGCGATGCAATAATCGCAAACGGTGGAGTAAAAAACTGTCAAAACAGGTGCAAAACATTTGCCATGACGGATGCATCAAACATGGTTCAGATTTTAGTTGCATGTGCAATGTAGGGCATATGGTTCAGTTCAATTAACTGTTTGCGATGAGGAGCAACAAAAGAAACGGGCAGCCAGATGAAGGTGTGTGTGATATACAGCATACGGTTCGCTCTGTTGAACTGTTTGTGATTAGGTAACACAAAAGAAACGGTCAGCTAGATCAAGGTGCATGCGATATACGGCATGTGGTTCACTCAGATGAACTGTTTGCGTTGAGACAAGAGAACATAAACGGTTCAATATAACAAGATGTGTCTGATACATAGCAACCAGGTCTGTAATCAGAAATGTGTGCGAATGTGGGGACACCGACTTAAGAGTAGAGATCACCGAATGCACGTGTACAGTGATCACAGAGATCAATGCTCACTGAACACACCGAAGCTGAATAACAAGAGTCTTACATCCATACATACCGTCTTACACAAATTATGACCATTATGGCCAAGTCTTGCATAGATAAAGCCTCATGGGCTGAATAGTAAGAAAACTCGAATAGCGGAAGTCTTCGCAGATAAGTGGAACCCATGCCATCTATCTTAACCCTACAGGCATTCTGACTGAGAAAGCGTCCTAGTTCGCATGTTCGTCTCCATGAAATTCTTCTTCAAATTCCTGCTCCTCCATGCCTTGCCAATTAAATAACGAGTGGTAAGCCAATGAGTACTTTGAATGTACTCGCAAGCAACCCATGTTTTTGGAACAAGTATGACAAGGTATGAAATAGTACTAAATATGATATGTTTGCAGAAAGCAAATTTGTGAATGCAATGACATGAACTACCTGAGGCATGCATCATAGGAAAAATAGGTTATATATATCAACATAGCCAAGTGATGATCTCTTCCATCTTGTCAAGTCTTTTTGACTTAGATCCAACGGAGCTTTCACACACACACACACACACACACACACACACACACAGGGTTTCGCAAACATTGGACGTAGCCCAAGAGCGGTTACCCAACTGTCCTTGACCGTGGACATGGCTATTCGAATAGTTTTACACTCTGTAGAGGTTGCACAGTTTACCCACTAGACCCGGGGAACTTCCGTGTCATCCACGACCCGCGGTACCTCAAGTACCCGGGGTAATCACCCGATCACTATCTTTCCCTAGGCGACAATAATATGGAGTCCACTCAATTGGTATCAACCCCCGTGCCCCACATTTCACAACTTAAGATTTTTGGAGCCTCGCTCCCATTTTCATCACATACCACAAGCTAGGTGTACCAACGGTGTGTCCGGTGCCCTGTAAAGACAGTCATGGCCGCCTATCCAAGCGCGACCCCGTCCCGAGAGTGACGTATCGGCCTAGGTAATCAATAATGCCCTTTCCCATATAAGGGTAGAGTGGTTGCGCATGTAAAGTTGGAATAACGATCGCAACTTAAACCAATCCGTTTGAAAAACATCACACACACACTTGTCTCGGTACACCACTTTGTCATCAAGTGGTTACCCAACTCATCATCTCCCTCGGGCAAAAGTGACACCCGATGGTTTTTTTGAAAGAGTCCTTCGAAAGTACTATGCTTCGACCATTATGCATATCCCCGTTCCACTTGCATAGCCACTACCATAGTAACCTATCTATTCCCACCCGCATAACCCTCATAGGAAGGTAGGGTCATGCTTGATGCAAGTTTCAATATGGAAGAAACGAGGTGACCCACACAAGTGGTCATCGTCTCAACATGATTCCGGTGCATTGATAATAAGTACTATATGACGTGTATGGAAAAAGGGGTTTCATAGACATGGTCAAAGGGCTGCTTGCCTGGATTGACTTGATGTTCAAAGTCTTCAAATCCTTCCCCTTCTTCTTCTTCAGCAACTTCGTCAAATACGGTATCTAATCGTCGCAATAAAATAACGGGAAAATAAGACAATAATAAAAACAAAAAAATCAAAGTGCTCAGAAAAATGTCAACTTATTTTTATGAAATACTCGAATGAAAACTAGGATGGCAAAAATTATTAGTTTGGGATTTGGAGTGACAGAATGGGGTAGATGGATTTTTAAACAGAGGTTTTAGTGTTCAAATTTAAATTTAAATTTGAACAGTATAGAAAAGGTTCATGAATATATGTGAAAGTTATATCATTAAATAGGTTGGAATATTACAAGATTTTAGGAACTGGAAATATTTTATTTGGATTAATATTTAATCCAGAGGAATTTTTATAAAACAGACATAAAAAGAAAAAGAGAAGTGGCACTATGCCTGCTGGGCCAGAACAGCCGCAGCGCAGCAGGCCCAGCCAGAGAGGCGGCCCAACGCACTGGTGCCTGCGCGCGCGTCAGGTTTTAAACCTGACGGGCGGGGCCCAGGCGTCAGCGAGAGAGAGAGACGAGGGAGAGGAGAGACTGACAAGCGGGGCCCGCCTGTCATCCCTAACCCTGCGGCAGAGGGCCGGCGAGCTCACCGGCGGTGCTGCAGGGCACGGCGAGGTCGGGCGAGTGCACGGCTGGACTCAGCGTCGAGTCGCCATTCGGGTGGAAGTGGCTGCAGTCGCCGGGGTGGCCTGGTTCGCCGACGGCGAGGTCACACGGCGGAGGTGCTTTGGTCGTCGATGGTTCTGGCCGTTTCCGGCTACAGAAGACGCGGGGGAAAGAGGGGAAATGATCAGCGGGTTGATGTGGTTCCAGATCGAGGGAGAGGAGCGACGGAGAGGGCCTGTATCCTGAGGTCGACGGTGACCCGAGGCGGCGGAGCTCGAGCTCGATCTCGAGCCCGGGCTCGTCTGGAGCGGAGTGAGTGGTGTAGGGGGTGATTAGGGGAGTGAGAGAGCGAGTGGTGAGGAGAGGAAGGCGCGGGGAGTCCCTTTTATAGGCGAACGGCGGGGTGCTGTGGACCGGTGCACCGGCGAGCTTCTGCTCATTGCCACAGGGCTCGGGAGGAGCTGGCACCGTGTGTGGGGCGTTCCTGGATGCGGTCCAGAGCCAGGGGAGAGAAGAGAGAGAGCAGGGGGAGGCCAGGGGCACCGCGCGTGTGAGGAAGCTCATTGGAGCTCTCGGGTGGCCAGCGCGCATGCGAGCTGGGGCAAGAGGAGGGAGAAGGAGGGGGGCCGACTAGCTGCCGTGTTGTGGACATCGAGGCGGCCTCGGGAGACTCCATCCCGACGCCCTAGGTGGTCGGGCGCCTCGTGCAGGACGCGGCTACATTGCGGAAGCGCACTGTAGCGCGCTCTAGAGCGCCCATATGGCCCGCATGGCCGTGTCCCATGCGCTCTGGACGCGGCCACCATGTCCATTGGCTCTAGGGGGGAGTAAAGAATGCGGGAGAGGCGTTGGATGCCATGGAGAGCTTCTAGAAGGAGAGAGTGCTGAGAGAGAAAGGTGAAAGTGGCTGTCCAGAATGTAAAATGGGGTTTTACCCCCCCCCCCTCAATCAATGAGCAGAGGCCAGGGGAGAGTTACTAGAGGTGCAATGGGACTTGGGGAAGCTGTGGTAAAAAAGCCTAGCTCAAGGAGAACAAGGAAATAAGTAAACGTGATAGTTTTGGAAAATTACCAGAAGGTGTTTGATGTGGTTTTGGTCAAGCAAATGATTTCCAATTGTCATGAGACTTAACAGTATCAAATGGTATATAGAAATAGGGTGTTCCACCAAGTTTGGGCTCATTTGAAGAAACTTGCCAATGTAACTTTGGTAAACCCTAGAAATCAACAGAAATGGATTTGGGGTACTCTGATCAAGTTACCCTTCTCCAAAACTTGTGCCATTTGGTCTAGATGCATTATTAGACCATTTTAGAATGTGTACCAAGTTTGAGAGCATTTGGACAAGTTTGGCAATGTAAAGTTGCTCAAACTTAAAAAATGGACAGAATGGTTTTGAGGGGTTTTGATGATGTTTTCTTGCTTCCCAAGGCATGAGTCTTGGAAAGATGATCAAACATGTCATATATTACATGATAGAATTTCCCTGGAATTTTTAGATAATATTTCCTTTGTAAATATTTCAAAAGCTTGAAATATCCAGAAAGGGTTTCTGAGGGATTTGTCCAATATTTTGAACATGACCAAGTGTTGAAACTATTATATATGGACAATATATGTCCTAAGAGTCTCCCTGAATTTTGGCAAATATTTTTGAAATATTTAAATAATTTTTCCCTATTAAAGACCATTTCTGACCTTAAGAATAAGCTTTTAAATAAAATGGGAAAATAACTTTTAAAATTATATTTTTGTGCTTTATGGGAGTCCTATATCTACTAGGTTTCAAATATACTCTTTGGAATATTTTTCTCACCCTAAATCAAGCACTTGCAGTGCAAACCTCAATTCAGGGGTTTTTGGAAAACTAATTTTTTGAAAATACTTTTTGGCCAAATTATTTTTGTAAGAAAATACTATACTGTTATATACACTTGGTATGATCATTGGGCAGAAGTTTGGGGTAAGGAGATGAAATATATAAGATGGAGTAGTTGACTTTAAAGAGCACTTGAAAATCACAGAGAGAAAAACTTAATTCCAAATAAAAGCCAAATGATGCCAACAAAATTTGTTGGTCCCAATTTTCATGTTTTATTAATGCAAATGACATGTTACAAAATGCAGGGTGTGATAGACCTACCCCCCTTACAAGAATCTCGTCCCCGAGATTCCTAAACTAGGCCTTAGAAGAGATCGGGATACTCGGATCTAAGATAGTCTTCACGTGCCTAGGTTGCTTCTGCTTCCGTGTGGTTGCTCCACTGGACCTTGAAGTACTTGATGGTGCGGCTTCGCATCCGTCGCTCTGCTTCATCCAGAATGTGAATGGGCCTCTCACGGTAGGTCAAATCAGGCTGAAGATCAATAGCTTGGTGATCGACATCCTTATAGAGATCAGGCTTGTCCGGAACTTGGAGACACTTCCGGAGTTGTGACACGTGGAATACGTTGTGCACATCGGATAGCTCAGGTGGTAGTTCCAACTGGTAAGTCCCCTCTCCTCGTCGGTCGGTGATCTTGAAGGGGCCAATAAATCTTGGTGCAAGCTTCCCCTTAACGTGGAAACGTTTGGTTCCTTTCAGAGGAGTTACGCGCAGGTACACATGGTCTCCCACACGGAAACTCATGTCTCGGCGTAGCTCTTCTGTCTTGATTTGGCAGCCTTCAAACGTTCTTTGACTAGTTGGACTTGCTCTTCTGCTTCGCGGAGAACATCTGGTCCAAAGACTAGCCCTTCTCCAGTCTCTGACCAGTTGAGGGGTGTGCGACACTTGCGTCCGTACGACACCTCAAATGGTGCCATCTGAAGGCTCGTCTGATAACTGTTGTTATAGGAGAACTCGGCAAAAGGGAGGAAATCTTCCCACTTGGCTCCGTATGCTAAGACACAGGCTCGGAGCATGTCTTCGAGTATTTGATTTACTCGCTCCGTCTGTCCTCCGGTTAGTGGGTGAAAAGCAGTGCCGAAAGACAACTAGGTTCCCAAGGCTTCTTGGAATCTTTTCCAGAACCTTTAAGTAAACTGGGTGCCTCCATCTGACACAATCTCCTTTGGAACACCATGGAGGCTCACGATTCGATCGATATAGAGGCTGGCCAGCTGGTTTCCACTGTAGGTTGTTTTGACGGGAATGAAATGGGCTACTTTCGTCAAATGATCGACTATGACCCAAATGGAGTCATGTCCTTTATTCGACCTTGGTAATCCAGTGATGAAGTCCATTCCGACTTTATCCCACTTCCACTCAGGAACCTTGAGTGGTTGGAGCAATCCAGTGGGTCGCTGCTATTCAGCCTTGACTCTTTGGCACACATCACACTTTGCAACATACACTAGTAGAAAACGGGGCAATGGTCCATCCCATTAGTCCTGGTTCAATCCAGAACCGGGACCAATGGGGGCATTGGACCCGGTTCGTGAGCCCAGGGGGGCAGGCGGGACACGTGGGCCATTGGTCCCGGTTCGTCTGGACCTTTTGGTCCTGGTTGGTGCGACGAACCGGGACCAATGGGTCTTGCTCCTGGCCCACCACCATTGGTCCCGGTTGGTGACTTGAACCGGGACCAAAGGCACCCCTTTAGTCCCGGTTCATATCACCAACCGGGACCAATCAGGTGCCTATATATACCCCCTCGCATAAGAGCAGAGCACACTGCTCTTTTTTTTCTGGCCGAGGGGGAGAGGGCTTGGTGGTGCTCTAGCTCACATCCTATGCACACAACGTGTTCGATGGAATGCCCGAGCCACACAAGTTAAGCTTTTCTCCTCTTGAAGCTCCATTTTCTTCAATATTTGTCTAGGTTTAGCGGTCCGTCACGTCCCGTCCCCGTCTTCGCCGCCGTCGATCGCCCCCGCCAATCTCGTCACCGGCACCACCGTGGTGAGCCTCTTGTTATGTCCATGCTTTTCTTACTTTTATTATTGCTTGTTATTATTGCTTTAGATAGATATTTGTCTAATTTTCTTACGTTTATTATAGCTTGTTATTATATAGTGCGATGGTTTTGATATCCGCCCACGTGGGCCCTCGTCCTGTCTACGATTCGGATGTGGTATATCATCTTTAATTTATAACTATTTGTTTTAGTGTTTATGACAATTATGCCGACCAACCTGACATGCATAGATGTTTTTATATGTCTAGGAGGTAGTTGAACCGGAAATTCCAACCGACCCTCTTGTGGAGAGGTTAAATTTAGTTGAAGAGGAAAACATTTCCTTGAAGAAAAAATTGGAAAAAATGGAGGAGGAGAAGATGGAATTGGAGTTGCATGTTGCGGAAGTCGTCGATGATCACAAGATCAGGATGGACCCTATTGTCGAGAGGTTAAATTTAGTTGAAGAAGAAAACAATTTCTTGAAGGAAAAAATAAAAAAAATTGAAGACGAGAAGATGATATTGGAGTTGCATGTTGCGGATGTCGTCGATGATCACAAGATCAAGATGGATGCAATGCGGTTGAAGATTAGAAAGATTAGAAAATATGCCATTCATACCGAGGCTTGGTATCATTATGCCGTTGGATCAATTGTTACCTTGGTTGCAATTATGATCGCATTTGTTTTCGCATTGAAATGTTTTACATAGTTTCGATGTATGGTGAAAATTAATTAGATGCTCTGGAGAGCTATATGTTGTTAAATGAGAACTATGTATGTACTTTGGTTTTAATGTGATGATGAAATTCTATTAATTTGGTCACTTAATTATCTATTCATGATGTTATGTAATGGTTTTTGACACACTTAATTATATATAATGCACGCAGATGAACCGGCAATGTATGTACGGTGACAGACACACCTCCGAGTACATTAAGGGCGTGCATGAGTTTCTGAATGCGGCTGAGGCAAACAAGCAGAATGGTTTTATGTGTTGTCCATGCAGTAAATGTGGGAATACGATGTCTTACTCTAACCGGAAAATCCTTCACTCCCACCTGCTTTACAAGGGTTTCATGCCACACTATAATGTTTGGACGAGGCACGGAGAAATAGGGTTTATGATGGAGTATGATGACAACTATGTGCCCCCTGAATATGGTGATGCTGCAATGGGGGGAGCTGGTGAAGATCAAGAGGAACCAGACGATGTGCCCAATGATGCTGCAATGGGTGAAGCTGCTGAAGATCAAGAGGAACCAGATGATGATCTCCGCCGGGTCATTGTCGATGCAAGGACGCAATGCGAAAGTCAAAAGGAGAAGCTGAAGTTCGATCGCATGTTAGAGGATCACAAAAAAGGGTTGTACCCCAATTGCGAAGATGGCAACACAAAGCTCGGTACCGTACTGGAATTGCTGTAGTGGAAGGCAGAGAATGATGTGGCTGACAAAGGATTTTAGAAGCTGCTGAAAATATTGAAGAAGAAGCTTCCGAAGGATAACGAATTGCCCGACAATACATACGCAGCAAAGAAGGTCGTATGCCCTCTAGGATTGGAGGTGCAGAAGATACATGCATGCCCTAATGACTGCATCCTCTACCGCGGTGCATACAAGGATCTAAACGCATGCCCGGTATGCGGTGCATTGCGGTATAAGATGAGACGAGATGACCCTGGTGATGTTGACGGCGAGCCCGCCAGGAAGAGGGTTCCTGCGAAGGTGATGTGGTATGCTCCTATAATACCACGGTTGAAACGTCTGTTCAGAAACGGAGAGCATGCCAAGTTGATGAGATGGCACAGTGAGGACCATAAGAAAGACGGGAAGTTGAGAGCACCCACTGACGGGTCGCAGTGGAGAAAAATCAAGAGAAAGTACTAGGAGGAGTTTGCAAAGGACCCAAGGAACGTATGGTTTGCTTTAAGCGCGGATGACATTAATCCTTTCGGGGAGCAGAGCAGCAATCACATCACCTGGCTCGTGACTCTATGTATGTATAACCTTCCTCCTTGGATGTGCATGAAGCGGAAGTTCATTATGATGCCAGTTCTCATCGAAGGCCCTAAGCAACCCGACAACGACATTGATGTGTACCTAAGGACATTAGTTGAAGAACTTTTACAGCTGTTGAATGGAAATGGTGTACGTGCATGGGATGAGCACAGACAGGAGGAATTTAACCTAAAGGCGTTGCTGTTCGTGACCATCAACGATTGTCCCGCTCTCAGTAACCTTTCAGGACAGACAAACAAAAGATACCACGCATGCACGCACTGTTTAGATGACACTGAAAGTATATACCTGGAAAATGCAGGAAGAATGTGTACCTGGGCCATCGTCGATTTCTTCCGACCAACCAACAATGTCGAAAGAAAGGCAAGCATTTCAAAGGCGAGGGAGATCACCGGATGAAGCCAGCCATGTGTACCAGTGATCACGTACTTGCTATGGTCAATGATTTACACGTAATCTTTGGAAAGGGCCCCGGCGCACTAGCTGTTCCGAATGACGCCGAGGGACACGCACCCATGTGGAAGAAGAAATCTATATTTTGGGACCTACCCTGATGCACGTGATGAAGAACCTTTGCGTGAACCTGCTAGGCTTCTTGGGCGTGTATGGAAAGACAAAAGATACAGCTGAGGCACGGGAGGAGCTGCAACGTTTGCACGAAAAAGACGTCATGCCTCCGAAGTAGTATGAAGGTCCTGCCAGCTACGCTCTTACGAAAGAAGAGAAAGAAATCTTCTTTGAATGCCTGCTCAGTATGAAGGTCCCGACTGGCTTCTCGTCGAATATAAAGGGAATAATAAATATGCCAGAGAAAAAGTTCCAGAACCTAAAGTCTCATGACTGCCATGTGATTATGACGCAACTGCTTCCGGTTGCATTAAGGGGGCTTCTACCGGAAAACGTCCAATTAGCCATTGTGAAGCTATGTGCATTCCTCAATGCAATCTCTCAGAATGTGATCGATCCAGAAATCGTACCAAGGCTAAGGAGTGATGTGGCGCTGATGGCTTCTCGCCCCTCGTTGGTTACCCCAAGTGGAAGGTTTGAGATGCAGTGTAGCGGTAGTTTTCCCTTGGCAAAGATACCAAGGATCGAATTCCCCTGAGACTCCAAGTTTCAACAAGAAGGTGTCAACTGCTAACGGCGCCAGATATTTAGCAATCGACTGGACCTGCACACAGATACAAATAACATTGCTCCCAACGAGTACAGAGAGGTTGTCAATCCCTCCGGCCTTGTCGTTTACAAAGGATCAAACGCAAGAGATAATAGTGATAAGTATAACTGCAACTAGTAAGTAAAAACAGAAAGTAAATAGCGGATGTGATCAGTGATGGTAATATGGACCGGGGTCCCATGATGTTCACTAGTGATGTCTCTCTCCCAAAAGACGATAAAACAGCTATGTGAGGTAAACGAATTACAGCTGGGCAATTGACAGGATTATGTGCGCAAACCAATGCTAACTATGTTGCAAGGAAGGTAGAGGTTCAAAGCATGGGCGGTACGCCAAGGCAAGTAGATCGAAATCCATCTGCATCTACTACTAATCATCCACCTTGAGATATCTATCAAGAACATCTCGCTGGTATTAAGTTGCGAGCCCCACCCATAGTGTAAACTCAAAGCAACAGACAACTGCATTAAAAGAACTTTGCATAAAGTAAACAATCCTTGCACCCACGAGTACAAGCACCGTTGTTTTCCCCCTTGTGGCAACAGCACATCCCCTAGACTCATGTTTCTGTCACTCAAGCTAGTCATCGAGGGGCATGAACCCACAATCAAGCATAACGTTCCCTCTTGGAGTTACTACCTACTACTCGGCCGAAGCAATAAATAGCAACGGGGAACATGCAAGAATTACTCAAGAACATTAATATAAAAGAGGTAAATCAAATATATTACTCAAACACAATCTGAACATAATCTCACAATCCATCGGATCCCAGCAAACTCATCATAGCAACAGCATAAGGATTACATATGTGCCTCGATCATGTAGGGCAGCTCACGAGGTCTAATTAGTGAAGCACAAGAAGGGGAGGAGAACATCACATTGCTACTAGTCATGGACCCATGGTTCAAGGGAGACTACTCACAACTCATCCGGGAGGCGTCCATGGTGGTGGAGAGGCTCCCGGTGGTGATCCTCCCCTCCGGCAGGGTGCCGGGAAGAGTTCTCCTGGTGCTCCCGATCTTAGAAGCGCGGCGGCGGCGGAACAGAGATGAGATCGCGAAAAAGGGTTCCGTCCTCGAGGGTTTCGGGACGCGGTGTAAATATATGCCAAAGGTGGGCGTCAGAGGGTGCCTGGGGGGCCCAGGCGCCCTAGCGGCGCGGCCTAGGGGGGGCGCCTCCTGGCCGCCTGGAGGCCTGGTGGCCCCCCTCCAGCCCTACTTTGGCCGCATGGAAGCTTCCGGAACGCTGATTTTTTATATATTTTTCTCGGAATTTTTCTGGCAGTTTACGTAATGGGAAAACCTGAAATACTAAAACAGCAGAAAACAGAAACTGGCACTGGGGTGCACTGAGTTAATAGGTTAGTCCAAATATGATCAAAAGTGTATGGAAGTGCATAAATATCATAGCAATATCACACAAAAGAGTCATGGAGCAAGCAGAAATTATAGATACGTTTTGGACGTATCAATATCCCCAAGCTTAATTCCTGCTCGTCCTCGAGTAGGTAAATGATAACAAGCATAATTTCTGTGGTGACATGCTATTAACCATATAGGGACTTTTCATAGTCACATGACAAAAGCTTACTGAGACAATGAATCTGTATAATCACATGCCTCATGAGAAAATCACAAAGAACTGAAAGTTTTTCAATATGATACTGAAACATCAAATAGATTTGTAGTGAGCATGGTGTGCAAATATGATAAAGTGGTACCTCGCTTGCCCCCTTTAGTGAAGCAAAACATAAATGCAGGGGCACCTCCAAGGTTTAAGTGACGACTAGATACAATGATTTCAGAATAAACGATATCATAATCATGCAAAAGACAATGGTACTTTGGGACAATGCACATTACACTCAGAATGACAATCATGCTCTCAGTAGTTGGTGCTTTAAAGAAGGTGGAGACTCTCGAACCGTGGCTTTTGTTGGCAAGGTTGAAAACCCGTGGTCGGAAACAAAAACTAAACATGTACCAGAGCTCTTGGTTTTAAAAACAGAAGTAATAATTATTTTTTTGGATATGCATGCTTCGTCAACGAATGCTAGCAGATAACTCAATCACTTCTTGAGATGGACAAGTTCCGAGGAACGGCTCCCGAATGAGGATGATCACATCCTCTTAATCTCCTTTGTTTATCACTGCCAAAGTTTTCTGATTTCTCATGAACAAAGCGTGAAGGAGGGTTTGTTTGTTGTATTATTTTTTAATGAGCCGGGCGCACTCTATGCCAGTTCCTTCTCGTATTATGGGTTTGCACATTAGACATGCAATCCCGGGGTGAAGCTTGTCCAACTTAAAAAGATCATGAATTAACTACTACTTCCTCATGAACTAAAACAGAGGCACAAAATAGAAATGCCTTTTTTTTGAATAATTTCGAGATGGTACATGAAAGTCTTCGTTAGGAATGGCAGGTAAATACCATGTATAGGAAGGTATGGTGGACTCATATGGCATAACTGGTTTAAAGGATTTTGGATGCACAAGCAGTCAGTCCGCTTAGTACAGGTGGAGGTTAGCAAAAGACTGGGAGCGACCAACTAAGAGAGCAATGACGGTCATAATCATGCAGAGCGACAATGCAACATTGAATCAGGCATGGAAGTTATATCGCTACTCAGAAATAAAAGATCATCAAGGCTTGATAGACTTTCTTTACAGTCTTAAACATGCGTGAGCATACGCCAAGTCAATCAAAATAAATTCTTGAAGGAAGATATCACTAAACCATACCACATCATAGGCAAACAAATCATGTTGGTACTCCAATAACACATTAGGAACCCCCCCAGCTATTTGAGACTAACCATAAGAAAACATGAACTACTAAGCACCATTATGCACGTAGCATTTTTATCACAGACATATCGACCAGTGCAACAGAAGCCAACTCTCTTAACAAGATAAGCATGATAACTAAAGAGAGTTCCAGCGACCAACTAAACAAAAGATCTTTAAAAAGATAAGCATGAAAACTACGAGCTAAGCATGACAGTAGCTATTGAAAGACAAAGAACACACACAGCAAGGATAAACATGAAAATTCTATGTTGTGTTCTAGGTTGAAGTGGAGCGTGTTTCTCTCCCACACAAAGGAAGCTGAGTTCCAACTCGTTATGAAAAGCAAGCAAAGCTAAAGAAAACTAAAAAGGAAACTAAAAGCAAGACGCTCCAAGCATAGCACATAACACATGAAATGATAAAAATATAGTGGAACGAAAGACGAACTGATAATGTTGATGGAGAAGGGGATGCACGGGGGCATCCCCAAGGTTAGACGCTTGAGTCTTCTTGAATATTTCTTGGGGGTGAACGGGGGCATCCCCAAGCTTGAGCGTTTGACACTCCTGAATCTTTTTATCATCTTCCCTCGCACACTTGAAAACTCCCTTCATACATAACTCATCATAATCTGATTAGCGAGGTTAGTACCCATAATAAAATAATTGTTCCTTGCTGGAAATAAGGATATTCTTGAAGGTCTATTGTTTCTCAAGATTGCCAAAAGGTTTTTGCAAAGAAAAAGCAAGCTCAAGGTTTGCAAAATGAAGGAAAGGCAAAACAGGACAGAATCTGTGAAAAACAGACCAGCAGGTAGTAAATGATTTTTTCGGGGCACTTCTGCAACTCAAATCAAAAAACTCAGAGCAGATGCCCGAAAGACAATTTTATAGAGCACATTGTCGGAAAAATTCAGACCAAAAAGATGATCTGGTGATTTTATACAAATTTTTCTGTCCAAGGACAGAATCTGTTTCCTGGACAGCACGTCACAACTTTTGAACTTTCTTGCAATCAGAGGCTACACTTGTCACAAATTTGAAAAGTGAAGATACAATGATGATGCTACTGTAGTAACAACATCAAGACACAACAAAAGCAAAATAAAAATTTATTCATTGTGGGCTGGCTCCCAAAAGCGCTTTCTTTTATGCCTTTAAGCTAGGCATAATGCAAAGAGATCAAGGCTTATCAAGAGTAAAAGAATAGCTAGCCCGTATAACGGACTCAAAAGGTAACTTAATTTTGTTTCTAGGGAACTGTTCCATCCCTTTCTTGAGAGGAAATTGGAATCTTATATTCCCCTCTTTCATGTCAATGATGGCACCAACGGTGCGAAGAAAAGGACGTCCCAAAATAATTGGACAAGAAGGTTCACATGCAATATCCATAATAGTAAAATCAACGGGAACGTAATTTTCATTGACAATGATAAGAACATCGTCGATCCTCCCCAAAGCTTTCTTTATGGAAGAATCAACAAGACGAACACAAAAAGAACAAGAATCAAAAGGTTTCAATTTAAGCATATCATATATTCTTTTGGGCATAACGAAGGTACTAGCTCCAACATCACATAAAGCATAGCAAGAGAAGTTATTCAACTTAATTTTAATCATAGGTTCCCAACCATCTTCTAGCTTTCTAGGAATGGAGGCTTCTACTCTAACTTTCTCCTCCCTAGCTTTGATGAGAGCATTAGTGATATGCTTTGTGAAGGCAAGATTAAGCGTGCTAGTGTGGGGATCTCTAGACATCTTGTGAAGGAACTCAATAACTTCGGTAAGGGTGCAATTATCAAAATCAAGGTCACTACTATCAAGTAAAGTGGTAGTGGTGTCCTTTAGACTCACTTGTTTGGTAGTTTCTATGGTCATAGCATCACCATTAATAGGTCCAATGAGACCAGGAGTGCATTGGGTGCTAAGAGTTTGGATATCCTCAACAACTTGGATAGTAGTAACAGTGTGGTGGGTAGGAAGGCTCATAATTCTAACTTCTTCCTCCTTTTCTCTAGCCCATCTCTCTTTAAGTTTAGCCAACATCCTAATGTTTTCATTAATTTGCACTTGAATAGCATTCTTACGAGTGACCTTCCTCTCCTCAAGAGGAGAAGTTCTAATTTTAAGCAATTCTACCTCATGGGCTAAATTGTCTACCTTCGAAGAGAGATCATCTAGTTTGGCTAGTTTTTCTTCTACATTCTTATTAAAGGCTTTTTGGATAGTGATGAAATCTTTAAGCATAATCTCTAGTTCAGTAGTGGAGTTCTTGGTGCTAGGATAAGCATTGTTGTTCCCATAGGAATTAAAGGGGAACGGTCTAGGATTGCTACCAAAATTACTCCTATAAGCATTGTTATTAAAATTGTTTCTAGAGATAAAGTTCACATCTACTTGTTCTTGAGCAATCAAAGAATTTAAAGGATCATCACGAGGATCGATAGAAGATTGCTTGGAAAGTAGAGACATGATCAAGTCAACTTTTTCATTTAGGGAGGAAATCTCCTCGACAGAGTTTACCTTCCTACCTGTTGGAGGGCGTTCAGTGTGCCCTTGGGAATAATTGGTCATCATCTCATCAAGAAGCTCCGTGGCAGCACCAAGTGTAGTTTACATAAAGGTTCCTCCCGCGGCCGAATCTAACAAGTTCAGCGAGGTAAACTTCAAGCCTGCATAAAAAGTTTGGATAACCATCCAAGTAGTCAAACCATGAGTAGGGCAGTTCTTGACAAGAGATTTCATGCGTTCCCAAGCTTGGGCAACGTGTTCATTATCCAATTGTTTGAAAATCATTTTTTTAGTCCTTAGTTGGATAATTTTAGCAGGTGGATAGTATTTTCCAATAAAAGCATCTTTGCACTTGTCCCAAGAATCTATGCTATTTCTAGGCAAAGATTGAAACCAAATTTTAGCTCCTCCTCTCAAGGAGAAAGGAAAAAGCTTAAGCTTAACAATATTACCATCTATTTCTTGGTACTTTTGCATATCACAGAGTAAAAATTGTTTAAGTGTAAAGCAGCATCATCTCCAGCACCGGAGAATTGATCTTTCATAACTAGATTCAGTAAAGCAGGTTTAATTTCATAAGAAGGTGCTGAAGTGGCAGGTGTAGTGATAGGCGTGCAGATAAAGTCATCGTTGTTATGACTAGTGAAGTCACACAACTTGGTGCTCTCGGTGGAACCCATAGCAGCAAGCAAGCAAGATAACTATTTTTGTAATTTTTGATAAAGGGTACTAAAGCAAAACTGCAAGGTAAACTAACAAGACTAAAAAGCAAAGGTAAAAGATAGCGCGCAACTCCCCTATCTTGAAGAGTGGAGTTCCCGGCGACGACGCCAGAAAACTTTGCTTGATGGCTTCTCGCCCCTCGTTGGTTACCCCAAGTGGAAGGTTTGAGATGCAGTGTAGCGGTAGTTTTCCCTTGGCAAAGATACCAAGGATCGAATTCCCCTAAGACTCCAAGTTTCAACAAGAAGGTGTCAACTGCTAACGACGCCAGATATTTAGCAATCGACTGGACCTGCACACAGATACAAATAACTTTGCTCCCAACGAGTACAGAGAGGTTGTCAATCCCTCTGGCCTTGTCGTTTACAAAGGATCAAACGCAAGAGATAATAGTGATAAGTATAACTGCAACTAGTAAGTAAAAACAGAAAGTAAATAGCGGATGTGATCAGTGATGGTAATATGGACCGGGGTCCCATGATGTTCACTAGTGATGTCTCTCTCCCAAAAGACGATAAAACATATATGTGAGGTAAACGAATTACAGCTAGGCAATTGACAGGATTATGTGCGCAAACCAATGCTAACTATGTTGCAAGAAAGGTAGAGGTTCAAAGCATGGGCGGTACGCCAAGGCAAGTAGACCGAAATCCATCTGCATCTACTACTAATCATCCACCTTGAGATATCTATCCAGAACATCTCTCTGGTATTAAGTTGCAAGCCCCACCCATAGTGTAAACTCAAAGCAACAGACAATTGCATTAAAAGAACTTTGCGTAAAGTAAACAATCCTTGCACCCGCGAGTACAAGCACCGTTGTTTTCCCCCTTGTGGCAACAGCACATCCCCTAGACTCATGTTTCTGTCACTCAAGCTAGTCATCGAGGGGCATGAACCCATAATCAAGCATAACGTTCCCTCTTGGAGTTACTACCTACTACTCGGCCAAAGCAATAAATAGCAACGGGGAACATGCAAGAATTACTCAAGAACATAAATATAAAAGACGTAAATCAAATATATTACTCAAACACAATCTGAACATAATCTCACAATCCATCGGATCCCAGCAAACTCCTCATAGCAACAACATAAGGATTACATATGTGCCTCGATCATGTAGGGCAACTCACGAGGTCTAATTAGTGAAGCACAAGAAGGGGAGGAGAACATCACATAGCTACTGGTCATGGACCCATGGTCCAAGGGAGACTACTCACAACTCATCCGGGAGGCGTCCATGGTGGTGGAGAGGCTCCCGATGGTGATCCTCCCCTCCGGCAGGGTGCCGGGAAGAGTTCTCCTGGTGCTCCCGATCTTGGAAGCGCGGCGGCGGCGGAACAGAGATGAGATCGCGAAAAAGGGTTCCGTCCTCGAGGGTTTCGGGACGCGGTGTAAATATATGCCAAAGGGGGCGTCAGAGGGTGCCTGGGGGGCCCAGGCGCCCTGGCGGCGCGGCCTAGGGGGGGGCACCCCCTGGCCGCCTGGAGGCCTGGTGGCCCCCCTCCAGCCCTACTTTGGCCGCATGGAAGCTTCTAGAACGCTGATTTTTTATATATTTTTCCCGGAATTTTTCTGGCAGTTTACGTAATGGGAAAACCTGAAATACAAAAACAACACAAAACAGAAACTGGCACTGGGGTGCGTTGAGTTAATAGGTTAGTCCAAATATGATCAAAAGTGTATGGAAGTGCATAAATATCATAGCAATATCACACAAAAGAGGCATGGAGCAAGCAGAAATTATAGATACGTTTTGGACGTATCAGGCGCAATGTCTTGTCAGTTTGGAGCTGGTGTTCCCACCATCCTTCTTCAATATCATGACACACGTCCTAGTTCATCTAGTCGACGAGATTGTCATTCTGGGGCCCATATTTCTACATAATATGTTCCCCTTTGAGAGGTTCATGGGAGTCCTAAAGAAATATGTCCGTAACCGCGCTAGGCCAGAAGGAAGCATCTCCATGGGCCATCAAACAGAGGATGTCATCGGGTTTTGTGTTGACTTCATTCTTGGCCTTAATAAGATAGGTCTCCCTAAATCGCGGTATGAGGGGAGACTGACTGGAAAAGGCACGCTTGGAAGGGACTCAATAATATGCAGGGACGAATATTCTTGGTCTCAAGCACACTACACAGTTCTACAGAACTCTACCTTGGTGACCCCGTATGTTGTTGAACACAAGCACAGTCTGCGCTCCAAACACCCAGAGCAGTGCGATGACTGGATTACATGTGAACACATCAGGACTTTCAGCAGTTGGTTGGAAACACGTCTCAGAGGTGACAACACTGTTTGTGATGAGCTGTACTTGTTGTCCAAGGGACCATCTTTGACTGTATTGATTTACAAAGGATACGAGATAAATGGGAATACATTTTACACGATTGTCCAAGAGCAAAAGAGCACCAACCAAAACAGCGGTGTCCGCTTTGATGCAACAACCGAGAGGGGAAATGACACATATTATGGTTACATAGTGGACATATGGGAACTTGACTATGGACATGATTTTAAGGTCCCTTTGTTTAAGTGCAAATGGGTCAATTTGTCAGGAGGCGGGCTACAGGTAGACCCATAGTACGGAATGACAATAGTGGATCTGAAAAATCTTGGGTACACTAACGAACCGTTCGTCCTAGCCAATGATGTGGCACAAATTATCTATGTGAAGGACATGTCTACCAGACCGAGAAAAAGAAAAGATAAGGAAGCGAATACATCATACGATGAGCCAAAGCGCCACATAGTTCTTTCAGGAAAAAGGGACATCCTGGGAGTGGAGGGCAAGACAGACATATCTAAAGAATATGAAAAGTTTCATGAAATTCCTCCCTTCAAAGTCAAGGCTGACCCAAGCATCCTGATAAACGATGAAGATTATCCATGGTTACGGCGCAATAAGCAAATGACACAAGCGAAGAAAAAGTGAAGACTTTTTTCCGCAACTATTATGATGATACCATGCCAACTTTGTAACAGACGAGTATGATACCATTGTCCGTTTTCTACATGCACATGCCTATGCCAACTTTTTCAGAGTTCATTTGAAAACTATGAATTTAGGTCGAATTTTCTCTATAGATGCATCTATGTTCATTTTTTAGTAAAGTTAACCACAAACTTGTGATTCACACAAATATCAAACAATGGCACTAACAGAAAGTTTTTACTTTTTCTAAAACTAATGGCACTAATAGAAAGTTTATAATTTTGCTGACCTAAAAGCAAAAAAGAATTAAAAAATAAAGCAAAAAAAAGAAAATAAATAATGCAGAAAACAAAACAAAAAAACTGGAAAAAAATATAAAAATAGCAACAATAAGTATTTTGTTGTAAGTAGAAACAAAATAAAATAAATAAAGCAACAAAGAAAACAAATAATTTCAAATTTAAACTATTCAAATTTGAATACTACTCGCACTAACAGAAAGTTTGTAATTGGTTTTACCTAAAGCAATAATATTCATAAAGAAACTCTAAATACAGCAAAAAACAACTTAGAAATAAATAAAGCAGAAAAGGAAAAAAACTACATTAAAAAAGTTTATAATTTTTCTAAACCTAATGGCACTAACAGAAAGTTTATAATTTTGCTGACCTAAAGGCAAAAATAATTAAAAAATAAAGCAAAAAACAAAAGAAAATAAATAATGCAGAAAACAAAACAGAAAAAGAGGAAAAAAATAATAAAAATAGCAACAATAAGTATTTTGTTGTAAGTAGAAACAAAACAAAATAAATAAAGCAACAAAGAAAACAAATAATTTCAAATTTAAACTATTCAAATTTGAATACTACTGGCACTAACAGAAAGTTTGTAATTGGTTTTACCTAAAGCAATAATATTCACAAAGAAACTCTAAATACAACAAAAAACAACTTAGAAATAAATAAAGGAGAAAAGGAAAAAAACAACATTAAAAAAAAGGGCGCTGCCAAGTGAGCCTGCAAGGCCCACGGCCTAGCATGCAGCTGGACTATAAGGCCCAGCAGGCTCACAGGGCAGCGCCAGAGTTAGGCCCAGAAGCCTGCAATAGAGAGGAGTTCAATACAGCGCCCACAGTGGGGCTTATAAACAATTCCGAGCCCTTGTCAACTAGCGAGGTGGGACTAAGGATTTTGGCCGCGGGGCAGCAGAGGGCCTTTAGTCCCGGTTGGTGGCACCAACCGGGGCTAAAGGGGTGCATTGGTCCCGGCTGGTGCCACGAACCGGGACCAATGCCCCCCTTTAGTCCCGGTTCATGCCACCAACCGGGACCAAAGGTCTCTCCTTCATGCCCTTTGGGCTGTTGAAAAGAGACCTTTGGTCCCGGTTGGTGGCACGAACCGGGACCAAAGGGGGCATTCATCCCGGTTTGCGCCACGAAACGGGACCAATGCTCTGGGTATATAAGTAGCACTTAGGAATTTTCAGTTTCCAATCCCCATTTCCCCCCGAAGACGCCGAGCTCATCGATGCCGCCAGGCTGCCCGTGCTCGCCGTCGCCGTCGCCCCGCGCCCCTGCCCCGTGCTCGCCGTCGCCGCCCGCTCCTCGTCGCCTCGAGCTCCCGTGCCACGGGCTCGCCGTCGCTGCCCGCTCCTCGTCGCCGGCGCCCTTGCCTGCCCCCGCGCGCTGTGAGACGCCGCCCGGCTCTGTTCATATATATATAGTTGCTATATGTTTTTTTTTATTTTTATTCGTTTAATTTTTTTTGTTCATATGTGATGTATATATATGTGTATGTGTACATAGTTGATGTATGTGTATATGTATATGTGTATATAGTTGTTGTATGTGGCTATAATGTATATGTGTATATGATGTATGTGTGTATGTGGCTATAATTTTTTTTTATTTTTCTTAGGAATTTGCTAAATATATATGTTACAAATGTTTTTTTGTTCATAGAAAATTATTTGTTCATATATAGAAAGTTACAATTTTAGAAAAGTTTTATATATGCAGAAGTAACAAATTTAGAAAAAGAAGAATAGGAAAGAAGAAAATAAGAAGAGGAAAGAAAGAAGAAGAGGAGAAATAAATAAGACCAAGAAAAAAGAAGAAAAAGAAGAGGAGAAAAAGAAAGGAATAGACGAGAAGAAGAGAAAATATAATACTTTTTTTTCTTTTTTTTTCTTCGATCTTCTCCTCTAGCTATTCCTTTCTTCTTCTCCTCTTTTTATTTCTTCTTCGTTTTCTTACGTTTTATCGGGTCTGTCGTCGTCGATATACCCCTCCCGATAACTTCAACACGAGGGGGGGTGGTCGATATACCCCCGCCCCCCCGATAATATTATTTTCCCATGTACGTATGTCGTGTCGATATAAACTCCCAATAACTTCAACACGTGAGGGGGGTCGATATACCCCCTCCCGATAACTTCAACACAGGGGGTCGATATACCCCCTCCCGATAACTTCAACAAGTGGGGGGGGGGGATCTGTCGTCGTCGATATACCCCCTCCCCGATAACATTATTTTCCCGTGTATGTATCTCGTCATTGTCGATATTACCCCCTCCTTGAAGCGTTCTCGAGGCCACCCCTAACCCTTGAAGCGTTGTTGAGGCCACCCGAAACCCTAGAGAAGCAGCGTCGAGGCCACAAATTAATATATATAATTCCTTACTGTGATTAGCTAGCTAGTTCTACGTTTGCCATTAATATATCCATCTGTCATGTTTGAATAATAATTTCCATGTTGTAAATATTTGTAGAAACTATGGACGACACCCACCGAGACGAAGCACAAGAAGCGATGTTGCTGGACATAATCGCAGACGGACGTGATGCCATCTTGCCGTTTCTCAATGACACCGATGAGCTGCTGGAAAGAGAGGATGAAGAAGCAGGCTATGATTATGATGGCTCCGGTGACCCAATGCACATGCAAGAAGTAGACCGTGAGGACGGCTCTGGTGACCCAATGCCGGTGCAAGAAGGAGACCGTGATGACAGCTCCGGTGACCGAACCGAGTCCGGCCAGCAGGTATATATATCAGTTAAGCCTGTGCTGACTAGTTAATTGATGCATTCATTGTTTTGGTATGTACACATATTAATTAACTCTCATCTTTGTTCTTTTTTCTAGCCCACTGGATCGAGCACATCTTCGGTAAGGAGACGAGGCCCGAAGAAAAAGTTGAGCTCGGATGAAAAGTTTGAGATAACAGAAATCGCGCACACCGGCCAACCGGTTGAACCCATCCGGACAAAGAATGCATTTGTTAATCAGTGCGGGGTTCTGGTTAGGGACAAGATCCCGATCAGCATCCAGCAATGGTTCAAGCTGGCTGCACAAGACCCTCAGGTGTCTTATGTCACTGATATGCAGAAAGAAGATCTTTGGACTGAGCAGAAGTCCAATTTCACCCTACCGCCAGAGGATGATCCGGCGAAGCCAGTTAAAGAGCAATTAATCAAGTCTTTTGCTCTTACGAAGATGGCAGACCTATTCAGGGTGTGGAAGAAACACCTGAATAAGTTTGTCCGCAAAAAAGAGACTCCAGAATTCAAGGGCATATATGAGAAGATCAGAGATGACTGGCCCGCATTTCTGGCCTATAAGACATCGGAAAAGAGTAAGAAGATGTCGGCGACAAACTAGAAAAATGCTGCGAAGAAGATGCATCACCATCGCACGGGGTCAGGTGGCTACCTCAGAGCCCGGCCTAAGTGGGCCAAGGCTGAGAATGATCTGCTTCAGAAAGGGATTGAACCAGAGACAATGAACTGGCCAGACCGTTGCCGGACTTGGTTCTTCGGGGCTGGCGGAACCTTGGACCTTGTATTAGGGTGGTGCATTTGGACGGACAAGCAATTCGAAATACCACTCAGGAAGATGCGGCACTATATTAAAGCAGCGCAGCAAGGGACGTTCGTTCCCGCAGAGAGAACGGCGAGCTCACAATGGCACTCGGGAATCCTGAGCACCCTGGATGGACACGAGGCACGCTAGGCTCCGTTCCGTGGAGTGTTGGGTTTCCGGACGCAGGCGGTTACAAATGCCACGAGAGGAGGAAGAAAGTGCAGCAGACCGAACTACACGCGCTGCACGCCAGAATACAAATGATAGAGGAATGAGAAGCAAATCGGGACAAAAGAACTGCCGAAGCTTCCCCCAAAGCAATCCCGCCATCTCAGCGGAGAAGCAGCGTGGCTTCCACCGAGCTACTTTAGCCGGAGCATGTCTTGACGGCTCCTGCCAGCTATCCCGTGGATGCTATCACGGAGTCTCAAAATTGCCACCTTACGATGCAATGGATAAATATGAAGGTAAAGGCGGCTGCTGGCTCTGTTTATCCTACTGGACCCGGCGCAACTTTTCACTGCCGGCCGATTCCAGAAGGATATGCTTGGATGATGGTGGATGAAATAATGGAGAGATTTGAGGACCTCCAGCTTGACAACCCTACCGGTGAAGGGGAGACTCGGCTGGGTTCTTCACTGAAGACTCCATGCCTATGGCGGAAGGACCTCATCAACATTCCGAACTGGACCCCTCCTACTCCTCCTCCTCCTCCGGCGAGTCAGGGCACTCCGCCTCCTCCACCGCCTCCTCCTCCAGCGAGTGACAATCATGGCACTCCGGCTCCTTCTCCGGCGCGTGGCGGCACTCTGCCTCCTTCTCCGCCTGCGCCGGCGCGCCCGAGAAGCTAGCCTCCTCCTTCTCCGCCTAGTCAGCAAGGGCGGAAGAGACCTGCCGCCGCTCCGGCTGCTCCGGCGCGTAAGCAAGGAAAGAAGACGGCCGCTTCGTGTGGTCTGTCGACGTCTAGCAGTACAGCCAGAGGCGGGAGGCAATACAGATTCGGTCCTTCTCTCACGCCTCTAGAGAAGTTACCATACGAGAGGTCCGACGAGGAAAACACGAAGATCGTTGAAGGCGAAGTGAAGGACTGGCTTGAAGGGTTGAAAGCACAGAGACATCCACCTCTGGAAGAGAAGATAGATCCGGTGAAAGCAAAGCGCACTCTTGCTGCCCTGAAGAAACCAGCGAAAAGTCCGCCGAAAGACAACTATGACCGTATTATTGAAAAGTCATTTCACGAAGCGAAGCGGTCGGGAAGTACTTGAAGTGATCAAAGGTTAGCAGAAGGACGAGCTGGGAAACAAATTGCCCAGCTCGGCGAACAAGCGGACCAATCGTGCCACCCCGCTCAAAGTGTCTAGCGACATCGTCGCTAATGATCCGAGGATGGTGCCCGGTTATAGCAATCTTGGAGATTACCTGCCCGACGATGTACATTATGATTTCTTGGAGGTGCAGATACAAATATACGAGTACGGGAAGCCTCTCGTCAAAGATTAAAGATCTCTATCACCGATGATGCGAAGATTGCATGATTGGTACTTGAAAATCTACAGAGAGTCTGGGGGGAGGGATAGTTTGTATGTGAGAGTTAAACCGGAGCATGACCTCGTTGGAATTGAACTGTTGCCTATTCCATTTGAGGAGTTCTATCAGTTTTTCAATCAATTGGCCCTCGACAAAGCAACGGTCACCTGCTACTGTCTGTAAGTAGTACTACTTCTGTCATTAAGTCTCTCTATATAGCTCAGCTCTTTCATTGCATGTATATATAATTATCCTCACTATATTATGCAGATTGAAGATCGTCGAATTGAAGAAAAGACAAGTCGGTGATATAGGGTTCATTAGCACATATCTCATAGATGCAACTGAGGTTGAATTGCGTGCTGCAGATACCGAGGCCAACTTGCTACGATCGTTGGTGGTAAATGAAAACAAAGATATAATACTCTTTCCCTTACAACTTCAAGTGAGTGTTACTGTCTTGTGCATATTCGGTTTCCCTTATATATTAGTCAAGGTTATAGTAATGTAATTGACGAGTTCATGCATGCGTGCGCAGGTTCCACTATATTCTCCTAGAGATTAAGCTTGAGCAGGGAGTAGTAACTGTCTTGGACTCTAAACGAAAAGATCCCAAGGAGTATGCGGACATGACTCAAATGCTCGAGAAGTAAGTTAAATCGATCATTATCTACCATGCATATCAGCAACTTTGTTCATTTCTGATATCAAGTAATTGTTTTCTTTGTTTGGCAGGGTTTGGAGAAATTCACCAAAAAAGCTCCGGGACTGCCGAAGAAGCTGCAATTTAGACACCCGAAAGTAAGTACTATATAGTAGCATGTTCCGTGCATCTCCTATTGATTAAAGCGCTAGTTTCATCAATACCATTTGGCATTCTTGCTTATCTGTTTGATTGACCTCTATTTCTTGTAAAGTGGTTGTGGCAGGAACAAGGGAATGATTTTTGTGGATACTACATTTGCGAGTCCATCCGCCACACGACCTGTGAGCGGGGCTACTCTGACGCACAATTTGAAGTGCGTAAGTGATGGCTTCTCGCCCCTCGTTGGTTACCCCAAGTGGAAGGTTTGAGATGCAGTGTAGCGGTAGTTTTCCCTTGGCAAAGATACCAAGGATCGATTTCCCCTGAGACTCCTAGTTTCAACAAGAAGGTGTCAACTGCTAACGGCGGCAGATATTAGCAATCAACGTGGACCTGCACACAGATACAAATAACTTTGCTCCCAACGAGTACAGAGAGGTTGTCAATCCCTCCGACCTTGTCGTCTACAAAGGATCAAACGCAAGTGATAATAGTGATAGGTATTTCTGCAAATAGTAAGTAAAAGCAGAAAGTAAATAGCGGATGTGATCAGTGATGGTAATATGGACCGGGGTCCCATGATGTTCACTAGTGATGTCTCTCTCCCAAAAGACGATAAAACAGCTATGTGAGGTAAACGAATTACAGCTGGGCAATTGACATAATTATGTGCGCAAACCAATGCTAACTATGTTGCAAGAAAGGTAGAGGTTCAAAGCATGGGCGGTACGCCAAGGCAAGTAGACCGAAATCCATCTGCATCTACTACTAATCATCCACCTTGAGATATCTATCCAGAACATCTCGCTGGTATTAAGTTGCGAGTCCCACCCATAGTGTAAACTCAAAGCAACAGACAACTGCATTAAAAGAACTTTGCGTAAAGTAAACAATCCTTGCTCCCGCGGGCGCAAGCACCGTAGTTTTCCCCCTTGTGGCAACAACACATCCCCTAGACTCATGTTTCTGTCACTCAAGCTAGTCATCGAGGGGCATGAATCCACAATCGAGCATAACGTTCCCTCTTGGAGTCACTACCTACTACTTGGCCAAAGCAATAAATAGCAACGGAGAACATGCAAGAATTACTTACGAACATAAATATAAAAGAGGTAAATCAAATATATTACTCAAACACAATCTGAACATAATCTCACAATCCATCAGATCCCAGCTAACTCAACATAGCAACAGCATAAGGATTACATATGTGCCTCGATCATGTAGGGCAGCTCACGAGGTCTAATTAGTGAAGCACAAGAAGGGGAGGAGAAAACCACATAGCTACTGGTCATGGACCCATGGTCCAAGGGAGACTACTCACAACTCATCCGGGAGGCGTCCATGGTGGAGGAGAGGCTCCCGGTGGTGATCCTCCCCTCCAGCAGGGTGCCGGGAAGAGTTCTCCTGGTGCTCCCGATCTTGGAAGCGCGGCGGCGGTGGAACAGAGATGAGATCGCGAAAAAGGGTTCCGTCCTCGAGGGTTTCGGGACGCGTGTTAAATATATGCCAAAGGGGGGCATCAGCGGAGGCCTGGGGGGCCGCGCCACCAGGAATAATTTCGAGATGGTACATGAAAGTCTTCGTTAGGAATGGCAGGTAAATACCGTGTATAGGAAGGTATGGTGGACTCATATGGCATAACTGGTTTAAAGGATTTTGGATGCACAAGCAGTCAGTCCGCTTAGTACAGGTGGAGGTTAGCAAAAGATTGGGAGCGACCAACTAAAAGAGCAATGACGGTCATAATCATGCAGAGCGACAAAGCAACATTGAACCAGGCATGGTAGTTATATCGCTACTCAAAAACAAAATATCATCAAGGCTTGACAGACTTTCTTTACAGTCTTAAATATGCGTGAGCATACGCCAAGTCAATCAAAATAAATTCTTGAAGGAAGATATCACTAAACCATACCACATCATAGGCAAACAAATCATGTTGGTACTCCAATAACACATTGGGAACCCCCCAGCTATTTGAGACTAACCATAAGAAAACATGAAGTACTAAGCGCCATTATGCACGTAGCATTTTTATCATAAACATATCAACCAATGCAACAGAAGCAAACTCTCTTAATAAGATAAGCATGATAACTAAAGAGAGTTCAAGCAACCAACTAAACAAAAGCTCTTTAAAAAGATAAGCATGAAAACTAAGAGCTAAACATGATAGTAGCTATTGAAATACAAAGAACACACACAGTAAAGATAGACATGAAAATTCTATGTTATGTTCTAGGTTGAAGTGGAGCGTGTTTCTCTCCCACATAAAGAAAGCCGAGTTCCGACTCGTTATGAAAAGCTAAAGAAAACTAAAAAGGAAACTAAAAGCAAGACGCTCCAAGCATAGCACATAACACATGAAGTGATAAAAATATAGTGGAACGAAGGACGAACTGATAATGTTGATGGAGAAGGGGATGCACGGGGGCATCCCCAAGCTTAGACGCTTGAGTCTCCTTGAGTATTTCTTGGGGGTGCATGGGGGCATCCCCAAGCTTGAGCGTTTGACACTCTTGAATCTTTTTATCATCTTCCCTCGCACACTTGAAAACTCCCTTCATACATAACTCATCATAATCTGATTAGCGAGGTTAGTACCCATAATAAAATAATCGTTCCTTGCTGGAAATAAGGATATTCTTGAAGGTCTACTGTTTCTCAAGATTTCCAAAAGGTTATTGCAAAGAAAAAGCAAGCTCAAGGTTTGCAAAATGAGGGAAAGGCAAAACAGGACAGAATCTGTGAAAAACAGAACAGCAGGTAGTAAATGATTTTTTCGGGGCACTTCTGCAACTCTAATCAAAAAACTCAGAACAGACGCCCGAAAGACAATTGTATAGAGCACGCTGTCGAAAAAAGTCAGACCAAAAAGATGATCTGGTGATTTTATACGAATTTTTCTGTCCAAGGACAGAATCAGTTTCCTGGACAGCACGTCACAAGTTTTGAACTTTCTTGCAATCAGAGGCTACATGTAATGCCCAGGATGGAGTTATACCTCCTACGTGTCGAGGCACGACTTTAAGGCATAAATCCATCCTAGAATGATCTCAAGTTTGGTATCTTTGCACGACTCATGTAAAAGAGGGATTAAATTGCAAAAGGAGATAGTTGGCTTACACTCGCCAGTTCACACAATACATTACATGAGCAAAACATCACAACCCGACTACGGGTGAAGATCCAAAAGAAAGATACCAAAACAACATAAAGCCACAGGTCAGGATCGAATCCTAGTAGAAACCACTACTGAACATCGAAACGTCACAAGCAAACGGTCAAACTCTTCATCGAGCTCCTGGCGAAGAACTCGAACCAGCTCCTGCATCTAACTCGGCTGGACCTGCAACTGGTGTGGTGAAGTAACTGTGAGCCACAGAGGACTCAGCAATCCCGTTCCCGGGTAACAAGACTATCAAAGCCTCTGGGTGAGGATAAGGCTGAAGAAAAGAATAAGTGTCTGCAGCAGCAACTAGCTAGCATCTAGCTTACGTAAGTGAGAGCGAGAAGAGAAGGCCTCGGCGAGAAGTGATCACGAAGTGATCCTAGCTACAAGCTCCACAATCATAACCCCTCCGTGTTCAACTCCCGAATCCCTATTCGGAAATTGACAGTCACGGAACACACGCTGGTAGTGTATTAGAAACATTGTGTCAAGTTATCTACAACCGGAATTAACAAGCTCCCATCTGCCACATAACCGCGGGCACGGCTTTCGAAAGTTCAAACCCTGCAGGGCTGTTCCAACTTGACCCATCACAAGCCCACGATCCGCGGAGTCGCAACTCCATAGTTGGGAAGACCCGAGTATTCTCGGAATCCCGTGCTCGAGTTAAACCGAACTAAGGTAAGGCTAATCCAGCAAATCCTCCCGGCGTGTCGACACCCTGATAGGTAGCCGCGCGTATCGAGTCTCAGGACACGACCGGATGGGCGATTCTACAGTTTTTACCAAACCTTGAGTTTCCTCGAGGTGGCCCCGCAGAACCCCCGTTTCGGACCAACACTCATGTGGAGCACTGGCCCGGGGTTGTTGAATTAAAATAAAAGGGATAGCTAGTCCACATGCAAGTTTTTTATTAGTTTGTTATTAGGCAAATAGTACCAAAGGTTGGGACTTGCTGGAAAAGACTTAGCACTTAGCGGTTTATCAAGGGGGTCCCATACACCCCAACCGTGTTAGGAACGCATAATCAAGGAACATAACACCGGTTTATACGGTTCCTAACGGCATGAGTGGAACAAAACACCAAGCAAAAGGCTTAGCCTTCCACCCTTGCCAATATATAGATGATTTCTTTTTAAGCATTTTATATAGTGTGATATAACCCAACCAAACTTCAACATGAAGCAAGCATCTTCAATCTTCACCTGCAACTAACAATGCTATAAGAGGGGCTTAGCAAAGCCTACGTATAGCCAATCAATGGTTTGCATAGGTAGGGAGGTTAAACATGGCAATTGGTTACAAGTAGGAGGCTGACAAGAAGATCATGGGCATCGAGGCAAAGCTATAGATCGAGACTCTAGCAATAGGCAAAAATAGTAATGATATCCGGGTTCGGTCATCTTTCCTGGGATTCCACAAGGGAGAAGAACGGATCCACGAAGTAGACGGAGCAACAGTCGAGAGAAACCTCACAACTCCGGAACGAAACCGAAGCTATCAAGAGAAGCAAACCGGAAAGAAACAAACAACACGGTAAACACACATATCATAAACATGGCATACGATGCACAAACAAGTATGATGCATGTCCGGTTTAAATATGCATGGCATGGCAAAGTGCACAAACACACTACAAGTTAAGTGGAGCTCAATATGCAACGAGTTGCATATTGACGAAACACCACATTTAATTATTTAGTTGACTCTCGTTATTTACAAGACAAGATTAAATGTTTTTAACATGGCAAAAGGTGAAGCATAAAGAAACTACACTAATAAGGCAATTTAAATGAGGCCGGAGAATAACAACAACATATCCGGAAAATCCCCATGAGCATGTTTAATAATTATAAGCAAACAACAATTTAACATATAATGTTGTTAACATGATGCGGATGACATGAACAAGTTAATGCAATTTTATTAAAAGGTTGACTTAAAAGAGACATGAAGCATCTGTCACCGTGGTGGAAGAAAAGGGTGCCACGGCAACGATCCGAAAATGATGCAACGACATCATATGGGTGCCGGTAACTCGTTGAGAGACCGGTGCAAAAGATGACGAAGCGAGTGAAACAAGATGAAAGAGGTGGGGTGATCCCGTTACCGGGTTCCCACGAGTCGGTGACGAGGCAACCGAGGAACATGACAAAAGAGGCACAACCAGCACGAAGCACAAGGGCAACATTTCATACAACACAACAAGCATCTCACGGGGTCATCGTTTCGGGGTATACCTTCGAAACACTCGTTTCGGGACGGTTCGAGATCGTTGAGGAACGTAGGGGAAGAAGTCGTACACGGCCGTAGAGGGAAGTAGGCGTTCCGTCGGCGGTAGTTGTTCACGGTTCTTCGGCGACGGTAGTGGAACACGTTGGCGTTCGTCGTGTAGGTGTACTCGGTCGTAGATGTACTCGATCGTCGTGGTACACGTTTCGTAGATGTTCATCCGTCATGTCGTGGTACTTGGCGCTTCCGGCGACGGTAGTCGTTCACGTATGTAGTGGTACTTGTTCCGTAGCCGTTCACGAGCTCGTTTTTCCGTAGATGTTCGGTTCGTCGAGGTACTTGTCGCGGTCGTGGTACTTGACATATCGTCGTGTAGTCGGACTTGACGCTTTGTAGAACTTGCGCATCGTCGTGTATCCGTTCACGAGTCATCTGACAAATCAACAGTACAACACGAACCACAAAACAGGAGCAAAACACAAGGGGCAGCACGGTAGGGCGACGAGGCAGAGGATTGCACGGCGAAGAGGCGATGGAGGCCGGAACTGCGGGCACGGCGCTGGTTGAAAGGGGGGGCTGCAGCAGCGCCTTGGGTCGTCGCTGTGGCGCTGGACGAAGGACGCTGGAGGAGGGAGGCCGCGGTCGGAGCAGAGGCCTGGCTGGAGGCGGTCCTTCGCGCGAACGAGGCAGAGGCCGCAGGGGAGCTCCTGGCCGGGCGGCAGCTTCTGGAGAGGAGAACCCGAGGCTGGTCGTCGCTGGCGGCCGGCGTTTCGAGCGCCTCGAGCGGCGAGGGCGGCCTCGACGCGGGCGGCGGCTTGGGGTGCTGGTGCGGACGAGGCAGGGGAAGGCCGGCGGACGTCGCAGGCGCAGAGGAGAGGGGCCGCAGGCGCCGGGCTTCGTCCTGGGGCGAGGGGAGGGAGCCGCGCCGGTGCTGCGTCGCGGAGGAGACGAAGGAGCCGCGGCATCGCGCTGCTGGAGATGGAGGGGCGCCGTCTCGGCCTGAGGACGGAGCAGAAGGAGGGCGAGGGAGGGGAGGAGCGCGGCATCGCTGAAGAGGAGAGAGAGCGAGGCACTGCAGCGCAGCGAGGGAGGAAAGGGTCGGGAGGAGCGAGGGGAAAATCGGGACAGAGAGAAGGCTCGAGGGGAACGAGAGGGTGGCGGCGGTCGGAGGGAGAGCGAGAAGAGAGCTCGGTCCGGCTAGGGTTAGGAAGAGAAAACGGGCCAGCTGGGCCGCGGGGAGAGAAGTGGCCGGCTGGGCCAGGAGGAGAGGGGGGGCTGCGGGAGGAATTTGGGCCAAAGGAGGGAAGGTGGGCCTGCTGCGGCTGGCTGCAAGGCCTGGGCCTTAGGGAGGCCTAGAGAGAGGGAAAAAACAGGAGGAAAAAAAAAGGAGGCTGGTCCTCTTATTTTATTTTCTTTAGCAGAAAATAAAAGAGAAGAAAGAAAAGAGGAGGGGAGTTAGGAAAAGTTAGCACCTGGAATTATATTTTTCTCGGGCTCATAAAAATAAGCACGACCGGAGAAAATACAAAAGGCCAGATCGGAAAAATAATTCAAACATATTTGAATTTAATTCAAATAGTTTGAACTAAGACTTGAATATAGAAGTCTCCAAAAATGTTCGAATTTTCGGAGGAACCTCGAAACAACGGAAAAGAATTATTGGCAAGGTTTTTGAAGCAAGGAATAAGAAAAGGAAGGCATGGGGAAATTATGCAAGTGTGTTACGGTGAATTCCAACAAAAGGAATATTTATTATATAGCTCCCTAAATAATGAGAGACTTTTATATGTTATAAAGAGAAGTCACCTTCCCTCGATTTAAATGGACCGAAGGTCCACACAATTTATTAGGTTGAGATGCAAAAATTAAAATGACATGATGGCATGATGACATGATGCAATGCAAAAAATAAATAACACAAGCTCAAAAGAAACACACGGGCAACCCGGAACATCTGGATTCTTCTGGGATCTTCTGGAATCTTCTGGGACGTCGGTCTCGGGCGTCACAACTCTCCCACACTAACAGAGGATCTCGACCCGAGATCCTAGAGATATCACCGGGTAAAAAAGGAAGGGGAAGAGGTAAAACAAAGTTGCTTCTTCGAGAAACGAGTGAAACCAGGAACCTTGAGAGGTTGAACAAACTTGAAAGAAAGAATGCAACGGAGATGAACATAGATGAAACACTCCGTTAGAAAAGAGGAACAAGGGCATTATGAGATCCTTGCAGGTTGAAAGACATGAAACAAGAGCTCATGGACGGAAAGAATAAGAAACCGCAATGGTATGGCCAAGGAATAAGAATGACAAAATTTGGACAGCACTCCGTCTGAAAAAGGAAGGAATTAACAAGAACTTGAGAAGATGGAATGATACTTGATGAAAACAACAACATATTCCCTCCGAAACAATTGAAAGAAAGGCACAAATGGTAAGAAGGACTCAGACAGCACTCCAGTTGAAAAGAGAGGCAAACTTGATAAGATGATGGAACTAGAATGAAGAATACAACACTCCGGTTAAAAGATAAACAAGGAAAAGAACATGATCTTGAAAAGAAAACAAGATGATGGTTTGGAGAGAGCAATATCACAAAGCCTCCGGAATGAAAGAATAGAATATAGATCCACGAAAGAAATGAATGGAGAAGAAAAGACAACTTCTCTCAAAATTGAATTTAAAAGAGCATCCTTACGAAGAAGGGTTGAACGGAGTTGATGGAAAATCAACAACGAAATGAATAAGCTTGATGTTGGCTTATGGAAAACATCTCAAAATTAAGAGGTGACAACCAGCCACTAATGGAAAACAATTGATTGGATTGAGATCAACAAGGATATGAAAAACTTAATTCACCGGAATGATAAATGAAGAACTTGGGTCATTTATAAGCACCACAAAAGCAAGAATTCTCAAGGAAAGCTTTTAAGTGAATTATAACCCAAGATAACTCCAATGAATAGATAGAAGGGTTGAAAAGATCTCCTGAACAAGGAAAATGATGGTTTTAAATAACTCATTCTTGACAACTCGTGAATCATAAAACATGAAGGGAAATTGTCAAAAATGGCATACCACCATCTGAAAAAAAATAAGGTAGAACGGATTGCAATTGGAAGCATGATGAAAAATGCTTGAGCTCCAACAAGAATCTTGATGAAGACTTCGAGGATGAATTAAAACATGATGAACCACCATGAGAACTCCGGTAATGAAAGCATGAGAAGTGAAAGATGAAGAGAATAAGATTCAAGGCCTGCGATGAATTAGATGGAGCTTTGAAATGATATAATTGAAATAACTTGGAGCTCCGGAAAACAAGATGAACAACTTAGAACCAAGGATATGATGTGATGAACAAGCTCCAGACAAAAGAATTAAATCACCTTGAAGGAATAAGAATAAGAATTATGTAATGCATCTCCTTCACCAATTAAATTGATGACAACCAAGGATTTGGCATACTACTTATTCTCGTTGCAAAGAATTAAGAGAGAGATCTAGCACAAGCTTGGATAAGTATTCAACAAAGCACCGGTAGGATTATGAAAGAACAAATGAATTAAAACGATAACAACGGAAGAGTAAACTTGAAAGAATCACCGTAAAAATATGGAGAAGAACGAAGAGACATCAATGAAGAATATTTGGAGGGCAAAGTTGAAAACTGAGAACGAAGAAATATCCTGAAATGATGGCCTTCGGAGGATCACAAAGAAAGAATTCATGAAATGCTCCAGACGGTTAAAAAGAATTCCTCACAATCGGAACAATAATGAGGATGGCATTAAGAACCACAACTCTTGAGAGAACGGGCCAAGATTTAAGAGAAACACTTCTCCGGTCTGCAAATGCTGAGAATGAAGACGAGAAATGCCATAAGAATATGGAGATACTCCGAACGAATGACAAGAGGAAGGTGGAGCTAAAGATGAAAATGATTGAAAACAAGCTTGGAGAAGGCATGTGACTGATGGAAATCATTCTTACGTCACACTTTAAAAGAATTCTCTGGAAAAAGAAGAGTCAGGTAAGATCCTGGGAAAAGACCTGTGGGTTAGGGCCCACTCAAAAGAAATCACCGTTGAAAAAGATTGCTTAAGAGATATTGCACCGGTTGAATTAAATGGCTTGAATAGATGACAATCCTCAAAATAATTTGAACGGATTAAGAATGGAATAATGAATCTTCAGCACTCCGGATATGAATAGCAAGAGGAGAGTGATTAATTGGTGCACCGGAATAAGAAAGCATTGTGAAAAGAGGAAAAAGGATAAGATCAACACCGAAATATTGAATTACATCCACCGGCAGAATTGAGAACAAAAGAATGATGAACTTGAAGCTCTTGAGCATCTTCACGATAAATCACCGGATAAGAACATTGAAGGAAAGAATGAAGAAATATCACATGAATAAAATGGATACTTGATTTGAGAATTTCTGGCTCCGAGAAGAAGAAGGGTGGGAGGGTGGGGAAAACAAAGACAACTTGGGATGAATGAAACAGACAAATCGTTAGATTTCTCAACGACGTCTGTATTGAATAACTTGAAGAGAAAGCACACCGGTTGAAAAGGATTAACATGAAGATCTTGATGGTCAAGAAGAATTAGCACTCCCATAGAAATATGAGAACACCGATTAGGCAAGGTATGGAATCAACATTTGACATCGAAGCAACTCGAATACCAGAATCAAAACAAAACAAAGGATAGATATACAACATAGTCTTCACAAGCATCATCCGAACAGAGAATTGAACGAATGAGTTCCGTAGGTACATCAGCTTGTCGAGAAGCCACTTGGAGAACAAAAGTAAATAAAAAGGAACAAGGAACTGATAGAACAAATACAAGATAGAAGTTTCGTTCGACATCTTCGTGCTGAAAGGTCATGGAACGTGTTACAAAAGGGTTTTGCAATCCCCGGATCAGCATAGCCAAGGATCCTTTAAGATGCAACTCCCGATCAGAACAAGTCCATAAAACCACTTCACTCAATGTAGAACCCCAAACTTCATATCGAGCATCCGTTGGAAGAATGCCTAGAACTACTAGATGAACCCACCTATAGATTTCCGAAAGATTCCAGTTATGCAATCAGGTGTTGGGGATACACGGGAAGCACCGCGCAATCAACTCTAAACCTACATCCAGGTGTATCCATCCTTCAACACATAACCAGTCTTTCTCGGAAACTGTTTACCTCGGACCTTCGAAAAGCATCCACTATAACAAGCTATGGCAATACTCTCGAACTACCTCCCCAGTACTGGGTGATGTCGGGGTTATCTTGCCACTAGCCGTATAGGAGAGATTTTTTATGTCGGCCGTCTTAAGTATTTAGTACTGCCGCGATATGCTTGTTAAAATGATACCCCGAAGCTCAACTCCTCGGTAACAGGAGGCATCGGGAACAATATCCTTGTCACAAGAACATCGAAACAATCCCAGAATACTCGCGGGATTCCTAAAAAAAATTTGGTGCAATTTTTGAAAGTAGATGAGGCAAGAGTAATCGTCAGGAGTCCTCACGAGAGAGAAAGGGGATGAGAAGCAAAGAAAGCCTACTCTCTGATATAATATAGGACTCAAAAAGTTTTCAGTGTGTGCCTAGACTCAACCGTCAACGGTTCGATCAAACAGTGGGGGCTCCTAGGTCGGAGAAGGCTCTGAATACCAACTTGTAATGCCCAGGATGGAGTTATACCTCCTACGTGTCGAGGCACGACTTAAAGGCATAAATCCATCCTAGAATGATCTCAAGTTTGGTATCTTTGCACGACTCATGTAAAATAGGGATTAAATTGCAAAAGGAGATAGTTGGCTTACACTCGCCACTTCACACAATACATTACATGAGCAAAACATCATTCAAAACATCACAACCCGACTACGGGTGAAGATCCAAAAGAAAGATACCAAAACAACATAAAGCCACAGGTCAGGATCGAATCCTAGTAGAAACCACTACTGAACATCGAAACGTCACAAGCAAACGGTCAAACTCTTCATCGAGCTCCTGGCGAAGAACTCGAACCAGCTCCTGCATCTAACTCGGCTGGACCTGCAACTGGTGTGGTGAAGTAACTGTGAGCCACAGAGGACTCAGCAATCCCGTTCCCGGGTAACAAGACTATCAAAGCCTCTGGGTGAGGATAAGGCTGAAGAAAAGAATAAGTGTTTGCAGCAGCAACTAGCATCTAGCTTACGTAAGTGAGAGCGAGAAGAGAAGGCCTCGGCGAGAAGTGATCACGAAATGATCCTAGATACAAGCTCCACAATCATAACCCCTCCGTGTTCAACTCCCGAATCCCTATTCGGAAATTGACAGTCACGGAACACACGCCGGTAGTGTATTAGAAACATTGTGTCAAGTTATCTACAACCGGAATTAACAAGCTCCCATCTGCCACATAACCGCGGGCACGGCTTTCGAAAGTTCAAACCCTACAGGGGTGTTCCAACTTGACCCATCACAAGCCCACAATCCGCGGAGTCGCAACTCCATAGTTGGGAAGACCCGAGTATTCTCGGAATCCCGTGCTCGAGTTAAACCGAACTAAGGTAAGGCTAATCCAGCAAATCCTCCCGGCGTGTCGACACCCTGATAGGTAGCCGCGCGTATCTAGTCTCAGGACACGACCGGATGGGCGATTCTACAGGTTTTTACCAAACCTTGAGTTTCCTCGAGGTGGCCCCGCAGAACCCCCGTTTCGGACCAACACTCATGTGGAGCACTGGCCCGGGGTTGTTGAATTAAAATAAAAGGGATAGCTAGTCCACATGCAAGTTTTTTATTAGTTTGTTATTAGGCAAATAGTACCAAAGGTTGGGACTTGCTGGAAAAGACTTAGCACTTAGCGGTTTATCAAGGGGGTCCCATACACCCCAACCGTGTTAGGAACGCATAATCAAGGAACATAACACCGGTTTATACGGTTCCTAACGGCATGAGTGGAACAAAACACCAAGCAAAAGGCTTAGCCTTCCACCCTTGCCAATATATAGATGATTTCTTTTTAAGCATTTTATATAGTGTGATATAACCCAACCAAACTTCAACATGAAGCAAGCATCTTCAATCTTCACCTGCAACTAACAATGCTATAAGAGGGGCTTAGCAAAGCATACGTATAGCCAATCAATGGTTTGCATAGGTAGGGTGGTTAAACATGGCAATTGGTTACAAGTAGGAGGCTGACAAGAAGATCATGGGCATCGAGGCAAAGCTATAGATCGAGACTCTAGCAATAGGCAAAAATAGTAATGATATCCGGGTTCGGTCATCTTGCCTGGGATTCCACAAGGGAGAAGAACGGATCCACGAAGTAGACGGAGCAACAGTCGAGAGAAACCTCACAACTCCGGAACGAAACCGAAGCTATCAAGAGAAGCAAACCGGAAAGAAACAAACAACACGGTAAACACACATATCATAAACATGGCATACGATGCACAAACAAGTAAGATGCATGTCCGGTTTAAATATGCATGGCATGGCAAAGTGCACAAACACACTACAAGTTAAGTGGAGCTCAATATGCAACGAGTTGCATATTGACGAAACACCACATTTAATTATTTAGTTGACTCTCGTTATTTACAAGACAAGATTAAATGTTTTTAACATGGCAAAAGGTGAAGCATAAAGAAACTACACTAATAAGGCAATTTAAATGAGGCTGGAGAATAACAACAACATATCCGGAAAATCCCCATGAGCATGTTTAATAATTATAAGCAAACAACAATTTAACATATAATGTTGTTAACATGATGCGGATGACATGAACAAGTTAATGCAATTTTATTAAAAGGTTGACTTAAAAGAGACATGAAGCATTTGTCACCGTGGTGGAAGAAAAGGGTGCCACGGCAACGATCCGAAAATGATGCAACGGCATCATATGGGTGCCGGTAACTCGTTGAGAGACCGGTGCAAAAGATGACGAAGCGAGTGAAACAAGATGAAAGAGGTGGGGTGATCCCGTTACCGGGTTCCCACGAGTCGGTGACGAGGCAACCGAGGAACATGACAAAAGAGGCACAACCAGCACGAAGCACATGGGCAACATTTCATACAACACAACAAGCATCTCACGGGGTCATCGTTTCGGGGTATACCTTCGAAACACTCGTTTCGGGACGGTTCGAGATCGTCGAGGAACGTAGGGGAAGAAGTCGTACACGGCCGTAGAGGGAAGTAGGCGTTCCGTCGGCGGTAGTTGTTCACGGTTCTTCGGCGACGGTAGTGGAACACGTTGGCGTTCGTCGTGTAGGTGTACTCGGTCGTAGATGTACTCGATCGTCGTGGTACACGTTTCGTAGATGTTCATCCGTCATGTCGTGGTACTTGGCGCTTCCGGCGACGGTAGTCGTTCACGTATGTAGTGGTACTTGTTCCGTAGCCGTTCACGAGCTCGTTTTTCCGTAGATGTTCGGTTCGTCGAGGTACTTGTCGCGGTCGTGGTACTTGACATATCGTCGTGTAGTCGGACTTGACGCTTTGTAGAACTTGCGCATCATCGTGTATCCGTTCACGAGTCATCTGACAAATCAACAGTACAACACGAAACACAAAACAGGAGCAAAACACAAGGGGCAGCACGGTAGGGCGACGAGGCAGAGGATTGCACGGCAAAGAGGCGATGGAGGTCGGAACTGCGGGCACGGCGCTGGTCGAAAGGGGGGGCTGCAGCAGCGCCTTGGGTCGTCGCTGTGGCGCTGGACGAAGGACGCTGGAGGAGGGAGGCCGCGGTCGGAGCAGAGGTCTGGCTGGAGGCGGTCCTTCCCGCGAACGAGGCAGAGGCCGCAGGGGAGCTCCTGGCCGGGCGGTAGCTTCTGGAGAGGAGGACCCGAGGCTGGTCGTCGCTGGCGGCCGGCGTTTCGAGCGCCTCGAGCGGCGAGGGCGGCCTCGACGCGGGCGGCGGTTTGGGGTGCTGGTGCGAACGAGGCAGGGGAAGGCCGGCGGACGTCGCAGGCGCAGAGGAGAGGGGCCGCAGGCGCCGGGCTTCGTCCTGGGGCGAGGGGAGGGAGCCGCGCCGGTGCTGCGTCGCGGAGGAGACGAAGGAGCCGCGGCATCTCGCTGCTGGAGATGGAGGGGCGCCGTCTCGGCCTGAGGACGGAGCAAAAGGAGGGCGAGGGAGGGGAGGAGCGCGGCATCGCTGAAGAGGAGAGAGAGCGAGGCACTGCAGCGCAGCGAGGGAGGAAAGGGTCGGGAGGAGCGAGGGGAAAATCGGGACAGAGAGAAGGCTCGAGGGGAACGAGAGGGTGGCGGCGGTCGGAGGGAGAGCGAGAAGAGAGCTCGGTCCGGCTAGGGTTAGGAAGAGAAAACGGGCCAGCTGGGCCGCGGGGAGAGAAGTGGCCGGCTGGGCCAGGAGGAGAGGGGGGCTGCGGGATGAATTTGGGCCAAAGGAGGGAAGGTGGGCCTGCTGCGGCTGGCTGCAAGGCCTGGGCCTTAGGGAGGCCTAGAGAGAGGGAAAAAACAGGAGGAAAAAAAAGGAGGCTGGTCCTCTTATTTTATTTTCTTTAGCAGAAAATAAAAGAGAAGAAAGAAAAGAGGAGGGGAGTTAGGAAAAGTTAGCACCTGGAATTATATTTTTCTCGGGCTCATAAAAATAAGCACGACTGGAGAAAATACGAAAGGCCAGATCGGAAAAATAATTCAAACATATTTGAATTTAATTCAAATAGTTTGAACTAAGACTTGAATATAGAAGTCTCCAAAAATGTTCGAATTTTCGGAGGAACCTCGAAACAACGGAAAAGAATTATTGGCAAGGTTTTTGAAGCAAGGAATAAGAAAAGGAAGGCATGGGGAAATTATGCAAGTGTGTTACGGTGAATTCCAACAAAAGGAATATTTATTATATAGCTCCCTAAATAATGAGAGACTTTTATATGTTATAAAGAGAAGTCACCTTCCCTCGATTTAAATGGACCGAAGGTCCACACAATTTATTAGGTTGAGATGCAAAAATTAAAATGACATGATGGCATGATGACATGATGCAATGCAAAAAATAAATAACACAAGCTCAAAAGAAACACACGGGCAACCCGGAACATCTGGAATCTTCTGGGATCTTCTGGAATCTTCTGGGACGTCGGTCTCGGGCGTCACACTACACTTGGTACAAAGTTGAAAAGTAAAGATACAATGATGATGCTACTGTAGTAACAACATCAAGACACAACAAAAGCAAAATAAAATTTTATTCATGTGGGTTGCCTCCCAAAAGCGCTTTCTTTTATGCCTTTAAGCTAGGCATAATGCATAGAGATCAAGTTTTATCAAGAGTAAAAGAATAGCTAGCCCGTATAACGGACTCAAAAGGTAACTTAATCTTCTTTCTAGGGAAGTGTTCCATCCCCTTCTTGAGAGGAAATTGGAATTTTAAATTCCCCTCTTTCATGTCAATGATAGCACCAACGGTGCGTAGAAACGGACGTCCCAAAATAATTGGACAAGAAGGTTCACATTCAATGTCCATAATAGTAAAATCAACGGGAACATAATTGTCATTGACAATGATAAGAACATCGTCGATCCTCCCCAAAGGTTTGTTTATGGAAGAATCAACGAGACGAACACCAAAAGAACAAGAATCAAAAGGTTTCAATTTAAGCATATCATATATTCTTTTCGGCATAACGGAGGTACTAGCTCCAACATCACATAAAGCATAGCAAGAGAAGTTATTCAACTTAATTTTAATCATTGGATCCCAACCATCTTCTAGCTTTCTAGGTATGGAGGCTTCTACTCTAAGTTTCTCCTCCCTAGCTTTGATGAGAGCATTAGTGATATGCTCTGTGAAGGCAAGATTAAGCATGCTAGTGTGGGGATCTCTAGAAATCTTGTGAAGGAAATCAATAACTTCGGTAAGAGTGCAATTATCAAAATCAAGGTCACTACTATCAAGTAAAGTGGTAGTGGTGTCCTTTAGGTTCACTTGTTTGGTAGTTTCTATAGTCATAGCATCACCATTAATAGGTCCATTGGGACCAGGAGTGCATTGGGTGCTAAGAGTTTGGATATCCTCAACAACTTGGGTAGTAGCGATAGTGTGGTGGGTAGGAAGGTTCTTAATTCTATGTTCTTCCTCCCTTTCTCTAGCCCATCTCTCTTTAAGTTTAGCCAACATCCTAATGTTTTCATTAATCTGCACTTGATTAGCATTCATAGGAGTGACCTTCCTCTCCTCAAGAGGAGAAGTTCTAATTTTAAGCAATTCTACCTCATGGGCTAAATTGTCTACCTTCGAAGAGAGATTATCTAGTTTGTTTAGTTTCTCTTCTACACTATTATTAAAGGCTTTTTGGGTAGTGATGAAATCTTTAAGCATAATCTCTAGTTCAGTAGTGGAGTTCTTGGTGCTAGGATAAGCATTGTTGTTCCCATAGGAATTAGAGGGGAACGGTCTAGGATTGCTACCAAAATTACTCCTATAAGCATGAGCAATCACAGAATTTAAAGGATCATCACGAGGATCAGTAGAAGATTGCTTGGAAAGTAGGGACATGATCAAGTCAGCTTTTTCATTTAAGGAGGAAATCTCCTCGACAGAGTTTACCTTCCTACCTGTTGGAGCGTGTTCGGTGTGCCATTGGGAATAGTTGGTCATCATCTCATCGAGAAGCTTTGTGGCAACACCAAGTGTAGTTGACATAAGGGTTCCTCCCGCGGCCGAATCTAACAAGTTCCGCGAGGTAAAGTTCAAGCCTGCATAAAAAGTTTGGATAACCATCCAAGTAGTCAAACCATGAGTAGGGCAGTTCTTGACAAGAGATTTCATATGTTCCCAAGCTTGGGCAACGTGTTCATTATCCCATTGTTTAAAATTCATTATGTTACTTCTTAGTTGGATAATTTTAGCAGGTGGATAGTATTTTCCAATAAAAGCATCTTTGCACTTGTCCCATGAATCTATGCTATTTCTAGGCAAAGATTGAAACCAAATTTTAGCTCCTCCTCTCAAGGAGAAAGGAAAAAGCTTAAGCTTAACAATATTACCATCTATTTCTTGGTACTTTTGCATATCACAGAGTTCATCAAAATTGTTTAAGTGTAAAGCAGCATCATCTCCAGCATCGGAGAATTGATCTTTCATGACTAAGTTCAGTAAAGCAGGTTTAATTTCATAAGAAGGTGCTGAAGTGGCAGGTGTAGTGATAGGTGTGCAGATAAAGTCATCGTTGTTGTGACTAGTGAAGTCACACAACTTGGTGTTCTCGGTGGAACCCATAGCAGCAAGCAAGCAAGATAACTATTTTTTTGTGATTTTCGATAAAAGATACTAAAGCAAAACTGAAAGGTAAACTAACAAGACTAAAAAGCAAAGGTAAAAGATAGCATGCAACTCCCCTATCTTGAAGAGTGGAGTCCCCGACAACGGCGCCAGAAAACATTGCTTGATGGCTTCTCGCCCCTCGTTGGTTACCCCAAGTGGAAGGTTTGAGATGCAGTGTAGCGGTAGTTTTCCCTTGGCAAAGATACCAAGGATCGATTTCCCCTGAGACTCCTAGTTTCAACAAGAAGGTGTCAACTGCTAACGGCGCCAGATATTAGCAATCAACGTAGACCGGCACACAGATACAAATAACTTTGCTCCCAACGAGTACAGAGAGGTTGTCAATCCCTCCGGCCTTTTCGTTTACAAAGGATCAAACGCAAATGATAATAGTGATAGGTATTGCTGCAAATAGTAAGTAAAAGCAGAAAGTAAATAGCGGATGTGATCAGTGATGGTAATATGGACCGGGGTCCCATGATGTTCACTAGTGATGTCTCTCTCCCAAAAGACGATAAAACAGCTATGTGAGGTAAACGAATTACAGCTGGGCAATTGACAGAATTATGTGCGCAAACCAATGCTAACTATGTTGCAAGAAAGGTAGAGGTTCCAAGCATGGGCGGTACGCCAAGGCAAGTAGACCGAAATCCATCTACATCTACTACTAATCATCCACCTTGAGATATCTATCCAGAACATCTCGCTGGTACTAAGTTGCGAGTCCCACCCATAGTGTAAACTCAAAGCAACAGACAACTGCATTAAAAGAACTTTGCGTAAAGTAAACAATCCTTGCACCCGCGGGCGCAAGCACCGTTGTTTTCCCCCTTGTGGCAACAGCACATCCCCTAGACTCATGTTTTTGTCACTCAAGCTAGTCATCGAGGGGCATGAACCCACAATCGAGCATAATGTTCCCTCTTGGAGTCACTACCTACTACTTGGCCAAAGCAATAAATAGCAACGGAGAACATGCAAGAATTACTTACGAACATAAATATAAAAGAGGTAAATCAAATATATTACTCAAACACAATCTGAACATAATCTCAAAATCCATCGGATCCCAGCAAACTCAACATAGCAACAGCATAAGGATTACATATGTGCCTCGATCATGTAGGGCAGCTCACGAGGTCTAATTAGTGAAGCACAAGAAGGGGAGGAGAACATCACATAGCTACTGGTCATGGACCCATGGTCCAAGGGAGACTACTCACAACTCATCCGGGAGGCGTCCATGGTGGAGGAGAGGCTCCCGGTGGTGATCCTTCCCTCCGGCAGGGTGCCTGGAAGAGTTCTCCTGGTGCTCCCGATCTTGGAAGTGCGGCGGCGGCGGAACGGAGATGAGATCGCGAAAAAGGGTTCCGTCCTCGAGGGTTTCGGGACGCGTGTTAAATATATGCCAAAGGGGGGCATCAGCGGAGGCCTGGGGGGCCCAGCCCCCCCCCCCACCCGGCGCGGCCAGGAGGGGGGCCGCGCCACCAGGGTGCCTGGAGCCCTGTTGGCCCCCCTCCGGCCCTACTTCGGCCGTGTGGAAGCTTCCGGAACGCTGATTTTTTATATAATTTTTCCGGGATTTTCCTGGCAGTTTACGTGATGGGAAAACCTGAAATACAAATACAGCAGAAAACAGAAATTGGCACTGGGGTGCACTGAGTTAATAGGTTAGTCCAAATATGATCAAAAGTGTATGGAAGTGTATAAATATCATAGCAATATCACCCAAAAGAGGCATGGAGCAAGCAGAAATTATAGATACGTTTTGGACGTATCAGTAAGCAATTAAAAATATTCACAATTTTATTTCATTACAATCATTTGTGTTGAGTTTCATTTATTCATATATATATATATATATATATATATATATATATATATATATATATATATATATTGACCCCCTTCTTCAAATTAGATCTTTCGGATGCGGAATGAACTCCTAGCACCAGATCGTCTGCGAGCAATTCAAGAGGAATTCGCGGCATTCTTCCTTGACCACGTGATCGCTGAAAATGAAGAATACTATATGGACCATGCGTCTATATGATAGGAGATTATATTTGTAAGAGATAATTATTGTATATATGTACCCGGTAGTGTCAGATAGATATACGAGAACTTGTTGTTCAACCAATCTCTCGGAGGAGAGGTGGTCGATATCACTTCTCTCTGTATGCATATAAATGTTGATGACGATCTTCTGTTTCCTTCGTTTGCTTACTAGCTAGCTAGCTAGCGTGTCTAGTCCTCTCTATACGTATGTGTAGTACGTAGCGTCGACCAAGCACGGACATAAGAGAGGACACTTCTCTCTATTAATTAGCTAGCTAACACAATATATGAAACACCTAAATTAACCCCCCTAAACCCCCA
>LR738715.1:23982177-24039002 GCA_902687465.1 Secale cereale | reverse complement strand
ACACACACACATACACATACACACACACACACACACACACACAGGGTTTCGCAAACGTTGGACATAGCCCAAGAGTGGTTACCCTACTGTCCTTGACCATGTACACGGCTATTCGAATAGTTTTACACTCTGTAGAGGTTGCACACTTTACCCACTAGATCTGGGGAACTTCCGTGTCATCCACGACCCGCCGTACCTCAAGTACCCGGGGTAAGCACCCGATCACTATCTTTCCCTAGGCGACACTAAAATGGAGTCCACTCGATTGGTAGCAACCCCCGTGCCCCACATTTCACATCTTAAGATTTTTGGAGCCTCGCTCCCATTTTCATCACATACCACAAGCACGGGGTACCAACGGTGTGTCCGGTACCCTGTAAAGACAGTCATGGCCGCCTATCCAAGCGCGACCCCGTCCCGAGAGTGACCTCATGTCACTCCCGTCACTAGTAATGCAGGCACCATGCTAGTATCGGCCTAGGTAATCAATAATGCCCTTTCCCATATAAGGGTAGAGTGGTTGCGCATGTAAAGTTGGAATAACGGTCACAAGTTAAACCAATCCTTTTCAAAAACATCACAACACACTTGTCTCGGTACACCACTTCGTCATCAAGTGGTTACCCAACTCATCATCTCCCTTGAGCATAAGTGACACCCGATGGGGTTTTTGAAAGAGTCCTTCGAAAGTACTATGCTTCCACCATTATGCATATCCCCGTTCCACTTGAATAGGCACTACCATAGTAACCTATCTATTCCCACCCGCATAACCCTCATAGGAAGGTAGGGTCATGCTTGATGCAAGTTTCAATATGGAAGAAACAAGGTGACCCACACAAGTGGTCATCGTCTCAACATGATTCCGGTGCATTGACAATAAGTACTATATGACGTGTATGGAAAAAGGGGTTTCATAGAAATGGTCAAAGGGCTGCTTGCCTGGATTGGCATGGTCTTCAGAGTCTTCAAATCCTTCCCCTTCTTCTTCTTCAGCAACTTCGTCAAATACGGTGTCTAATCGTCGCAATAAAATAACGGGAAAATAAGACAATAATAAAAACAGAAAAATCAAAGTGCTCAGAAAAATGTCAACTTACTTTTATAAAATACTAGAAAGAAACCTAGGATGGCAAAAATTCTTAGTTTGGGATTGGAGTGACAGAATGGGGTAGATGGATTTTTTAACAGAGGTTTTAGTGTTCATATTTAAATTTAAATTTGAACAGTACAGAAAAGGTTCATGAATATAGGTGAAAGTTATGTCATTAAATAGGTAGGAATATTACAAGATTTTAGGAACTAGAATTATTTTATTAGGATTAATATTTAATCCAGAGGAATTTTTATAAAACAGACAGAAAAAGAAAAAGAAAAGTAGCACTATGCTTGCTGGGCCAGAACAGCCGCAGCGCAGCAGGCCCAACCAGAGAGGCGGCCCAGCGCACTGGTGCCTGCGCGCGCGCCAGGTTTAAAACCTTACGGGCGGGGCCCAGGCGTCAGCGAGAGAGAGAGACGAGGGAGAGGAGAGACTGACAGGCGTGGCCCACTTGTCATCCCTAAACCTGCGGCAGAGGGCCGGCGAGCTCACTGACGGCGATGCAGGGCACGGCGAGGTCGGGCGAGGGCTCGACTAGACTCAGCGTCAAGTCGCCGTTTGGGTGGAAGTGGCTGCAGTCGTCGGCGTGGCCTGGTTCGCCGGCGGCGAGGTCACGCGGCGGATGTAATGCCCAGGATGGGACTATACCTCCTACGTGTCGAGGCACGACTTAAAGGTATAAGCCCATTCTGGAATGATCTCAAGTTCGGTATCTTTGCACATCTCATGTAAAAATGGGGATGAAAACAAAAGAGATAGTTGGCTTATACTAGCCACGTCACACAATTCATTACATAGCAAATAACCATTCAAATAACATCACAACCCGTCTATGGGTGAAGATCCAAATGAAAGATACCAAAAAAATACAGCCACAGGTCTGAATCGCCCCTAGTAGAACCTACTACTGATCATCGGGATAGTGCACATAGTAACGACTACGTTCCTCGTCGTACTCCCAGTATAGCTCGGTGCCGTCGCCTGAGTAGTTCACCATAGTACCTGCATCTGGTGTGGTGTAGAATCTGTGAGCCACAGAGGACTCAGCAATCCCGTTCCCGGGTAACAGAACTATCTAAGCCTTGGGTGTGGAACAAGGCTGAAGAAAGAACAAGAGGTTGCAGCAGCACTAGCACTAACTTACGTAAGAAGAGCGAGAAGAGAAGTGCCTCGGACGAAGAAATGATCACGAAGTGATCCTAACTAAAACACGGTAATCATAACCCCACCGTGTCCACTTCCCGAACCCCTTTCAGAAAATGACCGTCACGGTACTCACGCTGGTAGTGTGTTCTGAACATGGTGTCAAGTTTTCTACAACCGGATATTAACAAATTCCCATCTGCCACATAACCTCGGGCACGGCTTTCGAAAGTTCAAATCCCTACAGGGGCGTTCCAACTTGGCCCATGACAAGCCCACGATCCGCGGAGTCGCAACTCCAAGGTGGGAAGGCCCGAGTATCCTCGGAATCCCGTGCTCAAGATACTCCGACTAAGGTAAGGCTAATCCAACAAATCCTCCCATCGTGCCACGCGTATCTCGTCTCAGGCCACGACCGGATTGGACAAGCTACGGGTTTTTACCAGACCTTGAGTTTCCTCGAGGTGGCCCCGCAGCACGCCCAATTTGGACCAACACTCATGTGGAGCACTGGCCCGGGTTGTTGATTAAGAAGAGGGTTAATTACTCCCTATGCAAGTTTTTAGTTGTTTAGGCAAATAGTACCAATGTTGGGACTTGCTGGAAAAGACTTAGCGCTAAGCGGTTTATCGAGGGGGTCCCATAACCCCAACCGTTTGAGGAACGCAAAATCAAGGAACAGAACACCGGTTTATACGGTTCCTAGGGCGGCATGAGTGGAACAAATCACTAAGCAAGAGGCTTAGCCTTCCACCCATTACCAATATATAGATGATTTCATTTAAGAATTTATATAGTGTGATATCCCAACAAGCTTCAACATGAAGCAAGAATCTTCAAATCTTCTCCTGCAACTAGCAATGCTATAAGAGGGGCTGAGCGAAGATTACTTAGCCAATCAAAGGTTTGCATAGGTAGGGTGGTTAAACAGATTTATGGTTACAATAGGAGGCTGACAGGAAAACATGGGCATCGAGGCAATAAGCTAAAGAGCGAGACTTCTAGCAATAAGCAAAGATAGTAATGATATCCGGGTCAGGTCATCTTGCCTGTCGAGTCGTCGATGGGATCGTAAGAGGGCTCCTCGTTCTCAACCTCGGTAGTAACCTCGTTCACGTACTCAGTCTCGGCTTCCGGCTCTACTCAACACAAAACACACGAGGCACGAAATCAAACAAGATGCAATGCGAAAACTAAAGGATGCATGGCTGATGCACTAAGGAAGCACTGCAGAGACACTTAGGATGCACAGCAAGACAACATAGGAAACACAGAGATACAGCACAAGGAACATGACAATATGCATCAAGCAAGATACTTCAAAACATGTTAACAAGAAGATATTATGAATCTACATGCAAAACCACACAACCTTCATATAGGACTTGCTCAAAACGGAGCAACGGGCTAAAAGATAAACCTGAAACAAGAAACAATGCAAGCTGAAATTAACAGCCACATAGCAACTTCGGAGCAAGAAATATATACTCTACAGTACTCAAACATCATGACAAGAAGCATGGACATGAAGTAGACATATCCTACAGCAAACAATTCCATTGGAGCATCTCCATAGGAGGCTTGGATCAATAGCAACAAGCTACAACATTTTGAACATGACAATAAAAACCTGACAGCAGTATTTTGTAGCAACCTGGGAGCAAGAAGTAAATATGCTACAGCCACCCAAATGAGCATGTGAGAGAATGAATGGATATCCAACAACATATACAACAAGGAATCATCTATAGTCACCCCAAAACTCTCATGGATTTGCCTAGAACAACAAGCAAACATAGCATCCGGATATTACAGATTCCAGACATAGTGAAATTTCACTAAGTGTTAAAACAGCAATATTATCATGGCAAGTTTGTGAGCAAGTTTAAGTCACCTCAAAGCATAACATGGCAAGTGGTTTGCACCACAGCAAAGTACACATGATGGGGAATCCAAAACATATAAGCATGCAACATGGGGACAACCACATGAATAGCAACAAGCTCCTCAACTAGGCATCTCGTAACAAGTTTAAAAACCTAACAGCCACATGCACTTTTGCAAAGGAGATAAACATGGAAATATGAATTCTATCATGCAAACTAAAGCAACCAACATGTAGAGCATCTCATGATGAACATGTGGACATATCATTTGCTTCATTTGGATAAACATGCATCAAGTTATGACATATCAAACATGGCATGAAAACAACTAATAGCAGCAGTTTATAACAAGTAGCACTCTTCTCATGAAGATTAAGACATCTAGATGGACTCAAACATGCATGACACAATGGAACAAAACTTAGTACATGACACCACGATCATTTTGACATATCATACGCGCGAAACAGACAAGCACAGTAAAAGATATTGCTATCACAAGAATGCATCAGACACTGAAAATCTAAAGGACTTAGACAAAAAAACACGAGGTCAACCTCCTGAAGTCAACGGCGGAACGGGCGTGCGGGTCAAACGGGTGTGGATCGGGATCCGCGGGTCAACGGGCCGACCCGTACCCGTTAGGGTTGCACAAGCCGATCTGGATCGAACTCGGCCGGCGGCGCGAGCTCCTGCGGCGGCCGGTGTTCGGCCCGGCGGGGGTCGGAGGCGTGATGGGCGGCGGCCCTCCCGGCGAGGGGCCGAGGCTCGCGGTGGCGGCTGCTCACAGATCCGGCGGGGCGAGGAGGAATGGCGGCGGGGTCGGAGAAGCCTCGGCTCGGGCGGCGCGGGCGAGGTCGGCGACCGGACAGCGGCGTTGGAGGGTCGGGCGGCGGCGGCGCCGAGCCGGAGGCGGGGACGAAGGCGGGATTCGGGAGGCTTGCGGCGGGCGATCTGGCCCAAATCGACAGCGGGAGCGGGCCGGTGCCGGGCCCCGCGGGCCCACGCAGCGGCGATGGAAGCACTGCGCGGCGGCGGTGGAAGCACTGCGCGGCGTCAGTGGAAGCACTAGGGTTTTGGACGCAAAAATTGGAGGGGTGGACGTTTATATAGGCACAAGGAGCTAGGAGAGTCCAAATGAGGAGAGGTTTTCGGCCACGCGATCACAATTGAACGGCCGAGATGATGGGAAGGGTTTGAGCTGGGTTGGTGGGCTGTGGGAGGGGGGTCTTGGGCCTCAAAGAGGAGGTACTTTTAGCCCACGAGGATAACTGTTGGAGTAACAAACGAACTCCAAACGCGACGAAACTTGACAGGCGGGTCACACGTATCAAAACAACATCGCACGACAAGTCTCACGCCATTCCGGAAACGTTACATGGCCAAACACGAAATAAGGACTCGGGGATGCCACGGGAACGTGTGAGAGCGTCGGAACTCGAAACGGACAACGGGAAGAAACGAGCGGGACCGGATGCAAACGACAACACAAATGCAATGCAATGCACATGACAACATGACATGGATGAATGCACACACGCACACGACAAAACGACGAAAACCCGAAAAGACGAAGAACCCGGAATGGAATTGATGAAGCCAAAGTTTATATATATGCCAAAAGGGGAAAGTGTTACATCCGGGGCATTACAAACTCTCCTCTACTATGAAAAGATCTCGTCCCGAGATCTAGGACTGGAAGAAGGAAGGGTACTCGGAACGAAGGTGATCCTCTCGTTCCCACGTAGCTTCTCGATCGGTATGGTGTGACCACTTGACTTTCAAGAACTTGATTGACTTGTTGCGGGTCTTGCGCTCGGTTTCTTCGAGAATAGCAACGGGGTGCTCTCGGTAAGACAAGTCTTGTTGAAGATCAATCTCCTCGAACGGAATGGTGCGTTCAGGTGTCTTGAAGCACTTGCGGAGTTGAGACACGTGAAACACATCATGACCATTAGCGAAGTTGGAAGGGAGCTCAAGTTGATAGGCTAGATCGCCTCTTTTGCCAAGGATCTTGAAAGGGCCCACGTATCTAGGAGCAAGCTTTCCTTTTATACCGAATCTTTGGGTGCCTTTCATAGGAGAAACACGGAGATAGACATGATCCCCAATGTTGAAGGCCAAATCACGATTCTTGCCGTCATAGTAGCTCTTCTGACGCGACTGAGCGGCCTTGAGATTCTCACGTATGACTTTGCACATTTCTTCGGCTTCTGAGATCAAGTCATTACCAATAAGTTGACGTTCACCAGTCTCGGACCAGTTGAGAGGGGTACGGCACTTTCTGCCATAGAGGATTTCAAACGAAGCTTTGCCGGCACTTGCTTGGAAACTGTTGTTGTAAGAGAACTCGGCAAACGAAAGGCAATCTTCCCACATCATGCCAAAAGAGATGGCACAAGCTCTGAGCATGTCTTCTAGAATCTGATTCACTCTCTCGACTTGACCACTAGTCTGAGGGTGAAATGCAGTGCTGAAAGGGATCTTAGTGCCCATGGCAGACTGAAAGGAGTCCCAGAACTTGGATGTGAACAAACTTCCACGGTCACAGGAGATAACTTGAGGAATGCCATGTAAGGACACAATTCTGGAAGTGTACATCTCTGCCAGTTGAGCTGCATTGATGGATTCTTTGACTGGAAGGAAGTGAGCGACTTTGGTAAGCTTGTCAATCACCACACAGATAGAATCATTCCCTTTCTTGGACTTAGGAAAGCCAGTGACGAAATCCATTTCAATGTGGTCGAATTTCCACTCGGGAATAGGAAGAGGTTGGAGAAGACCGGCTGGACGTTGATGCTCTGCCTTCACTCTTCTGCAGACATCACATTCATTCACGAATTGGGCAATCTCCCTTTTCATGCGAGTCCACCAGTAAGATTGCTTGAGGTCTTGGTACATCTTGGAACTTCCAAGATGAATCGACAGGAGGGAGTCATGTGCTTCGTCCATTATGAGCTTCCTGAGATCTCCTTTGGGAACCACAAGTCTGTCCTCAAAGAACAAGGTATCTCTCTCATCAACGCGATAGCACTTGTATTTGGGAGTACCCTTTGCAATACCATGTTTCACTTTCTGCACCACAGCATCATTGAGTTGGGCCTCACGGATCTAATCTTCCAAGGTAGGAGCAACTTGAAGATTTGCAAGAAAGCCTTGCGGAACAACTTGGAGGTTGAGCTTCCTGAATGCTTCACAAAGCTCAGGCTGAAACGGCTTGATAAGGAGACTGTTGCAATAAGCCTTTCTGCTCAAGGCATCAGCAATCACATTTGCCTTTCCAGGTGTGTATTCGATGCTTGGATCATACTCTTGGATCATCTCAACCCAACGAGTCTGGCGGAGGTTCAGGTTCGGCTGTGTGAAGATGTACTTCAAGCTCTTGTGATCGGTGAAGATGTCGACTTTTCTGCCCAACGGAAGGTGTCTCCACGTGATCAAGGCGTGTACCACACAGCTGCTAGCTAGAGATCATGTGTAGGGTAGTTCTTCTCACTTAGCTTCAGTTGACGAGAAGTGTATGCCACAATCTTCTTGTCCTGCATTAGCACACCACCAAGTCCTTGAAGAGAAGCATCACAGAAAACTTCGTAGGGCTTGGACTCATCTGGAGTAAGAACTGGAGCAGAGATGAGCTTTTCTTTTAGAGTTTTGAATGCCACATCACAATCCGGAGACCAGTGGTACTTGACATTCTTTTGCAGCAAGTTGGAGAGAGGCTGGGCAATCTTGGAGAAGTTCTCAACAAACCTTCTGCAATAGCTAGCAAGACCAAGAAAGCTTCGGAGTTGCTTGACGTTCTGAGGAGGTTCCTAGTTGACAATGGCTTCAACTTTCTCGGGGTTCACAGCAATACCATCAGCGGAGATGATATGGCCCAGATACAAGACCTTATCGAGCAAGAATTCGCACTTGGAGAACTTGGCATAGAACTTATGTTCACGTAGTCTATCGAGAACCAGAAGGATGTGCTTTTCGTGATCCTCTTCATTCTTGGAGAATACCAGGATGTCATCCAGATACACAAGCACAAACTCATTGGTGTAGGGGTTGAAAATGTAGTGCATCATTCTCGAGAAGGTAGGTGGAGCATTAGCGAGGCCAAAGGACATTATTGTATATTCATAGGAGCCGTAGCTCGTTCTGAAGGCAGTCTTGTGGATATCTTCTTCACGAATGCGAATTTGGTGATAACCCATTCGGAGATCGAGCTTTGAGAACACTTCAGCTCCTTTGAGCTGCTCGAACAGTTCATTGATGTTGGGGAGCGGATACTTGTTCTTTATTGTCTTCTTGTTCAATGGCCGGTAATCAACGCAAAGGCGCTCCGTGCCATCCTTCTTCTTGACAAATAAGACACCACAGCCCCAAGGAGACGTACTAGGCCTGATCAGACCCATACGCTCTTGTTCATCAAGCTGTTTCTTCAACTCCTTCAACTCTTCAGGGGAGAGCTTGTACGGACGCCGGCATGCTGGCTCAGTACCGGGCTCGAGTTCAATGAAAAATTCAACTTGACGATGTGGAGGCATGCCTGGAAGCTCTTCAGGGAAAACCACTTCGTATTCGTTTACCACCGGAATTTGAGAGATTGCATTAATCTCGCCCTTGTCATTGAGAGAGAATAGCCTGATTGTGTTATCCCGAGAGGCGAAGATAATCACGTCTTCGTTAGGATGAGTAATCTTGACTTCCTTCTTTGCACAATCAATGTGAGCATCATGCTGAGAAAGCCAATCCATCCCGAGAATAAGGTCAATGTCGGAATTGCCGAGAATAACCGGATTAGCCAGAAAGCGGTAATCACCCATGCGAATAGATACATCCGGAGAATACAATCTAGAATTCATTTGCTTTCCCGGAGAAGTAATCGATAACTCCCTTGGTAAAGCCAGTGTGCCCACATTGTGCTTGGATGCAAATGGATATGACAAGAAAGAATGTGATGCACCAGAATCAAAAAAAAACTTTAGCAGGTTTAAGATTGATTGGAAGGTTACCAAGTATCACATCTGAAGAATTCTCTGCTTGAGCTGCATTCATCAGATTCACTCTTGCAACCTTTGGATTGTGCTTGACAATAGCAGTGCTGACAGGTGGAGGAGGCGGAAGGCGCCTTGGGTTGGGGCACTTGTTAGCATAGTGACCCTTCTGAGTGCACTTGTTGCAAACCACTTCTGAGAGAGGACGGTAATGAGGAGCACTTGACTTGGAAGCTAGAAACTGATTCTTTGACTGGTTGCTTGGGTTGGGTGGGTGGGAGAAACCACGGCCACCAGAGTTCTTCTTGTTGTTGTTGTTGTAGGGAGCTCGGATCACTGGAGGAGGTGGAAGCCAAAACTTCTGTTGCTTCGCGACCACTTGAGAAGATGAGGAGGAGCGAACAGCGTCTCTGATCCTCTTTTTGGAAGCTTCCATCTTGAGCTGGGATGTCTCTTGCTTAAGTGCCATGTTATAGAATTTATCAAACTCATCAGGCTCGAACAAGGTGAGAGCAAGTTGGAGTTCGTCCTTCAGACTACCACGGAACTGATAGATCTTGCTCTTGGCATCTGGGATGTCTTGCCTTGCATAGCGGGCAAGGTTCTGGAACTTGACATTATATTGGTGGACAGTCCTAGAGCCTTGCTTCAGGTTGCGGAATTGCTCACGCATACCCTCGATGACACTTGTTGGAATGTGGTGAGAGCGAAAGTCCTTGCAGAAATCATCCCAGGAGATTACATGCCCTTCTCTGGAGTCTTTGTACTGCTGTCACCAATCAGCTGCTTGGTCCTTGAGTTGGAACGCGGCAAACTTCACATAGTCCTCGGGCCTGACGTTACTGCACTCAAAATGCTTCTTGATATCTGTTATCCAGTCTTCAACATCGGGAGGGTCCACGCAGTAACTGAATGCCTTTGGTTGATTTGCCAAGAACTGTTTGAGCGTAGCAAAGTGGGGTTGGTTGAACAAATTGCCTTGGTTCCCATGAGCACCCTGATTTGCTTGATTTGCTTGAATTTGCTGCATCATCTGCATAAGCATCTGGGTGTTCTGGTTCGTAGTTTGTATAATTGCTCTCCAGGCCTCAGACGGAGGAGGAGGGAAAGGAGGACGATCAGGAACCTCTTCACCCTCTAGGTTAGCGTTGGGAACCCTTTTAGGAGCCATCCTGAAAGAGATTACCACCATTAGCCATTTGATTGAAAGAAGATATAAGCTGAATCAACGGCTAGAATTGCAACATAGTATTCACAAGAATCATTCGAACAAGAGGAACGAATGAACTTCACAGTTTAATGAAAACAACAATCTTTACGAGAAGCCACTTGGGAGACAAAAGGTAAATAAAACAACAAGGTGCAGATAGAACAAATACAAGATAGGAGCTTCGTTCGACATATTCATGCTGAAAGCTTATGGAACGTGTTACGAAAGGGTTTTGCAATCCCCGGATCAGCATAGCCAAGGACCCTTTAAGATGCAACTCCCGATCGGAACAACGGCCATAAAACTACACTCAATGTAGAACCCCGAACTCCATATCCTGCATTCGTTGGAAGAATGCCTAAGATCTACTAGATGAACCCACCTATTAATTTCCGAAAGTTTCCAGTTATGCAATCAGGTGTTGGGGATACAGGGGAAGCATCGCGCACTCAACTCTAATCCTACATCCAGCTGTATCCATCCTTCAACACATAACCAGTTATTTTCGGAAACCGTCTACCTCGGACCTTCGAAACACATCTACTATACAAGCTATGGCAATACTCCCGAACTACCTCCCCCGTACTGGGTGATGTCGGGGTTATCTTGCAACTAACCGCATAGGAGAGTTTTTTATGTCGGCCGTCTTAAGTATTCTAGAACTGATGCGATGGATTTGTGACGACAACACCTCGGAGTTCAACTCCCGGGGACACTGCCACAACCCCTAAATGACAGGAGGCATCGAGAATAATGTTCTCATCACAAAGACATCGGAACAATCCAAACAATACTCGTGAGATTCCTAAAAAAATATTTGTTGCAATTTTTTAGAGTAGAAGAGGCAAGAGTAATCGTCAGGAGTCCTCACCAGAGTGAAAAGACATGAGGAGCAAAAGAAATCCTACTCTCCGATATATATATAGGACTCAAAACATTTTAAATGTGTGCCTAAACTCAACCGTCAACGATTCGATCAATCAGTGGGGGCTTCTAGGTCGGAGATGGCTCTGAATACCAACTTGTAATGCCCAGGATGGGACTATACCTCCTACGTGTCGAGGCACGACTTAAAGGTATAAGCCCATTCTGGAATGATCTCAAGTTCGGTATCTTTGCACATCTCATGTAAAAATGGGGATGAAAACAAAAGAGATAGTTGGCTTACACTCGCCACGTCACGCAATTCATTACATAACAAATCACCATTCAAATAACATCACAACCCGTCTACGGGTGAAGATCCAAATGAAAGATACCAAAAAAATACAGCCACAGGTCTGAATCGCCCCTAGTAGAAACTACTACCGATCATCGGGATAGTGCACATAGTAACGACTACGTTCCTCGTCGTACTCCCAGTATAGCTCGGTGCCGTCGCCTGAGTAGTTCACCATAGTACCTGCATCTGGTGTGGTGTAGAATCTGTGAGGCACAGAGGACTCAGCAATCCCGTTCCCGGGTAACAGAACTATCTAAGCCTTGTGTGTGGAACAAGGCTGAAGAAAGAACAAGAGGTTGCAGCAGCACTAGCACTAACTTATGTAAGAAGAGCGAGAAGAGAAGTGCCTCAGACGAAGAAATGATCACGAAGTGATCCTAACTAAAACACGGCAATCATAACCCCACCGTGTCCACTTCCCGAACCCCTTTCGGAAAATTACCGTCACGAAACTCACGCTGGTAGTGTGTTCTGAACATGGTGTCAAGTTTTCTACAACCGGATATTAACAAATTCCCATCTGCCATATAACCACGGGCACGGCTTTCAAAAGTTCAAATCCCTGCAGGGGTGTTCCAACTTGGCCCATGACAAGCCCACGATCCGCGGAGTTGCAACTCCAAGGTGGGAAGGCCCGAGTATCCTCGGAATCCCGTGCTCAAGATACTCCGACTAAGGTAAGGCTAATCCAGCAAATCCTCCCATCGTGCCGACACCCTGATAGTAGCCGTGCGTATCTCGTCTCAGGCCACGATCGGATGGGACAAGCTACGGGTTTTTACCAAACCTTGAGTTTCCTCGAGGTGGCCCCGCAGCACGCCCAATTTGGACCAACACTCATGTGGAGCACTGGCCCGGGTTGTTGATTAAGAAGAGGGTTAATTACTCCCTATGCAAGTTTTTAGTTGTTTAGGCAAATAGTACCAATGTTGGGACTTGCTGGAAAAGACTTAGCGCTAAGCGGTTTATCGAGGGGGTCCCATATCCCCAACCGTGTGAGGAACGCAAAATCAAGGAACATAACACCGGTTCATACGGTTCCTAGGGCGGCATGAGTGGAAAAAATCACCAAGCAAGAGGCTTAGCCTTCCACCCATTACCAATATATAGTTGATTTCATTTAAGAATTTATATAGTGTGATATCCCAACAAGCTTCAACATGAAGCAAGAATCTTCAAATCTTCTCCTGCAACTAGCAATGCTATAAGAGGGGCTGAGCGAAGCTTACATAGCCAATCAAAGGTTTGCATAGGTAGGGTGGTTAAACAGATTCATGGTTACAATAGGAGGCTGACAGGAAAACATGGGCATCGAGGCAATAAGCTAAAGAGCGAGACTTCTAGCAATAGGCAAAGATAATAATGATATCCGGGTCAGGTCATCTTGCCTGTCGAGTCGTCGATGGGATCATAAGAGGGCTCCTCGTTCTCAACCTCGGTAGTAACCTCGTTCTCGTACTTGGTCTCGGCTTCCGGCTCTACTCAACACAAAACACAAGAGGCACGAAATCAAACAAGATGCAATGCGAAAACTACAGGATGCATGGCTGATGCACTAAGGAAGTACTGCAGATACACTTAGGATGCACAGCAAGACAACATAGGAAACACAGAGATACAGCACAAGGAACATGACAATATGCATCAAGCAAGATACTTCAAATCATGTTAACAAGATGATATTATGAATCTACATGCAAAACCACACAAGTTTCATATAGGACTTGCTCAAAACGGAGCAACGGGCTAAAAGATACACCCGAAACAAGAAACAATGCAAGCTGAAATTAACAACCACATAGCAACTTCGGAGCAAGAAATATATACTCTACAGCACTCAAACATCATGACAAGAAGCATGGACATGAAGTAGACATATCCTACAGAAAATAATTCCATTGGAGGATCTCCATAGGAGGCATGGATCAATAGCAACAAGCTACAACATTTTGAACATGGCAATAAAAACCTGACAGCAGTATTTTGTAGCAACTTGGGAGCAAGAATTAAATATGCTACAGCCACCCAAATGAGCATGTGAGAGCATGAATGGATAGCCAACAACATATACAACAAGGAATCATCAATAGTCACCCTAAAACTGTCATGGATTTGCCTAGAACAACAAGCAAACATAGCATCCCGATATTACAAATTCCAGACTTAGTGAAATTTCACTAAGTGTTAAAACAGCAGTATTATCATGGCATGTTTGTGAGCAAGTTTAAGTCACCTCAAAGCTTAACATGGCAAGTGGTTTGCACCACAGCAAATTACACATGATGGGGAATCCAAAACATATAAGCATGCAACATGGGGACAACCACATTAATAGCAACGAGCTCCTCAACTAGGCATCTCGTAACAAGTTTAATAACCTAACAGCCACATGCACTTTTGCAAAGGAGATAAACATGGCAGTATGAATTCTATCATGCAACCTAAAGCAATCAACATGTAGAGCATCTCATGATGAACATGTGGACATATCATTTGCTTCATTTGGATAAACATGCATCAAGTTATCACATATCAAACATGGCATGAAAACAACTAATAGCAGCAGTTTATAACAAGTAGCACTCTTCTCATGAAGATTAAGACATCTAGATGGACTCAAACATGCATGACACAATGGAACAAAACATAGTATATGACACCACGATCATTTTGACATATCATACGCGCGAAACGGACAAGCACAGTAAAATATATTGCTATCACAAGAATGCATCAGACACTAAAAATCTAAAGGACATAGACAAAAAAACACGAGGTCGACCTCCTGAAGTCAACGGCGTAGCGGGCGCGCGGGTCAAACGGGTGTGGATCGGGATCCGCGGGTCAACGGGCCGTCCCGTACCCGTTAGGGTTGCACAGGCCGATCTGGATCGAACTCGGCCGGCGGCGCGAGCTCCTGCGGCGGCCGGCGTTCGGCCCGGCGGGGGTCGGAGGTGTGATGGGCGGCGGCCGTGCTGGCGAGGGGCCGAGGCTCGCGGCGGCGGCTGCTCACAGATCCGGCGGGGCGAGGAGGAACGGCGGCGGGGTCGGAGAAGCCTCGGCTCGGGCGGCGCGGGCGAGGCCTGTGACCGGACGGCGGCGTCGGAGGGTCTGGCGGCGGCGGCGCCGAGCCGGAGGCGGGGATGAAGGCGGGGCGCGGGAGGCTGGCGGCGGGCGATCTGGCCCAGATCGGCGGCGGGAGCGGGCCGGTGCTGGGCCCCGCGGGCCCGCGCGGCGGCGGTGGAAGCAATGCGCGGCGGCGGTGGAAGCACTGCGCGGCGGCGGTGGAAGCACTAGGGTTTTGGACGCAAAAATTGGAGGGGTGGACGTTTATATTGGCACAAGGAGCTAGGAGAGTCCAAATAAGAGAGATTTTCGGCCACGCGATCACAATTGAACGGCCGAGATGATGGGAAGGGTTTGAGCTGGGTTGGTGGGCTGTTGGAGGGGGGTCTTGGGCCTCAAAGAGGAGGTACTTTTAGCCCACGAGGATAACTGTTGGAGTAACAAACGAACTCCAAACGCAACAAAACTTGAGAGGCGGGTCACACGTATCAAAACAACATCGCACGACAAGTCTCACGCCAGTCCGGAAACGTTACAGGGCCAAACACGAAAGCAGGACTCGGGGATGCAACGAGCACGTGTGAGAGCGTCCGACTCTAAACGGACAACGGGAAGAAACGAGTGGGACCGGATGCAAATGACAACACAAATGCAATGCAATGCACATGACAATGAATGCACACACGCACATGACAAAATGACGAAAACCCGAAAAGACGTAGAACCCGGAATGGAATTGATGAAGCCAAAGTTTATATATATGCCAAAAGGGGAAAGTGTTACATCCGGGGCATTACAGCGGAGGTGCTTCGGGCGTCGATGGTTCTGGCCATTTCCGGCTGCAGAAGAAGCGGGGGAAAGAGGGAAATGATCAGTGGGTTGCTTTGGTTCCAGATCGAGGGAGAGGAGCGGCGGAGAGGGCCAGTACCCTGAGGTTGACGGCGAACCGAGGCGGCGGAGCTCGAGCTCGATCTCGGGCCCAGGCTTGTCTGGAGCGGAGTGAGTGGTGTAGGGGGTGATTAGGGGAGTGAGAGAGCGAGTGGTGAGGAGAGGAAGGCGCAGGGCATCTCTTTTATAGGCGAACGGCGGGGTGCCGTGGACCCGTGCGCCGGCGAGCTTCTGCTCGTTGCCATAGGGCTCGGGAGGAGCTGGCGCCGTGTCTGGGGCGTTCCTGGATGCGGTCCAGAGCCAGGGAAGAGAAGAGAGAGAGCAGGGGGAGGCCAGAGGCACCGCGCGTGTGAGGAAGCTCGTTGGAGCTCTCGGGTGACCAGCGTGCGTGCGAGCTGGGGCGAGAGGAGGGGGCCGACCAGCTGCCGTGTTGTGGACGTCGAGGCGGCCTCGGGAGACTCCATCCCGACGCCCTAGGTGGTCGGGCGTCTCGGGTAGGACGCGGCTACAGTGCGGGAGCGCACTGTAGCGCGCTCTAGAGCGCCCATATGACTGGCATGGCCGTGTCCCACGCGCTCTGGACGCGTCCACCATCACTAGTGCAGAACCGGGCAATAGCACCGGTTCGTAAGGCCCTTTAGTGCCGGTTCCATAACCGGCACTAAAGTGTGGTCACTAAAGCCCCCCCCTTTAGTACCGGTTCAGCATGAACCGGTGCTAAAGGGCAACCACGTGGCACGAGCCAGCTCCGGGGGCCGGGAGCACTTTAGTACCGGTTGGTAAAACCAACCGGTACTACAAGGTTTGGGTTTTTTTTTGGTTTTATGATTTCTTTCTCATTTAATTTTGTGTTTTCCATTTAATTCTTTTTCGTTTGCTGGTATTTTACGATACTACAAAGGCCCATAGGGCAGAAGACTTGCAATAGGCCCACAAAGGTCTGCTTAGAGAGGAGCTCGACACGGTAGCCATGGCAGGGCTTATAAACCGGAGCGAACTCCTCTCAACTAGCGAGGTGGGACTAAATATTGTGCACTACGGGTGGCAGCGCACCCCTTTAGTACCGGTTGGTGGCTCCAACCGGTACTAAAGGGAGGGGGTCTTTAGTACCGGTTGGAACCAACAACTGGTACTAAAGGCAACCACCTCTTTAGTACCGGTTCGTGGCACGAACCGGTACTAAAGGTTCGCCATGAATCGGTACTAATGAGAGAGGCCCGGCTAGCCGTCGGAACCAGCACTAATGTACACATTAGTGCCGGCTCAAATTCAAACCGGCACTAATGTGCTTCACGTTTGACCCTTTTTCTACTAGTGCATGTCCATTGGCTCTAGGGGGAGTAAAGAATGCGGGAGAGGCGTTGGATGCCATGGAGAGCTTCTAGAAATAGAGGGTGCTGAGAGAGAAAGGTGAAGGTGGCTGTCCAGAATGTAAAATGGGGGTTTACCCCCCCCCCCCCTCAATCATTGAGCTGAGGCTAGGGGTGAGTTACTAGAGGTGCAAGGGGACTTGGGGAAGATGTGGTAAAAAGCCTAGCTCAAGGAGAACAAGGAAAGAAGTAAAAGTGATTGTTTTGGAAAATTACTAGAAGGTGTTTGATGTGGTTTTGGTCAAGAAAATGATTTCCAATTGTCATGAGACTTAATAGGATCAAATGGTATATATAAATAGGGTGTTCCACCAAGTTTGGGCTCATTTGAAGAAACTTGCCAATGTAACTTTGGTAAACCCTAGAAATCAACAGAAATGGATTTGGGATACTATGATCAAGTTACCCTTCTCCAAAACTTGTGCGATTTGGTCTAGATGCATTATTAGACCATTTTAGCATGTGTACCAAGTTTGAGAGCATTTAGACAAGTTTGGTAATGTAAAGTTTCTCAAACTTAAAAAATGGACAGAATGGTTTTGAGGGGTTTTGATGATGTTTTCTTGCTTCCCAAGCCATGAGGCTTAGCAAGATCATCAAACATGTCATATATGACATGATAGAATTTCCATGGAATTTTTAGATAATATTTCCTTTGTAAATATTTCAAAAGCTTGAAATATCCAGAAAGGGTTTCTAAGGGATTTGTCTAATATTTTGAACATGACCAAGTGTTGAAACTCTTATTTATGGACAATATATGTCCGAAGAGTCTCCCTGAATTTTGGCAAATATTTTCGAAATAGTTAAATAATTTTTCCCTATTAAAGACCATTTTCGACCTTAAGAAAAAGCTTTTAAATAAAATAGGAAAATAACTTTTAAAATTATATTTTTGTGCTTTATGGGAGTCCTATATCTACTAGGTTTCAAATATACTCTTTGAAATATTTTTCTCACTCTAAATCAAGCACTTGTAGTGCAAACCTCAATTCAGGGGTTTTGGGAAAACTATTCTTTTGAAAATACTTTTTGGCCAAATTATTTTTGTAAGAAAATACTATGCTGTTATAAACACTTGGTATGATCATCGGGCAGAAGTTTGGGGTAAGGAGATGAAATATATAAGATGGAGTAGTTGACTTTAAAGAGCACTTGAAAATCACAGAGAAAAAACTTAATTCCAAATAAAAGCCAAATGATGCCAAAAAATATTTGTTGGTCCAAATTTTCATGTTTTATTAATGCAAATGTTATGTTACAAAACGCAGGGTGTGACAGCGAAGACCGATAATAACCAACGAAAAAAATAGCGTGCTATCTAAAATAACGTGGCCCTTCTCCAAATACTATACAAGTTATTGCGTGTTATTTGCGTGCTATATTCAAAATAGGGTTTTGAAAAAAAAGCCAAATATATCATAGAAATTAAGGATTTCAATGTCTAAAATTTTGTCTAGGAGCTATACATGCATAGCGCTGGTGTACACATTATGACATTAGATGCACTTAAGAGAATTCTTCTTGTTTTCGTCCAGAAAAATGCAGTATTTCCATCCTAGATGGGCTTATTGTTGCGTTGCATTGGGCCGATGCCCGATGGGATGCTATGGGCTGAGTGTCCGCCGTGTTTCTATCGCTCCACGCTAAAAACGCTAAAACGTTTTTGCGTTTAGCGCCGTTATAGCACGCTATAACGTGAATAGCTGCATAGCGTGTAAAATGGGTAAAACGTAACGTGACACCCTCAAATATGCTATAGCGAAGTTTAAACGCCGAAATAGCGCGCTATTTGTTTCGTTGATAATAACACAGACGATTGCTTCTAATAAGACATATGTGATATAATCTGTCTACACAACATCTATTGGCCATTGGGCGACGGGCGGTCATCCTGGTATGCTGTAAGGATGCAAAGAGGCCATCCTATATCAGCATGGACTAGTTGTTCCACCAATAGCTCATCTAAGAGAACTCTCAAGTTAATTGTGCTTAGGCTGGAGCACGCATGAGATGGGTGACCGGATGGGAAGTTGTCATAATTTCAAAGCCAAATGATGGAATGGATCATAAATGTCGTTGATGGACTGTTAAGATACTTCCCATCAGCGGGTTTTGAACTTTTTTGTTTTTTAACATATGTTAAAGAAGGCCTACCGCATTATTTTTTGACAATGTGCGATACGTGGCATACAGTAGATCCATCCGACCTGTTTGTGATTGAATACCGTGCGTGTTGTGGGGTGGAATTAACCTCAAGGTCCTTGTTTTGATATATATTTTGTTGTCTTAACACATGTTAAAGAAGGTCTACCACATTACTTTTTGAAAATGTGCAATACATGGCATACAGTTGATCCATCTGACATGTTTGTGATGGCATAAGCCCTGTGTGTTGTGGGGTGGAATTAACCTCAAGGTCCTTATTTTGAATTTTGTTTTTTAACACATGTTAAAGCAGGTCTACCGCATTACTTTTTGATAATGTGCAATGCGTGGCATACAGGTGATCCATCGGACCTGTTTTTTTATGGAATAAGTTGTGTGTGTTGTGGGCCAACGCTTGCTAGTATTCAACCGTTTGCGATTGATGAATTCATCACCGACGGGTTCCCTAATGTGGTCCGTGTTCATCTGATCATCATGTACTTCTTGTGCTATCTCTATGTTCCTTCTATGCTAAGTTTCCATTAATTGATGGCATTTTATGAACACGCTACCATTTCCGCCATTTCCTCGCTTGTTTCCTGCCACCCAGCGATATTGCGCATAAACCTAGGCGGCGCGCGACGAACGGAGGCAACAAGCGCAGTCAGTAGCACATCAACCTTTTACAAGCACGCCAACCCACCAAAGCGCAGCCTCTGTCATCTACCTCGTCGACGAGGAAAACGAGCAGGCGGCACGGCCCGTCAAGGCTGAGGCGCTCCCCGGCAACACGATGGACGACGCCGTGATGCGCATCATCGCCAGGTTTGAGCACACCTTTGGCGCATGGCGCTTGAGCACCGCGGATCAAGATAGGCATGTCAGCGCCGACAGGATGTAGCTCGCCACACAACATGATCGATGGTGCACTGCAGAGCAAGCTAGGCACGTCCGCGTCGGTAGCCTGCGGCTCGCCGCACGGCGAGACCGTTGGAACACCGCAGAGTGAGAGGCGTGGAACGCTACACAGCAAGATCGGATCTATCGGCGCTTGCCTGCTGTCGACACGGCATCGCAGCTAGGTACATGTCCCGTTAGTACCCCCATTCCTCGCCAGGAGTGGGCAGAGGCCCCTCGGCGCCATACTTGCACCGGACGCCGCCGCGCCATTCGCATGTGTGGTGTCGTTCGCCTTATCCGCGGCCCGCTGAATGCCAACGCGCTCGTCCGTAGGCTCGATCGCCTCCTTGGTCCAGATTTCCACCTAGGTGCAGTAGAGGAACATGGCCGTCGCATCCTTGAGCTGGTGATCTTCGATGAAATTGGATGAACACCTGCACGAGTTCAGGCAGAGCCAAGAGCTAACGTAGGTAAGGGCTGCTGGTCATGGTCTCATGGATGCGTTTTATCTTGTTAAGTCGTTTCGACGTGGATAGCTATGTATTCACACCAATCATAGTATTGCTATGTTTATTCTTCCGTTTCAATGTGTGTACTCTGTTTTCCGTTCAAATATGTTCTATTTCAATGTGTGTGTATATACACTTTCAATTATGTATACGTGATGATACTTAACAACTTGGTACAATGCATAAAATTGAACGAACAATACTAAAACTAATAATCACACCTGATGCGCGGCGTCATCCCAGCGCGGAGGCAGTACTACGCATTCTCCTCCTTGTAGCACTTGACATACCGATCTGCCTCTTGCTGGCGGACAAGCGCGGATATTCTTGCCATTTTGTTGGGCGCCCATCGGAGCTCCTCATCGGTGACACGCTGGAGCTTATTGGCCCACCTCAATGCAGCAATGAGGCGCCTAGCGCCTTTGGCCTTTCTCGCAAAGTACCCGTCTTCGTACACCTCCTCCGCACGACGACGCGCCCGCCCCCAAAGCTCCACCTTTTCCTTTTTCCAGGCGGCATCACGGGCTTCGCATGACGCCTGGTACCTGGCTTTCTCCTCCGCCATCTCCATCTTGAACGCCACTTGCCTGCCTTTCTCAGCCGATGAAATTGACTTCCACAGACAAATGTTATACTAGCCCCAAAACCAATCCAAAGTTGGGGGATCCGGCGCATCCTCGTCCAGCGGCGCGTAGGGGTCCTCCTCGTCGGTGCTCATCGACTGAGCATCCTCGCGGGCGGCAGCTACTCGTCTGCGCGTGGGCAGATCGGCGGCGGCAAGGCAGAGCTTTGACACACACACACACACACACACACACACAGAGAGAGAGAGAGAGGGGGCGAGCGAGGGAGGATGTAGATGAGAATGCAGGCGGGAGGACGTGAGCAATGTAATATTTATTGGTGGTCGGAATCTAGATCGACGGGAACAGTACACACGCCGGGTGCCGGAATTTACGAGTACTGTAGTTTGAATTACACATGATCGCCGCATTAAATCCGCGTGTGAACATAATAGCTGACGGTTTCCAATACAGAACCGTGTTTGATTAATAACCCCCGCGATTCACCTTCCAAACCTCGTGGCGTGAAATTGAGTGCCAATCGTCTGGGAGGCCGCTTGTCTTGCTAGATCTTTATATTTTCTTATTTGAACACCAGATATTTACATGGTCTGAAGAGTTTTTAACTCGCACACAAGTACACAATAATGTGATTTTTCAAACCGTTATGGTTAGGCGTTGCATGTAGATGTAGTTTAAATTTGAATTACGGTCATTAAATGGCTAGAAAATCACTTAAATATCTTTATAAGGTCAAATGAACGCTAGAATTTTCCAAATTTCACAGTACAGTTGTAGTAGTGCACATTAAACGTAGAATACATTTTGAAGGCCGTAAGAGGAAGCTATCTCCTGTTCGTCCAAAAATGAAATACCTTTGTAACAGATGAGTTTTCGTATGAAACCCTGATACTTCGAAAGAGATTGTCCATTTTATACATGTGGTGCATCCAATTTTTGCGGTAACCCTCTCATCTTTTTAGCACATGCTGTGTGGGTCAAATGATGATACCATGCCAACTTTCAACCTTTTCAGAATTAATTTGTAATGATTTTCAATTTCAGGGTCATTTAGTTTAAAAAATATTAGTAAATACATGAAAAATACCAAATGAAGTCAGAAAGGGTTGAAAATTTATGATGTGGCTTTGAATGGTGCATTTTGAACACACAAAAAGTATGGAGTTCAAATAAGTTCAAATAAATGAAATACCTTTGTAGCAGATGAGTTTTCGTATGATACCCTGATAATTCGAAAAAGATTATCCATTTTTTACACGTAGTGCATCCAGTTTTTCTCATAACCCTCTCATCTTTTTGGCACATGCTATGTGGGTGAAATGATGATACCATGCCAACTTTCAATATTTTCAGAGTTCATTTGTAAAGCTTTTCAATTTCAGGGTCATTTAGCTTTAAAAATCAGTAAATGCATGAAAAATACCAAATGAAGTCAGAAAGGGTTGAATATTGATGATGTGGCCTTGAATGGTGCATTTTGAACACACAAAAAGTCTGGAGTTCAAATAAGTTCAATAAAATAAAATATCTTTGTAACAGATGAGTTTTCGTATGAAACCCTGATACTTCGAAAGAGATTGTCCATTTTGTACACGAAGTGCATCCATTTTTCGTTGTAACCCTCTCATCTTTTTAGCACATACTATGTGGGTCAAATGATGATACCTTGCCAACTTTCAACCTTTTCAGAGTTCATTTGTAATGCTTTTCAATTTCAGGGTCATTTAGTTTAAAACAAATCAATAAATGCATGAAAAATACCAAATGAAGTCAGAAAGGGTTGAAATTGATGATGTGGCTTTGAATGATGCATTTTGAAGACACAAAAAGTCTGGAGTTCAAATAAGTTGCCACTTTACTCCAAATTCGTCTTCCACAGCTAATAAAAACTATCTACAACATCACACACAATTTTTTCCTAGGAACCGTTTGCGATGAAAATATCTGGGTCTATTTAAGTCTCCCTCCTTAAGCTTTGCCGGCTTGTCTGCTCCAGTGCCGGCAACCCCCGAATCCACGAATACCGATCCCCATTCCCACACATCCTTCTTGCAAAGATGACGCTGTGAAAACGCTTTGTGAAGGCTCGTACGATTGCCACGACCCCCCCTGAGGGCCGCCGCCTGCGCCTAGAATGTGGCCGCCTACGCCGAGAGTGCCGCCGCATCCGCATTGAGCGCGGCCGCTTCCGCCGAGAGGGTGTCTGCGGCAGCTGGCAGGGTAGCTGCAGCAGCCGAGACGGTGGCTGCAAACGTCGAGAGCGCTCGAGCTGCCGTCTGTGCCACCGATGTCGCCCTGGCCCGGGTCAAGGCCATCCACACCAAGACCGAGGATGCACATTCCAAGATATTCCAGGCCACCTCGGACTTATTCATGCAACCCACGTCCAAAAAGGCGGTAGTGGCCATGGAGCACCTGCTTCCTCGTGAGGTAGCCGAGCGGGAGATGGAGATGCAGGAGGCGGCGGAGATCGAGGAGCGCCGGGAGGAGGAGTTGCGCGTGGCCGAGGTCGAGGCAGAGAGGAGTTTGTCCGTCGAGTAATCGGCGATGAAGTACCAACGCGAGCTCTGGCGCAGCAACTACTACAAGTACTACAACCTTGAGGGCGGCGCCGAGGACAAGGACGCGGTCGACTTCAGCAGGGGGGACGCGGTCGACAAGCCAGGACAAGTCATCGATGTCTCATCTCACACCGGCGATGCATAGGCAAGTGTGGCGGCTGATTTGTTAAAATTATGCGTCCTTAGGCTTTGTTTTTAATGTTGGTCTTTTGTTAGAGCAATGTTTAGGTCAACTAGCTCTGTTTAATTACTAAAATTGCTCAATTCAGTAAGTGTTGTCTGTCTGCTGTACGCTCTTTTGTGTGACCAAATTATCAAGCGATGTTAAATTATGCAATAACGTACCTGGGGAAATTTCCACCAAAATTTGAATTATCAAACTCATGCCATGCGCGTAAAGCAGAAGAATCGTTTGCGATGCACACAATCGTTCAAAGTGAATGGTCCGGCGGCACCGCGCGCAAAGTTTTCCTCCACATTTCCAAAATTCTAGCCTACCACCAAAATATCTACCCTCACTCCCTTCCCCATCCCCTTTTCTCCCCGACCACAAGTCACATTTCCCTTGTTTCCTCCTTCCTTCCTTCCTTCCTAGGCTATAGCCGCTTCCTCGCTCTGGCCGTCTCGCATCCTACCGCCGGGGTCGCCATGGTCTTCTGCAAAGACCTCTCCAGCGGTTCCTCCTGCGGCGATGACTCCTTAACCACCCGGGTATACCTGTCTTCTCTCTCTCAGGCTATGACTTGGAATGAAGGATTTATTCCCGGTGGTCGATTTGAGTCATTTCTTCCTCTTGTAGCTCCCTAGGACTATCAGTGGCAACGAATGGAGCGGGGTGGCTGAAGATCTATCTGCTCATTGTCACCATCAATCTTCATGCATGAAGCTAGTTGCGTTTGAATCTGTGGACAGTGGGAGGAAGTTTCTGACATGTGCAGAGAAGGTTAGATGGCCCTCTTTCTTTGTTAAAAATCATTTGTTAGATGTGATTCAGACACTCTCACGGTCCCAAGCCATTCATACCACTCCTTCAACCAAACGCATCCTAAGACAGTGTCACAGTTTGTACCTAGTATCTTAAATTGTTGCCATCTCATCAGCGGTGCCACTAGAAAATTATTTGGCACCGCTTGAGCAATTTGTGCAGCCAACTTTGGTCCACACATCCGAGCATCCAAGAATTAAAGTACTAAATCTTTATGGCACGAAGAAACTGGGCATCGAAGCAACTATGTGCTCTGGAGTCCGTGTCCCTGATTTTTTTTCCGCTGCATCAGCTCGCCAGTGCAGGGCACCGGTGCGAGATATAGCAGCAGTTGTATTTACACCAGTTTTGGCATACATATATGACGGCCTTAGTGCTATTAGTTCTATGTTACTAAATTTGTGCATGTACACACCTATTAGTATCAATTTGCTGTCATCCAAACACGGTCGCTATGTTGTTGCAGTTATATTTACCTTCCTCATAAAATGTTCAATTTGTTATTTATTGTACATGAGTAAGAACTTGTAGCGTTGTTGTAGTTAATTATAGTTTCTGATGTTCCAGAATTTGGTTGTTGTCTTAGTAGCAATTAATTTATTTGCACATTGATCTTTTTAAGAAGATATGTCATAATTCACATGTTTCTTCAGTTTTTCAAAATAAGCATTCGTGATTTTCTATGTTGCTATAAATCCATTTCCCCTACAATTGTTACTGATTTAGTTTTAAATATTATAGGATGAACATAAGTGGTCTTACTTCGAGTGGGTTGATCAAGAGTGGCCACAGTCTTTGAAGATGTGCCTAGCGAAGCTCTGGAGCATGTATGAGGAAGAGAACAGACGTAGGCTTAGAGAAACTGTTGTCAATGTTGAAGATTATTTGAAGATGCGGGATAAAAAAATGGAAGGCGGAGAATGAGCTCAGATTTTTTTTAATCGGACTTTGCTAAGATGGTATTGGCGAAGGAGGAGGCATTTTCCCAGTTGGCCCGTGCAAAACAGGTTCTTACTGAACTAAAACCAGAGGTGGATAAGACGAGCTTGGATGATCTCGATTAGGGAAATGAATATATTGTTCTAATATTGTTCTTATGAAGTTGAACTAGCTATATGTTGTACTGTAGTGTATTCATGTAGCTATCATACTGTGATGTTATAATATATTTATGTGCCTGATATGAAATTGACAAACTGTTGTTCGATATGAAATGTGAATGTGCGTAATACTGGAATTATTAATTGTAAACTAATAAACCTGCTAAATGTGTCATGGAACTTAGCAAACGGTTCTAACAGTAAAAGCGCTTGTGATGGATAACCCAATGCCACACAGTATTCTTCATCAAATCGTATGTGATGTAGTTCATAAAATCAAACAGTTAACCAAGGCAAAGCGTGTGTGATAGTTACACCTTTCACACATGAGCTTACACATAGAACTGTGTGGGATGTACATACGAACGGAAGCGTTTTCCCTGGATTGACTGTGTGGGTTGTACATAAGAATGGAAATGTATTCCTTAGATTAACTGTGGGTGATATACATACGAACGGAAACGTTTTCCCTGGAATGACTGTGTGGTATGTACGTAAGAACAGAAATGTATTCCTTGGATTGACTGTGTGTGATATGCATACCTATTGAGTCTCAGCGACTTTGAGCGTAAAAACTGCTAGAGAGTACCTCGAAAACTTCATGGTACAGAATAAGGACAAGCAAATTGTCGTGCTGCCTTATCATCCAAAGTAAGATAGTGTCGGCCAACCCTTTTGTACATTTCAATCATTACTTCTCGATCATATGGAGAATAAAGTGAGGTGTTTTTCCACATAGCAACGGGCGCGCCATCCTTATAATTCTTACCCGTGAGTCTCCCACGCCGTGTATTTTGACCCTACCAGAAACTACGAGAAGAAGGACTACACCCACGTAAATATTCTAGATGATGCTCTCCAGGGCTTCAGCTTGAGGGGTAGCCACCTTTAGATCAGGAAACAAAGGAACAATTAAACGGGTTTCTCACATAAAACTAACTGTTGTTGCATCCATGCCCAAAACCAAGCAAGAACGATGGATTCTACCTCCTCCATCTCATGATGGAGTTCAGAAGGGATCACCAAAAGCTTCGCATGACAAGCAGAAACAATGATCATATGTGCAAGTGGGTAGAATCGCATGGAGATGTGGATTATAAACTTAGAGATGACTTCTTCCGCATCCAGAGGGACATTGCGACAATCATCATGAAAGAACTCGTCGAAGAGAAGGGGATGTTCCACAACGACCCTATATCGCGAGCTGATATCCGAACTCGCATTGCCATGCAACGTCAGGACCTCACGTTGTTCAATAAGCTAGGGTGCATCCTAGATGATATTGAAGTATGGAACTTCTAGTGATTTACGATGCCGATAATGATGATATGTGTCGGTTGAACTTGTATACGTTCTATAGCGATGAAACTTTGTGATGTCAACGGTCCCTGCCGGACTTGTGTAACGCTACTTTGTTAGTTTGAGTACGATGACCTCCCTACCTCTAGTTAATTAGTTTGTGTACGCTGAAACTGCATTGATTATTTATATGTTTACTATATGTTGCATCTAGTTGCTAACCCTTTCTTTTTCGTGTTGCTCAAGTATTATTTTTTTTGCATATGATTGTAGATTCTCTTGATGAAGATGCATCTCTAATAGGTACCTAGGTTTTTGATGGCAAAGAAGCAATGCTATGTCGTGTACAAAGGGAAGGTTCCGGGAGTGTACGACGAGTGGCTTGAGTGTTAGGCGCAAGTGGAGGGGGTCTCTAGCGCCAGCCATAAAGGCTTAAAAAGCAGACAAGAAGCAGAAGCTAGTTACTTGAGGTTTATGTTAGCACGAGAGAGGACTCATAACCATCGTCTCATGTACTGCATAATTCCTCTCTCACTCATAGTGATAGCTCTTCTTGCGTATATCATTGTTTAGATGGATGCCGATGTAGATGCAAGTATTCGAGATTTGTATCGCTATTTTCGAAATGATGACGAGAGACCACTTTGTGTTGGATGATGATTATGATGATGACATGATTTGATGAGACTATTTGTATGTATATGCTATGATTACATTTGTATGTGTATGATATGTTAAAAATTATTGTATAAAGCCTGTTCAAATACAAAACAAATATGCAGAGAAAAATCCAAAACTTATAAAACTAGCAGTACCGAGGGAAAAAAAGTTCGCAGCTGCGCGCTCTTACCAGTTGTGTGGCTTACTTCAAGGCGTTGCAGCTATTAGCAATAGCACGTTCTAGAAAAGCTCGCTACTGCTAACCATGTATAGCAGTAGCATTGGTCAACCCGCGCTACTGCTGTAGGTTAGCTATAGCGCCGTATCAGTAGCGCGGGCGCCCACGCTACTGATACACCTAAAACCCGCGCTGCTGCTAGGCTTTTCCCTAGTAATGCTCTGTAAACAAATATAAGACATTTTAAAAGATCTTATATTAGTAAGACCTTTTAAAAGGTCATATATTAGTTTACTGAGTGAGTACTATAGTTTCTATTACAACACATAGATTTGTTCATCATGCGTAACTTATGAGTACCTTATCTAGTAACCTCATGTCCTCCATCTCAACAGCCCACAATGTAAAATGCAAGTATGTAACTTACCTGATATCATGGCTAACTAGTCGGTTCGCTACGATGGAGGGTGGCAGCTTCGGCAGAGCAGCGACAAAAATATTTGAGGATTGTTATCACATATGTTGTATAGTTCCCTTCATTGCCCTAGATAAGTGAACTGTGTTGCTCATGAATTAGCTAGCATAGCTAAGTTTTCTACTTCTAGTATTTGGATGGAAGATCATCCACCTTCTATTAATCCTCTACTTCTAAAGGATGTGAATTTGATCATCGGTGAAAAAATAGGAAGTTGGATATCGTCAAAAAGACAATGTTGATCACAAGGAAAAAAGGCAACGTTGATCTACTGTTGCCCCATGAAGAACATGGACCCCCTTTCCCTCCGGTTGTCGCTTCCAACGATAGAAGGGGGCGGGTACCCGACTGCTTTGGTCAAGTGGTGGTAGGCTTACATTCTTTGGGTTTGGTCTCTAAGAGGTGGTGGCCAGACAATGGCTTCATTGTCTGTGTGGAGTAAGGTATCCCTACCTCGCCCTTGTTTTCTGGCCTCGTCATATCGCCTGGAAGCATGTTGGGGATGGTGTGCCCTCAGATCTGGTTCTCTGGTGTTGCCTTTTCTTTCAAAAGTTTGTCTCGGTGACTATACCCTATGCAGGGGAGGTAACTATACGTCTTGGTCCTCCAAGTCCCTCTCTGACCGACAAAGCGTGGCCAGCCTCAGCCTTTTCGGGGAGCATGTGAACTCCTTGTGGATGGAAATAGACGTTCTACAGGCCTTCTTCGGTGTTTTCTTCTTTGGGGCGACAATTTGCTACATAGGTCGCGGTCATTAAACCTTGAACCATAAACCCTCCACTACATTGACGACTTCTCAGTTGCTACTTCTACAAGTTGAAGGATGTAAACAAGTTAGCTCGGTTGAGATGAAGGCCCAGAGGCGGCAGTATGGTTTGCTCATGATGCATCGTCGGTGGATGCCGGGGGAAGAAGACTTCGACACCCCAATGACTTGGATTGTTTTTTCAATATCAGTAAGGGTGTTTTTGGAAGGGTTTGCGCTACTCCATATGTGGCCTTTGACCTTTTCGAAAAAGTTAATAATTTGAATTTTAATAAGGTTGTTTTCGAAACAATTTTTGAAATTTCCATAAATTAGATATAGCCCATACATAACATTTTAATGTGTGTGTGTGTGTGCGCGCGCGCGCGTGTGTGTGTGTGTGTGTGTGTGTGTGTGTGTGTATTTTAATAGCATTAAATATCATGGTAGATATATCTATTTCATTCACTCTGACAAATACCGTCGGTGGACGCGACTATTTTCATAACGTTCTTTTATGTGCAGAATGTCTGAACCAACCACTCTATAACCACACAGAGTGATATAGCAAATATCTTGAGCATCATCATCCAAGTCTAGTTGCATGACAAGTAGCTCAATGTCACTAGCAGATTGTGAGTTTCCTTCATTCTTATCAAGCACTTCATCAATACCATTGAAGTGTGAATTGAGAAACATATATAGTAGACAACCATGAAATCAGTCTCTTTGATTGGTGCAAGGTGAATGCATCTAGATACCCAGTGTTGGCAAAGATGGTAAGGAGATTCTTAACTGTACTAGTTAGCTTGATGTCGTCGGAATCAACTTTTAGCACTGGTGGAAGGGTTTAGATGACATTGGGAGTTGTGTAAACTCGGCTATCGTTGTTGGATTGGCGTGTGTTGCAATTTATATTAAGAGTGCACTCTAAGACATGATTTGGTGGTATGATTTTCCATACTTTTGCCACACACTCACTCTCTTATGTCATGTCATGGCTAACTTTCAAAAAAATTGGGACGGGGAGGAGGATGATGTTCATAACATCAATTTGCCCAAGAGTGTGGTGGATTGCAACTATTAGTAACAACATTAGTTTCCACTATTCTTTTTACATATTTGACATAACAATCTTATAATATGCACGATACATTATCATTTTACTATCGCTGACCGGGTGATAGCAAAACTCCCGCTGCTGCTTCCATGCACGAAATCTATGATTTTATGTGATAAATAGAATAACAAATCAGACCGCACATTAAGAGAGGGAGTGAGAAAGAAAGGCAGTAATCAAACTAAACCTAATTGTACCGACGCATACACACCTGAAGATGACTCTTTAGATGGTAGAACGTGAGGCCCTTCACCGTTGACTCCCATAATCCTCATGATAGTATTCTAAGTTTCCTCTTCCTGCCATGGACAAAAATTACCAGGTAACTGAAAACTCAAAAAGTTATCAGCGTCTAGAAACAAGCAGCAAAGATCGATCACCCCATTTTCTGGCCTCCAAGCTGCGCGGCAGCGTGAGTGAATCTGCCGTGGATTGAGTGGAGTTCGACGGTCCACTGGAGAGGGGAATTGGGGTCTTGGTGAAGACGACCTAGATGAGGCCGGAGTCGCCGGCTTGCGGCTCACGATCTGGGCGAAAAGGGAATCATCCGGAATCATTGGGAAGCAGTCAATGAATTTTAGATCTAAAGAAAATACTTCCTCCGTTCCTAAATATTTCTCTTTCTAGAGATTTCAACAAGTGACTACATACGAAGCAAAATGAGTGAATCTTTAAAATATGTCTACATACATCCGTATGTTGTAGTCCATTTGAAGTGTGTAGAAAGACAAATATTTGAGGACAGAAGGAATACATGATTACGTACTCCGTGCATGTAGCCTGAGGGCGGTTCTCCTCCGTGCATGTAGCCTGTGGGCGGTTGTGCAAGGCGACTGAGGGCGACTGTGCAAGGCGACCATGGCGGCCGGCACTCCAAGTGTCCGGCAGGCCGGAGGGCGTTTCTGGGCGCTAGCCGCTGTAGACGACGAGGAGGACGATGCGGACGGCACCGGGCCGCCGGATCCAGCGTCGGCGACGGCGTCCGATCTGATATGCGAGGCGTTGGAGGCAGGTTATGAGGAGAGGGAGTTGGCATTGCTGGTGGACGCGGTGGTGCCTTGTGATGATATGGCGAGGGTCAGGATCTCAAACGAGGAGGAGGTGGAGATTGTCCGGCGTGTCGTGCATCGGAGGACGGCGGCGACGGCGATCCGGCCATGGTGTGGCCCTCTTCCTAAGGTATGTCTTCCGAATCTCACATTATTTGATCTCATGCCTTTGGAAACTTGGAAAAGAGCTGAGAGGAGGAAGAAGGGTCGGTCGAGGTCGGTGGTGGCGGCGGAACTGGCGGCGCCGGCGGCCTGCCTGCCGTCCGAGATCCGAGCAGCACGGAGGACGCGTTTGAACTCCCTCCTGGGCCTAGTTGGGCCAGACAGGAGGGGGGGCTCGGGGCTGAAGCCCACTGGCGCTGAAGACCAGGCCGGTGGGTTTGGGCGTGACTTATGCAGGGTCGGAGTCCCGGCCTGTATAGTTCACGATCGCGCTAATATTATTCTGGGAGGCATCGACAGTGTTGACGTCGTTTGCGTGAGCCCTCCACCGCTTCGATGGCTGCATGCTAGGGTTCGCCTGTTGGGGATCGTAGCAGAAAATCAAAAAATTTCCTACGCATCACCAAGATCTATCTATGGAGTAATCTAGCAACGAGCATAAAGGGGAGTGCATCTACATACCCTTGTAGATCGCGAGCGGAAGCGTTCAAGAGAACGGGGATGATGGAGTCGTACTCGTCGTGATCCAAATCACCGATGATCCTAGCGCCGAACGGACGGCACCTCCGTGTTCAACACACGTACGGAGCGGGGACGTCTCCTCCTTCTTGATCCAGCAAGGGGGGAGGAGAGGTTGATGGAGATCCAGCAGCACGACGGCGTGGTGGTGGAAGTAGCGGGATTCCAGCAGGGCTTCGCCAAGCGCTGCGGGAGGAGGGAGATGTGTCACGGGAGGGAGAAGGAGGCGCCAGGGCTTGGGGTGCGGCTCCCATGCGCCTCCCCACTATATATAGGGGTGGAGGGGGCTGGTTTCTTGCCCTCCAAGTCCATTGGGGCGTTGGCAAAGGTGGGGGAAAGAAATCCCATCATTTCCTTTCCCCACCGATTGTTATCCCCCCTTTTTAGGGATCTTGATCTTATCCCTTCGGGATATGATCTTATTCCTTCTAAGGGGGGATCTTGGTGCGCCTTGACCAGGGGTGTGGGGCCTTGCCCCCACTACCCACGTTCATGTGGGTCCCCCCATGCAGGTGGGCCCCACTTCGGAACCTTCTAGAACCTTCCCGGTACAATACCGAAAAATCCCGAACATTTTCCGGTGGCCAAAATAGGACTTCCTATATATAAATCTTTACCTCCGGACCATTCCGGAACTCCTCGTGACGTCCGGGATCTCATCCGGGACTCCGAACAACTTTCGGGTTTCCGCATACTTATATCTCTACAACCCTAGCGTCACCGAACCTTAAGTGTGTAGACCCTACGGGTTCGGGAGACACGCAGACATGACCGAGACGACTCTCCGGTCAATAACCAACAGCGGGATCTGGATATCCATGTTGGCTCCCACATGCTCCACAATGATCTCATCGGATGAACCACGATGTCAAGGATTCAATCAACCCCGTATACAATTCCCTTTGTCTATCGGTACAGTACTTGCCCGAGATTCGATCGTCGGTATACCGATACCTTGCTCAATCTCGTTACCGGCAAGTCTCTTTACTCGTTCCGTAACACATCATCCCGTGATCAACTCCTTGATCACATATTGTGCACATTATGATGATGTCCTACCGAGTGGGCCCAGAGATACCTCTCCGTCATACGGAGTGACAAATCCCAGTCTCGATTCATGCCAACCCAGCAGACACTTTCGGAGATACCTGTTGTGAACCTTTATAGCCACCCAGTTACGTTGTGACGTTTGGTACACCCAAAGAATTCCTACGGTATCCGGGAGTTGCACAATCTCATGGTCTAAGGAAAAGATACTTGACATATAGAAAAGCTTTAGCATACGAACTACACGATCTGTGCTAGGCTTAGGATTGGGTCTTGTCCATCACATCATTCTCCTAATGATGTGATCCCGTTATCAACGACATCCAATGTCCATGGTTAGGAAACCGTAACCATCTATTGATCAACGAGCTAGTCGTCTAGAGGCTTACTAGGGACATGGTGTTTGTCTATGTATCCACACATGTATCTGAGTTTCCTATCAATACAATTCTAGCATGGATAATAAACAATTATCATGAACAAGAAATATAATAATAACCAATTTATTATTGCCTCTAGGGCATATTTCCAACAGTCTCCCACTTGCACTAGAGTCAATAATCTAGTTCACATCGCCATGTGATTAACACCCACAGGTCACATCGCCATGTGACTAACATCCAAAGAGTTTACTAGAGTCAGTAATCTAGTTCACATCAATATGTGATTAACACTCAATGAGTTCTGGGTTTGATCATGTTATGCTTGTGAGAGAGGTTGTAGTCAACGGGTCTGCAACATTCAGATCCCTATGTACTTCGCAAAAACTTTATGTCATATCGTAGATCCTGCTACCACGTTCCACTTGGAGCTATTCCAAACTGTTGCTCCATTATACGTATCCGGTATCTCCACTCAGAGTTATCCGGATAGGTGTTAAGCTTGCATCGACGTAACTCTTTACGTCGAACTCTTTATCACCTCCATAACCGAGAAACATTTCCTTATTCCTCTAAGGATAATTTTGACCGCTATCTGGTGATCCACTCCTAGATCACCTTTGTACCCTCTTGCCAGACATTTGGCAAGGCACACATCAGGTGCGGTACTCAGCATGGCATATCGTATAGAGCCTATTACAAAAGCATAGGGGACGACCTTCGTCCTTCCTCTTTCTTCTGTGGCGGTCAAGCTTTGAGTCTTACTCAACTTCACACCTTACAACTCAGGCAGGAACTCCTTCTTTGACTGATCTATTTTGAACTCCTTCAAAATCATGTCAAAGGTGTGTGTTCTTTTGAAAGTATTGTCAGGCGTCTTGATCTATCTGTATAGATCTTGATGCCCAATATGTAAGCAGCTTTATCTAGGTCTTCCTTTGAAAAACTCCTTTCAAACAACCCTTTACGCTTTCCAGAAATTCTACACCATTTCAGATCAACAATATGTCATTCACATATACTTATCAGAAATGTTGTAGTGCTCCCACTCACTTTATTGTAAATACAAGTTTCTAACAAACTTAGTATAAACCCAAAAACTTTGATCACTCCATCAAAGCGTATATTCCGACTCCGAGATGCTTGCTCTAGTCCATGGAAGGATCGCTGGAGCTAGCATACCTTTTAGCATCCTTAGGATCAACAAAACCTTTCTGATTGTATCACATACAACCTTTCCTTACGAAAACTGGTAAGAAAACTTGTTTTGACATCCATCTGCCAGATTTCATAAATGCAGCTTATGCTAACTTGATTCCGACGGACTTAAGCATCGCTACGGGTGAGAAAATCTCATCGTAGTCAACTCCTTGAACTTGTGAAAAACTCTTCGCCACAAGTCGAGCTTCATAGACGGTGACATTACCGTCCACGTCCGTCTTCTTCTTAAATATCCATTTATCTCAATGGCTTGCCGATCATCGGGCAAGTCCACCAAAGTCCATACTTTGTTTTGATACATGGATCCTATCTCGGATTTCTCGGCTTCTAACCATTTGTCGGAATATGGGCCCACCATCGCTTCTCCATAGTTCGTAGGTTCATTGTTGTCCAACAACATGACTTCTAAGACAGGATCACCGTACCACTCAGGAGTAGTACATATCCTTGTCGACCTACGAGGTTCGATAGCAACTTGATCCGAAACTTCATGATCACTATCATTAGTTTCCTCTTCAACAGTCGTAGGTTCCACAGAAACATCTTTCTGTGTTGCACTACTTTCCAGTTGAAGTGAGGGTTCGACAACCTCATCAGGTTCTATCTTCCTCCCACTCAATTCTTTCGAGAGAAACTCCTTCTCGAGAAAGGACCCATTCTTAGCAAAAAACATTTTTGTCCTTGGATCTGAGATAGAAGGTATACCCAACTGTTACCTTTGGGTATCCTATGAAGATGTTTTTGTCCGCTTTGGGTTCGAGCTTTTCCCGGCTGAAGCCACAAGCATCGCAGCCCCAAACATTAAGAAAACGACAACTTTGGTTTCTTGCCAAACCATAGTTCATACGGCGTCGTCTCAACGGACTTAGATGGTGCCCTATATAAAGTGAATGCAGTTTTCTCTAATGCATAACCTCAAAATAATAGCGGTAGATCAGTAAGATACATCATAGATCGCACCATATCTCATAAGGTTCGATTACGATGTCTGGACACACCATTACGCTGTGGTGTTCTAGGTGGCTTCAACTGTGAAACATTTCCACAATGCCTTAAGTGATTACCAAACTCATAATTCAGAAAATATCCCCTTGATCAGATCGTAGGAACATGATCTTCTTGTTATGATGATTCTTAATCTTCACTCTGAAATTGTTGAACCTTTCAAACGTTTCAGACTTTTGCTTCATTAAGTAAATATACCATTTCTACTCAAATCGTCAGTGAAGATGAGAAAATAACGATATCCACCACACGCCTTAATTCTCATTGGATCACATACATCAGCATGTATGATTTCCAACAAGTCACTTGCCCGTTTCATTGTACCTGAAAACGGGATCTCAGTCATCCTGCCCATGAGGCATGGCTCGCATGTGTCAAGCGATTCAAAATCAAGTGACTCAAAACATCCATCAGCATGGAGTTTCTTCATGCATTTTATGCCAAAATGACCTAAGCGGCAGTGCCACAAGAAAGTGGTACTATCATTATTAACTCTACATCTTTTGGCATTAATATTATCATCATGTGTATTACTATGATCGAGATTCAACAAACCATTGGGTGCATGACCATAAAGGTATTATTCATGTAAACAGAATAACCATTATTCTCTGACTTAAATGAATAACCGTATTGCAATGAACATGATCTAATCATATTCATGCTCAACGTAGACACCCGATAACATTTATCTAGGTTCAACACTAATCTCGAAAATAGAGGAAGTGTGCGATGGTGATCTTATCAATCTTGGAAACACTTCCAACACACATCGTCACCTCGCCCTTAGCTAGTCTCCGTTCAGTCCGTAGCTTTTGCTTCAAGTCACTAATAATAGCAACTGAACCGGTATCCAATACCCAGGTGCTACAAGGAGTACTACTAAGGTACACATCAATAACACGTATATCAAATATACTTTGTTGAAGTTGCCAGCTATCATATCTAACATGTATTTGGGGTGGTTCCGCTACCATGTGACCGTTCCCCTTACAATAGAAGCACTTAGTCTCGAGGTTTGGGTTCAACCATGGGTTCCTTCATCAGAGCGACAACAGGTTTGCCATTCATGAAGTTTCCCTTCTAGCCCTTACCCTTCTGAAACCAGTGGTCTTGTTAAACCATCAACACTTGATGCTCCTTCTTGATTTCTACTTTCGCGGTCTTAAGAACCGCTAATAGCTCCGGGATCATCTCCATCCTTTGCATGTCATAGTTCATCACAAAGTTCTAGTAGCTTGGTGATAGTGTCTAGAGAATTCCGTCAACCACTATCTCACCTGGAAGATTAACTTCCACTTGGTTCAAGTGATTTCAGCACCCAGACATTCTGAGCACATGCTCACTAGTTGAGCCATTCTCCTCCATCTTTTTGGCAAAAGAACTTGTCAGAGGTCTCATACCTCTCAACACGGGCATGAGCCTGAAATCCCAATTTCAGCTCTTAGAACATCTCATATGTTCTATGGCGTTCAAAACGTCATTGGAATTCCGATTCTAAGCCGTAAAGTATGGTGCACTAAACTATCAAGTAGTTATCAGGACGTGTCTGTCAGGTGTTCACAACATCCACAGACAACGTTGTAGGGGTTTGCATATCGAGCGGTGCATCAAAGACGTAAGCTTTCTGTGCAGCAGTGAGGACACTCCTCGGACTACGGACCCAGTCCGCATCCTTGCTTACAATATCTTTCAACTTAGTCTTTCTCTAGGATCGTATTAAACAGGGAGCTACAACGCAGTTATTGGTCTACAACATAATTTGCGAAGACAACTTAGACTATTGTTCATGACAATGAAGTTCATCTAATGAACTCCCACTCAGATAGACATCTCTCTAGTCATCTAAGTGATACATGATCCGAATCGACTAGGCCGTGTCCGATCATCACGTGAGACGGACTAGTCATCAACGGTGAACATCTTCATGTTGATCGTATCTTCTATACGACTCATGTTCGACCTTTCGGTCTTCCGTGTTCCGAGGCCATGTCTGTACATGCTAGGCTCGTCAAGTCAACCCTAAGTGTATCGCGTGTGTAAATCTGGCTTACACCCGTTGTATGCGAACGTTAGAACCTATCACACCCGATCATCACGTGGTGCTTCGGAACAACGAACCTTAGCAACGGTGCACAGTTAGGGGGAACACAATTCTTGAAATTTTAGTGAGAGATCATCTTATTAACTACCGTCGTTCTAAGCAAATAAGATGTAAAACATGATAAACATCACATGCAATCAAATAGTGACATGATATGGCCAATATCATTTTGCTCCTTTTGATCTTCATCTTCGGGGCTCCATGATCATCATTGTCACCGGCATGACACCATGATCTCCATCATCATGATCTCCATCATCGTGTCTCCATGAAGTCGTCTCGCCAAACATTACTTCTACTACTATGGCTAACGTTTAGCAATAAAGTAAAGTAATTACATGGCGTAATTCAGTGACACGCAGGTCATACAATAAATAAGACAACTCCTATGGCTCCTGCCGGTTGTCATTCTCATCGACATGCAAGTCGTGATTCTTATTACAAGAACATGATCAATCTCATACATCACATATATATCATTCATCACATCCTTTTGGCCATATCACATCACACGGCACATGCTGCAAGAACAAGTTAGACGTCCTCTAATTGTTGTTGCAAGTTTTTACGTGGCTGCTATAGGTTTCTAGCAAGAACGTTTCTTACCTACGCCAAAACCACAACGTGATATGCCAATTTCTATTTACCCTTCATAAGGACCCTTTTCATCGAATCCGATCCGACTAAAGTGGGAGAGACAGACACCTGCTAGCCACCTTATGCAACTAGTGCATGTCAGTCGGTGGAACCTGTCTCACGTAAGAGTACGTGTAAGGTCGGTCTGGGCCGCTTCATCCCACGATGCCGCCGAATCAAGATAAGACTAGTAATGGCACGAGAATTGACATGATCTACGCCCACAACTACTTTGTGTTCTACTCGTGCAAGATACTACGCATAGACCTAGCTCTGATACCACTGTTGGGGATCGTAGCAGAAAATCAAAAATTTTCCTACGCATCACCAAGATCTATCTATGGAGTAATCTAGCAACGAGCATAAAGGGGAGTGCATCTACATACACTTGTAGATCGCGAGCGGAAGCGTTCAAGAGAACGGGGATGATGGAGTCGTACTCGTCGTGATCCAAATCACCGATGATCCTAGCGCCGAACGGACGGCACCTCCGTGTTCAACACACGTACGGAGCGGGGACGTCTCCTCCTTCTTGATCCAGCAAGGGGGGAGGAGAGGTTGATGGAGATCCAGCAGCACGACGGCGTGGTGGTGGAAGTAGCGGGATTCCAGCAGGGCTTCGCCAAGCGCTGCGGGAGGAGGGAGATGTGTCACGGGAGGGAGAAGGAGGCGCCAGGGCTTGGGGTGCGGCTCCCATGCGCCTCCCCACTATATATAGGGGTGGAGGGGGCTGGTTTCTTGCCCTCCAAGTCCATTGGGGCGTTGGCAAAGGTGGGGGAAAGAAATCCCATCATTTCCTTTCCCCACCGATTGTTATCCCCCCCTTTTTAGGGATCTTGATCTTATCCCTTCGGGATATGATCTTATTCCTTCTAAGGGGGGATCTTGGTGCGACTTGACCAGGGGTGTGGGGCCTTGCCCCCACTACCCACGTTCATGTGGGTCCCCCCATGCAGGTGGGCCCCACTTCGGAACCTTCTAGAACCTTCCCGGTACAATACCGAAAAATCCCGAACATTTTCCGGTGGCCAAAATAGGACTTCCTATATATAAATCTTTACCTCCGGACCATTCCGGAACTCCTCGTGACGTCCGGGATCTCATCCGGGACTCCGAACAACTTTCGGGTTTCCGCATACTTATATCTCTACAACCCTAGCGTCACCGAACCTTAAGTGTGTAGACCCTACGGGTTCGGGAGACACGCAGACATGACCGAGACGACTCTCCGGTCAATAACCAACAGCGGGATCTGGATATCCATGTTGGCTCCCACATGCTCCACAATGATCTCATCGGATGAACCACGATGTCAAGGATTCAATCAACCCCGTATACAATTCCCTTTGTCTATCGGTACAGTACTTGCCCGAGATTCGATCGTCGGTATACCGATACCTTGCTCAATCTCGTTACCGGCAAGTCTCTTTACTCGTTCCGTAACACATCATCCCGTGATCAACTCCTTGATCACATATTGTGCACATTATGATGATGTCCTACCGAGTGGGCCCAGAGATACCTCTCCGTCATACGGAGTGACAAATCCCAGTCTCGATTCGTGCCAACCCAGCAGACACTTTCGGAGATACCTGTAGTGAACCTTTATAGCCACCCAGTTACGTTGTGACGTTTGGTACACCCAAAGCATTCCTACGGTATCCGGGAGTTGCACAATCTCATGGTCTAAGGAAAAGATACTTGACATATAGAAAAGCTTTAGCATACGAACTACACGATCTGTGCTAGGCTTAGGATTGGGTCTTGTCCATCACATCATTCTCCTAATGATGTGATCCCGTTATCAACGACATCCAATGTCCATGGTTAGGAAACCGTAACCATCTATTGATCAACGAGCTAGTCGTCTAGAGGCTTACTAGGGACATGGTGTTTGTCTATGTATCCACACATGTATCTGAGTTTCCTATCAATACAATTCTAGCATGGATAATAAACAATTATCATGAACAAGGAAATATAATAATAACCAATTTATTATTGCCTCTAGGGCATATTTCCAACATCGCCCAGTTCGGGCTGTCCTAGGCTTTCCTCGCTGCCGGGCGCGTCGATCTCCCGCGATGGTTGGCCGGGGCGCCTCTGGTCCCCCGCCCATGAAGCCACCCGCTCCCATAGCCGCCAATGCGGGCGTGGCCTGGGGCGTGCCGGCTCAGCCGGCTGCTTCATAGTAAGGCGGGGGCGGGGGAGTCGGGAGGATCGGAGGCCAGCGGCCCCTTGGTCGTGGTGCGGCGGCAGCACCAGCCGCGGCGGAGGCGGGCCGGGGGCGCCACAGCCAGGATGATGGCGGCGGATTTTATAACCGTAACCCACCCAGGAGACGATGGGGCGATGATGGTTATGACGCGTACGGCGAGGGGCAGCATCGGGGTTCCTCATCTACCGGGGGTGGCCGGGGTTATGCGTGGCAAGGTGATGGTGGTGTTGGTCGTGGCAACGGGCAGCAAGGAGGATTTTACGGACCACCTGGTGGCTTTGTCTGGGTGCTTCGGGTCCAAATCACCGCTTCCGGGGGAGGTACCGTGGAGGTAGGGGAGGTGGCAGGCGGCATCCTCCTCCTCCGCCGCGGCAGGCCGTGGATATCCCTGACGTGCCTCCCGGGGAGACTTCGGGGGCAGCTCCTCCAGTGCTTAATACTGCTGCGGTGGAGGTGGTTCGGGCTCTTGCTTCAGTCGAAGTTCCGGACCCGAGTGCTGGGCTGTCTGACAAGGCTGTCGACAAGCCAGCCGTTGATCGTTTGTCTAAATGGCTCCGCAAGAAGGAGAAGATGATTTGTCGCCGTTGCGGGGTGGCGGGTCACTTCGCGGCTGAGTGCACCACGGCGATGTGTGACACATGTCAGAAGCCCATGCATGATTCAGGGGAGTGCCCTCAACTCCAGGGGCCCATGCCGGCAGTTGCTGTATACAGAGTTTGTTCTGCTGATCTTATGTTTTTCGAGTCTCCTTCTGATGAGTCTGAGGCACCTGTGACGGAGGTTTCGCTTACAGGGGTTGTCAAGCTCACGCATGGGACACTGTCTGAGGCCCAGATTGTGCATAGGCTCAGTGAGTTGATGCCAGGCAACTTTCAGTGGAAGCTGGTCAAGCTTGAGGGGCAATCATATAAGGTTGATTTCCCATCCTTGGATGATCTGAACCATGCGCTTAAGTATGGCTTGTGTCGGGTGGCGAGCACTAACTGTATCATCGAGTTTGCTCCGTGGAAGAAACCTGAGCCTCAAGGGAAGGCCCTCCCACATATTTGGGTTCGTTTTCTAGGGGTGCCCCCGAAGGCCCTTCAGAGCGCTCGGACTACTTGGAGTCTAGGCTCGCTTATTGGTAAAACAGAGAAGGTGGATATGCCTTTCACGCGTGCTAATGGCATTGCGCGCTTCCTGGTGAGTGTCCTGGATATCGAGTTGGTACCCTTTTATGTGAGATGGTTCTATGCTGGTCTGATGTATGACTTGGAGATTGAGATTGAGCTCGAGAGTTCAGTACTTGTTCAGTCCGCCGATGGGAATGCGGACACTGATATGACTGATGGTGATAACGCACGTAGCTTGAGTGAGTCAGCCGCGGGTGGTCAGGCCATGTCTGGACCTACACCGATGTTGGGTCAACCTCAGTAGTCTTTTGGAGGTAATGGGGGGAAGGGGGAAGCACCTCCTGCCACATCTTTGTCTTCTCTCCGGTTTGGGTCCTTTGGGGCGGCCTCAGCCCCCAGTCAGTTGTGGGGCCACTGTTGGAAATATGCCCTAGAGGAAATAATAAAAGAGTTATTATTATATTTCCTTGTTCATGATAATCGTTTATTATCCATGCTATAATTGTATTGATTGGAAACTTAAACACATGTGTGGATAAATAGACAAACTTTGTGTCCCTAGTAAGCCTCTTCAGGACTAGCTCGTTGATCAAAGATGACCGCGGTTTCCAGGTCATAGACATGAGTTGTCATTTGATAACGGGATCACATCATTAGGAGAATGATGTGATGGACGAGACCCAAACGTTAAACATAGCTTTTGATCGTATCAGTTATCGCTATAGTTTTCTGCATGTCAAGTATAAGTTCCTATGACCATGAGATCATGTAACTCACTGACACCGTAGGAGTGCCTTGTGTGTGCCAAACGTCGCAACGTAACTGGGTGACTATAAAGGTACTCTACAGGTATCTCCGAAGGTGTTTGTTGAGTTGACATGGATCGAGACTGGGATTTGTCACTCCGTGTGACGGAGAGGTATCTCCGGGCCAACTCGGTAATACGTCATCTCAATGAGCTCAAAGTGACTAAGTAGTTAGTCACGGGATTATGTATTACGGAACGAGTAAAGAGACTTGCCGGTAACGAGATTGAACTAGGTATAGAGATACTGACGATCGAATCTCGGGCAAGTAACATACCGACGAGACAAAGGGAACTGTATACGGGATTGCCTGAATCCTTGACATCGTGGTTCATCCGATGAGATCATCGAGGAACGTGTGGGAACCAATATGGGTATCCAGATCCCGCTATTGGTTATTGACCTGGGAGTGTCTCGGTCATGTCTGCATAGTTTCCGAACCCGCAGGGTCTACACACTTAAGGTTCGGTGACGCTAGGGTTGTTAGTGAGAACAGTGTATGGTAACCGAAGGTTGTTCGGAGTCCCGGATGAGATCCCGGACGTGACGAGGGTCTCCGGAATGGTCCGGGGACGAAGATTGATATATAGGATGAGAGTGATCGGAGTCCGGAAGTGTTCCGGGGAGCACCGGGGAGTCGTCGGATGACCGAAAGGAGTTTCGAGGGGTCCCGGCAAGTGTTGCGGGCCCTATGGGCCATAAGTGGGAGACGCAATAGCCCTCATGGGGCTGTGCGCCCCCCCTTGGGCCCTCTCCACCTGCGCATGGGGGCTGGCCCCCCCCTAGGGAGCCGCACCCTAGAGTCCTTGGGGGGCAAGGCACCCTGGGGGGGCAAACCCTAGCCCTGGGGGCGCCGCCCCCTTCCCATCTCCCTTGGCCGCCGCCCCTAGGGGGAAACCCTAGGGCGCCCCCTCCCCTCTCTCCCCCCTATATAAAGAGAGGCAGAGGGAGGGCAGCAAAACAAGTTCGTGCCTCGGCGCTGCCCTCCCTCTCCCACGAATATCTTCGTCTATCTTGCAGTGCTTGGTGAAGCCCTGCTGGAATTCCTCCACCACCATCTCCACCACGCCGTCGTGCTGCTGTTTTTCTCCGTCAACTTCTCCTTCCCCCTTGCTGGATCAAGAAGGAGGAGACGTCCCCGAGCTGCACGTGTGAAGAACGCGGAGGCACCGTCCGTTCGGTGCTAGGATCTTCGGCGATCTGAATCGCGGCGAGTACGACTCCATCAACCGCGTTCTTGAACGCTTCCGCTTAGCGATCTACAAGGGTATGTGGATCCGAGTCTTCCCTCGTAGATGCATCTCCTAGATTGATCTTGGTGAGCGTAGGAAATTTTTTGTTTCCCATGCAACGTTCCCCAACAGTGGTATCAGAGCTAGGTTCTTGCATAGATGCTTTCACGAGTAGAATACAAAGGGGTTTGTGGGCGTTGATGTTTAGATTGCTTCCCTCCTTGGTCTTTCTTGATTCAGCGGTATTATGGGATGAAGCGGCCCGGACCAACTTTACATGTCCACGTACATGAGACCGGTTCCATCGACAGACATGCCACTTTTGTTGCATAAGATGGCTGGCGGGTGTCTGTCTCTCCTATCTTAGTTGAATCGGATTCGACAAAGGCGGTCCTTGTAGAAGGTTAAATAGCAACTTAAATATCGCCGTTGTGGCTTTGCGTAGGTAAGAAGCGTTCTTGCTAGATACCCATAGCAGCCACGTAAAACATGCAACAACAATTTAGAGGACGTCTAACTTGTTTTTGCAGGGTATGTATGTGATATGATATGGCCAATGACATGATGAGATATATTTGATGTATGAGATGATCATGTTGTAATAGTTAATATCGACTTGCATGTCGATGTATACGGCAACCGGCAGGAGCCATAGGGTTGTCTTTAATTTTTGTATGACCTGCGTGTCAATCATTAAGCGCTATGTAATGCTTTACTTTATCGCTAAACGGTAGCAATAGTAGTAAGAGCATGGTGGGCGCGCGACAACCCCGATGGCGACACGATGATGGAGATCATGATGATGGGGATCATGGTGTTGCGCCGGTGACGATGGAGATCATGCCGGTGCTTTGGAGATGGAGATCAAAAGGACGAGTTGATGGCCATATCATGTCACTTATGATTTGCATGTGATGTTAATCCTTTTATGCATCTTATTTTGCTTAGGACGACGGTATCATTATAAGATGATCCCTCACTAAAATTTCAAGATAAAATTGTGTTCCCCCAGAGTGTGCGCCGTTGCGAAGGTTTGTCGTTTCGAAGCACCACGTGATGATCGGGTGTGATAGACTCTACGTTCGCATACAACGGGTGCAAGCCAGTTTTGCACATGCAGAACACTCGGGTTAGACTTGACGAGCCTAGCATGTACAGACATGGCCTCGGAACACGGAAGACCGAAAGGTCGAGCATGAGTCATATAGTAGATATGATCAACATGAAGATGTTCACCATTGACACCACCTCATCTCACGTGATGATCGGACTTGGGTTGGTGGATTTGGATCATGCCACGCTCGAATGACCTGAGGGATGTCAATTTGAGTGGGAGTTATAAGTAATTTGATTAGTTAAAACTCACTTATCATGAACAATAGTCTAAGATGTCTTTGCAAATCTTTTGATGTAGATGGCTCCCGCAGTAGCTCCCCTGAATTTTAATGCGTTCCTAGAGAAAACTAAGCTGAAAGATGATGGGAGCAACTTTGTGGACTGGCTCCGCAATCTGAGGATCATCCTCACAGCTGCCCAAAAGGTTTATGTCCTAAATGCACCGCTAGGTGAACCCCCTGCTCCGGCCTCTGTGGACGTTATGAACGCCTGGCAGTCGCGTGCGGATGACTACTCAGTAGTACAGTGTGCCATGTTGTATAGCTTGGAAGGAGGACTTCAAAGGCGTTTTGAACGTCATGGAGCATATGAGATGTTCCAGGAGTTGAAGTTCATCTTTGAAAAGAATGCCAAGATCGAGAGGTATGAGACCACCGATAAATTCTTTGCTTGCAAGATGGAGGAGAATTCGTTTGTCGGTGAGCACTTACTGAAGATGTCTGGGTACTATACCCGCATAGCTGATGTGGGACTTGTGTTCCCGGAGGAGGCTATCATTGACAGAATTCTCCAGTCACTCCCACCTAGCTACAAGAGCTTCGTGCAGCAGTATAACATGAAAGGGATGAACAAATCCATCGCCGAGCTGTTTTCGATGCTGAAAGTCGCTGAGGCAGACATCCAGAAGGAGTATCAAGTGTTGATGGTCAATAAAACTACCAGTTTCAAGAAGAATGGCAAGGGCAAGAAGGGTAACTCTAAGAAGGGTGGCAAGGCAGTTGCTCATCCAGTGAAGAAACCCAAGGCTGGGCCCAAGCCAGAGACTGAGTGTTTCTATTGCAAGGGGAACGGCCACTGGAAGCGGAACTGCCCCAAGTATCTGGCAGACAAGAAGGGGGCCAACAACAACAACAAGCAAGGTATATATGATATACATGTTATTGATGTGTACCTTACCAACTCTCGTTGTAGTGCCTGGGTATTTGATACCGGTTCGGTTGCTCACATTTGCAACTCTAAACAGGAACTACGGAATAAACGGAGGTTGGCGAAGGACGAAGTGACGATGCGCGTGGGGAATGGTTCCAAGGTTGATGTGATCGCCGTCGGCACGCTCGCTCTTCGATTACCGTCAGGATTAGTTATGAACCTGAATAATTGTTATTTAGTGCCTGCGTTGAGCATGAACATTATATCTGGATCTTGTTTAATGCGAGACGGTTACTCATTTAAATCAGAGAATAAAGGTTGTTCTATTTATATGGGTAATATCTTTTATGGTCATGCACCTGAAGTAGGGGGTTTATTCTTATTGAATCTCGATAGTGATGATACACATGTTCATAACATTGATGCCAAAAGATGTAGAGTTGATAACAATAGTACCACTTTCTTGTGGCACTGCCGTCTGGGTCATATCGGCGTGAAACGCATGAGGAAGCTCCATGCTGATGGACTTTTGGAGTCTCTTGATTTTGAATCACTTGACACATGCGAGCCGTGCCTCATGGGCAAGATGACTAAGACCCTGTTTTCAGGAACAATGGAACGGGCAAGTGACTTATTGGAAATCATACATACTGATGTGTGTGGCCCGATGAGTGTCACGGCGCGCGGTGGATATCGTTATTTTCTCACCTTCACTGACGACTTAAGTAGATATGGGTATATTTACTTGATGAAGCATAAGTCTGAAACGTTTGAAAAGTTCAAGCAATTTCAGAGTGAAGTTGAGAATCATCGTAACAAGAAGATCAAGTTCCTGCGATCTGATCGAGGGGGAGAGTATCTGAGTTATGAGTTTGGCAATCACTTAAGAAAATGTGGAATTGTTTCACAGTTGACGCCACCTGGAACACCACAGCGTAATGGTGTGTCCGAACGTCGTAATCGAACCCTATTAGATATGGTGCGTTCTATGATGTCTCTTGCCGATTTGCCACTATCGTTTTGGGGATATGCGTTAGAGACAGCTGCATTCACTTTAAATAGGGCTCCATCTAAGTCCGTTGAGACAACACCGTATGAACTATGGTTTGGTAAGAAACCTAAGTTGTCTTTTCTCAAAGTTTGGGGTTGCGATGCTTATGTCAAAAGGCTTCAGCCAGAAAAGCTCGAACCCAAAGCGGACAAATGTGTCTTCATAGGATACCCAAAAGAGACAGTTGGGTACACCTTCTATCTCAGATCCGAGGGCAAAGTGTTTGTCGCTAAGAACGGGTCCTTTCTCGAGAAAGAGTTTCTCTCGAAAGAATTGAGTGGGAGGAAGGTAGAACTTGATGAGGTTATTGAACCTCTGCTTCAACCAGAGAGTAGCGCAGCACAGAAAGATGTTTTTGTGGAGCCTGCAGAGGTTGAAGAGGAAGCAAATGATGATGATCAAGTTACTACTGAACCTCGTAGGTCGACAAGGGTACGCACTGCACCTGAGTGGTATGGTAACCCTGTCTTGGAGGTCATGTTGTTGGACAACGGTGAACCTACGAGCTATGGAGAAGCGATGGTGGGCCCGGATTCCGACAAATGGTTAGAAGCCATGAAATCCGAGATGGGATCCATGTATGAAAACAAAGTATGGACTTTGGAAGTATTACCTGAAGGGCGGAAGGCCATTCAGAATAAATGGATTTTTAAGAGGAAGACGGACGCTGACGGTAATGTCACCGTGTATAAAGCTCGACTTGTGGCAAAGGGTTTTTCACAAGTTCAAGGGATTGACTACGATGAGACTTTCTCACCCGTAGCGATGCTTAAATCCGTCCGAATCATGTTAGCGATAGCTGCATATTTCGATTATGAAATTTGGCAGATGGATGTCAAAACAGCGTTCCTTAACGGTTTTCTTAAGGAAGAGTTGTATATGATACAACCGGAAGGTTTTGTCGATCCAGAGAATGCTGACAAAGTTTGCAAGCTCCAGCGTTCCATTTATGGGCTGGTGCAAGCATCTCGGAGTTGGAATCTTCGCTTTGATGAGGTGATCAAAGCGTTTGGGTTTGTACAAGTTTACGGAGAAGCTTGTATTTACAAGAAAGTGAGTGGGAGCTCTATAGCGTTTCTAATATTATATGTGGATGACATATTGCTGATTGGAAACAATATAGAACTTTTGGATAGCATGAAGGGGTATTTGAACAAGAGTTTTTCGATGAAGGACCTCGGTGAAGCTGCTTTCATATTGGGCATCAAGATCTATAGAGATAGATCGAGACGCTTGATAGGACTTTCACAAAGTACATACCTTGATAAAGTTTTGAAGAAGTTCAAAATGGATCAATCCAAGAAGGGGTTCTTGCCGGTATTGCAAGGTACAAGGTTGAGTAAGACTCAATGCCCAGTGACTGCGGAAGATAGAGAAAAGATGAGTGTCATCCCCTATGCTTCAGCCATAGGCTCTATCATGTATGCAATGCTGTGCACAAGACCAGATGTCAGCCTTGCCATAAGTATGGCCGGAAGGTTTCAAAGTAATCCTGGTATGGATCACTGGACAGCGGTCAAGAATATCCTAAAGTACCTGAAAAGGACTAAGGAGATGTTTCTCGTTTATGGAGGTGATCAAGAGCTCGTTGTAAAGGGTTACGTCGATGCAAGCTTTGACACTGATCCGGATGACTCAAAGTCTCAAACCGGATACGTATATATTCTCAACGGGGGAGCGGTAAGCTGGTGCAGTTCCAAGCAAAGCATGGTAGCCGATTCTACATGCGAAGCGGAGTACATAGCTGCCTCGGAGGCGGCAAAGGAAGGTGTCTGGATGAAGGAGTTCATGACAGATCTTGGAGTTGTGCCTAGTGCATTGGACCCAATGACTCTATTTTGTGACAACACTGGTGCCATTGCTCTAGCCAAGGAACCAAGGTTTCACAAGAGGACCAGACACATAAAGCGACGCTTCAATTCCATCCGCGATTCAGTCAAGGAGGAGGACATAAGCATTTGCAAAGTACACACGGATTTGAATGTTGCAGATCCGTTGACTAAGCCTCTTCCACGGGCTAAGCATGATCAACACCAAGACTCTATGGGTGTTAGATTCATTACCTTGTAATGCTAGATTATTGACTCTAGTGCAAGTGGGAGACTGTTGGAAATATGCCCTAGAGGCAATAATAAAAGAGTTATTATTATATTTCCTTGTTCATGATAATCGTTTATTATCCATGCTATAATTGTATTGATTGGAAACTTAAATACATGTGTGGATAAATAGACAAACTATGTGTCCCTAGTAAGCCTCTTCAGGACTAGCTCGTTGATCAAAGATGACCGCGGTTTCCAGGTCATAGACATGAGTTGTCATTTGATAACGGGATCAAATCATTAGGAGAATGATGTGATGGACGAGACCCAAACGTTAAACATAGCTTTTGATCGTATCAGTTATCGCTATAGTTTTCTGCATGTCAAGTATAAGTTCCTATGACCATGAGATCATGTAACTCACTGACACCGTAGGAGTGCCTTGTGTGTGCCAAACGTCGCAACGTAACTGGGTGACTATAAAGGTACTCTACAGGTATCTCCGAAGGTGTCTGTTGAGTTGACATGGATCGAGACTGGGATTTGTCACTCCGTGTGACGGAGAGGTATCTCCGGGCCCACTCGGTAATACGTCATCTCAATGAGCTCAAAGTGACTAAGTAGTTAGTCACGGGATTATGTATTACGGAACGAGTAAAGAGACTTGCCGGTAACGAGATTGAACTAGGTATAGAGATACCGACGATCGAATCTCGGGCAAGTAACATACCGACGAGACAAAGGGAACTCTATACGGGATTGCCTGAATCCTTGACATCGTGGTTCATCCGATGAGATCATCGAGGAACGTGTGGGAACCAATATGGGTATCCAGATCCCGCTATTGGTTATTGACCTGGGAGTGTCTCGGTCATGTCTGCATAGTTTCCGAACCCGCAGGGTCTACACACTTAAGGTTCGGTGACGCTAGGGTTGTTAGTGAGAATAGTGTATGGTAACCGAAGGTTGTTCGGAGTCTCGGATGAGATCCCGGACGTGAAGAGGGTCTCCGGAATGGTCCGGGGACGAAGATTGATATATAGGATGAGAGTGATCGGAGTCCGGAAGTGTTCCGGGGAGCACCGGGGAGTCGTCGGATGACCGAAAGGAGTTTCGGGGGGTCCCGGCAAGTGTTGCGGGCCCTATGGGCCATAAGTGGGAGACGCAACAGCCCTCATGGGGCTGTGCGCCCCCCCTTGGGCCCTCTCCACCTGCGCATGGGGGCTGCCCCCCCCCCTAGGGAGCCGCACCCCAGAGTCCTTGGGGGGCAAGGCACCCTGGGGGGGCAAACCCTAGCCCTGGGGGCGCCGCCCCCTTCCCATCTCCCTTGGCCGCCGCCCCTAGGGGGAAACCCTAGGGCGCCCCCTCCCCTCTCTCCCCCCTATATAAAGAGAGGCAGAGGGAGGGCAGCAAAACAAGTTCGTGCCTCGGCGCTGCCCTCCCTCTCCCACGAATATCTTCGTCTATCTTGCAGTGCTTGGCGAAGCCCTGCTGGAATTCCTCCACCACCATCTCCACCACGCCGTCGTGCTGCTGGTTTTCTCCGTCAACTTCTCCTTCCCCCTTGCTGGATCAAGAAGGAGGAGACGTCCCCGAGCTGCACGTGTGAAGAACGCGGAGGCACCGTCCGTTCGGTGCTAGGATCTTCGGCGATCTGAATCGCGGCGAGTACGACTCCATCAACCGCGTTCTTGAACGCTTCCGCTTAGCGATCTACAAGGGTATGTGGATCCGACTCTTCCCTCGTAGATGCATCTCCTGGATTGATCTTGGTGAGTGTCGTGGAATTACCACGGCAGATGTCCGATTTAGCGGACTTGATGATGGAACCATCGCACGGGTTAGCTTGAAAGGGTTCATGACACACAAAGGACACAAAGGATTTTATACTAGTTCGGCCCCTTCGAGAAGGTAAAAGCCTACGTCTAGTTGGTTTGGTATTGCATGGGCGTCGGTTTACAGGGAGCGGAATCGCTTGCCTGCGTCTCGACGGATCGATTGTTGCTTGTCCCTCAACCGGTACCGGGTCGTCCCTTTATATAGAGGTGACGCCTGGTCCGATTTACAGAGTCCCGAGGCCGGCTCATAATCGTGTCCGCCTCGGTCTCTGCCCTTTCTTTCTTATCCCTCAAGTTACATCTCCTTGGCGGTTTACAAACCGTATTTCTATACATGGGCCTTGAAATCTCATGGGCCGTAATCTCTACTAAAATAATAAACCAAATACGATATAACTAAGCCGGTTTACAATATCCGGTTTATACCTATTAACCATATCCCTGACATTAGGCCCCAGAATGATTTGAACTTTGTTCACATCAATCTTCGTCATCTCCTGTAATTTTCTTCTGTCTTCATCTTTTGTAAACCGGCTCTGACGTCATCCTCCGAAATCATTAAAATCTGACAATGACATCATCTCCGCATTTAACGCTGCAAGCTGTACTGTAGTTTGTTTTTAATGGTTATCCCGAGAATCGAGGCGTTTAAAGGATCTTTATCCGATTCTGCTTCCTTGATTATCGTACCTGTCGTTTCACATCTGCCTCTCTGCTTATAAATAACACCGCCCCTTTTCATTCTTCCTTCTCGCGTCTTCTTCCTCCTTCCGCTTCCTGACCCGCAAGAACTCCATTGCTGCTTGATCTCAAGAACGCCACCGACGACCGCCGGATCTTCAGTCTTCGACCGGCCGCTGCATCAACCTGAGCCTTGACCAGATTCTCTCCGCCGCCGATTCTCGCTGTCCCTGGTACGTTTATCCACCTCTCTGTAGATCTGTGTCTGCCATTGCTTCGCCTGTGTTCTTCCGCCATTAGGGCTTCCGATGAAGCTCCGTTCCTTCGTAGATCTTTTTCTCATACAAATCTTGTAATCTTTAGGCCCTAGTCTGTAGGTCTCCCGCTTGGCACCAGATTAGATCTTACCGTAATAACCCTGTAGTTTTATCCGTTCCGCCATTAGAGTTCTCCGCAAGCTTCATATCGTTCATTCTTTGAACCTGTGACTCATGATAGTCTTTTTTTATCGATCTTTTTCCATTTTTACTCCGATGTAGATGCGTCAAAACCTTACTGTACCTGTCTATCACGTAAACTCGTCCTTTTGGTATGAAGTCTGCGTAGCCTTCTTCTTTAGCGGTTATTACTCCGCTGTAGATTAATTTCTTTTCTTCAGCACACTCAGATCCTTCCCTCTTAGCAGTTATTTAAAAACCTGTTTTTCTCCTTAGTAGATTCGCTAAGTATGTTCCGGTTTAGATTGTCGTGCCATAAACCGGAAATGATATAAATTGATGCAATAACTTAAACTGTTCCTCTTCAACTGCCATTTAAACCGGAAATGATAAAACTTTGTTTCATAATTACCGGTTTAATCTTGCCAAATAATTCTCCATTTTAACCATTGCATATCATGAATAAATCCCGGATCGTTGTTTTTTCATAATCCGTCTTTGCACTTTCTCTTCTTCAGCACTTTGCTCGAATGGCTAAGCAGTATGTTTCGTGCGACTGGGTTCGTTCTGTCGTGACTGAAGAAGATTTAGTCAAACTATCAAGCATTGGCACGTTAGGTCCTCGGGCCGAGTTGAAATGGCGCGCTCCGGGTAATGAGTGTCCTCCCGCTCCTAGGTCCGGGGAAGTTATCGTATTTCTGGATCATATCTCCAGGGGTTTCTCTCCCCCAGGTTCAAAATTTTTCCGGGGCGTCCTTGCCACCTTCCAGCTGCATCCACAGGACATCGGGCCAAACTCCGTTTCCAATATTTGTGATTTCCAAGTTTTTTCTGAAGTGTATCTGCAAGAGGAGCCTTCAGTTGATCTTTTTCGGGATTTCTTCCATGCAAACCGGCGTACTGAGTTCACCAGCGGGCCTCACCAAGAGCTTGGTGGTATTAGTATTCAGAAAACGAGGGATGCAGTTTTTCCTCACGCCTCTTTACACACTCACCCCAAGGACTGGAACAAGTCTTGGTTTTATTGTATAGACACATCCCCTGAAGGTGAAAATCCGTTGCCGGGTTATCGTGAGACTCGTTTCCCGGCAAATCACCCCCTGCCACAACGGTTAAGTGCTACTGAACGGATCCAGTTTTCACCTCAACTTTCCAAGCTGAGAGCTTTCATAGCCAATGGACTGCTTGGTACTGATTTCCTTCGCTGCTGGTTATCCTGGAGCATCCTTCCCTTAAGCCGGCGCCCTAAGCTGATGTACAAGTACTCCGGTAAACCGGAAGATCCACTGAGGTTTACTAAAGAGGAACTTTCTGAATCTGAAGTGATAGAGTCTGCCAAAAAGATCGTCAACCCTGCTTTAACAGATTGCTCCAAGGTTGGCTTGGCCCCATACTTTAAGAAGAATAAGCAGCCTGAAGTAAGTTTTCTTTAACCCGTACTTTATAAACCGTCCTTTTTGAACCGTCTTTTACTTGCCTTTGCTTTTTCATTTAGGCTGACAACCCCTTCTGGAGGAGAAAACCTCAGGACAAACCTGTAAAGCAGACTCGCCGGAAAACTCCTGCAAACAAGAAAAGGAGGGCAGCCGTTGACGCCGGTTCTCCTTCTGAGGATGATGATCCGGACTCCGAGGTATGCCTTGCTCCGGCTTACATTTTGCCTTTATGTACTTGTTAACATATCTAATGATACCCTTTCACAGGATCCACTTGAAGGTGATAAACCGGCTGAGATTGAGGTAACCCTTATTTCTTCTGATTCAGAACCTCCTCCTCAAAAGAGCCGTCGGACTGTTAGAAAATATCAATTTTCTCATCCTTATGCTAAGTTGGATCCTAATTTTGATTTGAAGAAGCAACAGCACGAAGCTTTGCGCCGGACCACTCGCCATAGTGGCTTAGCAGTGGAATCTTCTGGAATCTCATTGACTCCGGTTCGAAAGCGCCGCGCTGAGGTGATACTCTCTCCAACCCTTCTTCACCCCAAGGCCGGTCTTATCAGAAAACCACTTAAACCGACTGATCCTGATTATCAGGAAACTCCACTGTCATCTTCTGGCGAATCAACCGCTACACAGCTTCCTCCTCTAAAGACCGTCCCGGGGTAATTCTCTTCACCATTTCCGGTTTACGACGCTCCTTCCCTTTATAGTGCTAACTTATTTTGCTTATCTTTCCAGTAAACCGAAACCTAGCAAGAAAGCCAAGGCGAATAAGCCTGCTGTTGATCCCTCTGCTGATGAACCAGTAATTGAGCCATCAACAGCTATCCCTCCTGAAGGTACCCCTGTCACTCCGGTTCAAGAACCTGTTCTTGATACTCCTGCCACCGATGCTGCCCAAGATCCACCAAGTCCGGCCCGGGTTAGTTCTCCTCAAGTTAACCCGGGGTCTCCTGATCCGGCTCAAGCTGAAGTTACTCCTCCCAATGCACCCACTTCCCCTGACGTTGTGGTTACTGGCGCTGCTTATGTTGCGCCAGCCAAACCCACCGTTTTAGCAAAACATACTGCTAAAGCGGAGAAAGTAACTCAGGAAAAGGGGAAGTGGAGTACGGACATATCCAGTCTTTCGAGTATGAGTGCTCAAGACATTTATTCCGGATATTTGAGCCGGCTCCACAGCAGCCGGGACTATGAAGCCAGCTTAGTAAACCTGATGAGAGAGAAATACGAAGTAAGTTTTCCTGTTCTGACTTTGCTTTTTTTTTTGACGCATCTTTATCTTCTAACAGCCCCCAAGTTCCGGTTTATCTTCTTTATTGAAGGTAATCCGGAACTTTGTAGTTTTTAACTGCTGATCCATACATTAGCCCCCAAGTATCAAGTAGATAACTTGGTTATGTAGTTGATACTTGTAAAAATTGTCTCTGATGCATTGCTTCAACTGCCATTAGCCCCCAAGTGTCAAGTATACAACTTGGTTGTGTGCTTGAGACTTGTAAAAATTGTCTCTGATGCATTGCTTCAACTGCCATTAGCCCCCAAGTGTCAAGTATACAACTTGGTTGTGTGCTTGAAACTTGTAATTTCTAACCTTACCTTTGAACTTTTGTCTACAGGCTGAGCTGAACCGGAATGCTGTGGAAAACAGTGAACTTCGAAGCCGGCTTATAGAGACTGAGGCAGCCGCTTCAAAGGCGAAGAAAGAACTTTAAGTGAGTTTAAAAACTGCTGAAGACTTGAAGAAGTTCTTTGATGAGGAACGGACTGCTTTTGAAGTCCAAAATAAGGATCTTGAAAAACGTATTCAGGATGCCGAAGGAGCACTTAACCCGGTTACTGAAGAATTGACCGGGTTAAAATGCCAGATTGATTTGATGACCTCTGCTATCTTTGGTAAGCATAACCTGAATTCTTGTCTGTTATCTTTGCAACCTGTGATTTGTACCGGTTTAACTTTTCTTGTTGTATGTAGGACGCCGTGTCTCCCATCTTGGGGATGATGTACGGAAGAAACTGAAGGCCTGCTATACTTTGGTGGAGCAACTAAACTCTGGAGCGCAAAGGATTATCAGCGCTACTTCCTTTGGTAAACCGGCTCCTTCGACCATCAAGGCTACTTTGAACAGTTTGTCCATTCTGCTAACTCGTCTTGAAGAGGTGAAGAAATCGGCTGCTCGAGGAGGTGCTCTTCTGGCCCTTACAAGGGCTAAAGCTTGGGTTCCAGATATTGATCCGGCGGAAGTGTTAACCGGATTTCCTGACACCAAGGAAGACGGTTCAACTTTTGATGAGAAGGATCTGTACGCTCTGACAAAGGAAATGCGTCCACTCGCTAGCAAGATTGCGGTGGAAGCTGACTTGTCTCGATACCATCCAGCATATGACTTGCAAAACGATCGGGTAGAACGTCCGGTTTATGATGTTGCAAATTTAACTCCGCCGGTTCGTCCTCACACTTTTGCTCCTGACATTGATCCTGCTGAGTTGATCAACGATGAAGTATACTTCCGTGCCTTGGCCAAGATTGATTGGCGTGCACCAGATTTCCCGCCGCTTCACGAGGAGGAATATGTTCCGGAACAAGATGGTGGCCAATCATCCCGGCAAGGAGAAGCGGAATCTTGAATGTTATTGCTGTAATCATAATTGTTATTCCGTAAACAATGCTTCCAACTATTTGGCTTTCATGCCTTGTAATAGGTTTAGCTGAAATTTAATGCACTGTGATCCGGCTTTTGATCTTTATAAAGTACTCGTTCACTGACTTGTTGATTGACGCGGATTTCTTGCTCTGTTCATAAAAAAGATGAAAAAATATGTCCTAGTGGTTTGACCACTGGACGGATTAACTTGTTCTCTTGGTATAACAAACAAGCGTATCTTTGACAAATAACTGTGATACCTTAATTGCATGTAGCCAAAATACCTTAAACCGGCAAGATGTTTAAAATTACCTTAATCAGTCTTCATCAATTCTAATAAGTCCTTGAAACTCTTCACCTCAACTTGTCCATAAATCCTTCTCTTTCGGTTCAGCAATTTGTAACTTGTATCTGATTGTGTGCTGCCAATTGTCAGCTCATTATGAAGTCGAGCCGGGTTACGATGAATGCCGGTTTAACTCTATCTGGTGTTCATGACCTAGATTTATAACACTAGATAGACAGTCAACTTCTAGAGCTATTCCTCTTAGTTAAAAAGGTTATGAAACACAAAACATCACGAAACACATCAAAAAACTCATAACATAGCTATTCAAGGGGGTGTGGGCGAACCCGACTGTCCTCAGGGGCCGGGTCATCATTTGAACGTGGGCGTACCAACTGTTCAGGGAGCCCAAAAACTCATAACGTAGCCATTCAAGGGGGTGTGGGCGAACCACTGTCCCCAGGGGCCGGGCCATCATTTAAACGTGGGCGTCCCCACTGTTCAGGGAACCCAAAAA
>LR738715.1:23957679-23982066 GCA_902687465.1 Secale cereale | reverse complement strand
AGCCATTCAAGGGGGTGTGGGCGAACCACTGTCCCCAGGGGCCGGGCCATCATTTGAATGTGGGCGTACCCACTGTTCAGGGAACCCAAATATTTGTAACATAGCCATTCAAGGGGGTGTGGGCGAACCACTGTCCCCAGGGGCCGGGCCATCATTTGAATGTGGGCGTACCCACTGTTCAGGGAACCCAAGTATTTGTAACATAGCCATTCAAGGGGGTGTGGGCGAACCACTGTCCCCAGGGGCCGCTGACATTCCTCCTTTTCCTTTTTCTTTATACAGGGCCTTTCTCTTCCTGAACCGGACATGATCTTTTGTTCCTGTGAGTTCTACCGCTCCTTCACATACCCTGTAAAGATTAGTTTCTAAAAACCAGCTAACATTGAAATATGTTTCTTTGATAACAAACTGACATGGATATTTGCCGCAAATTTGATGTATGTGGAAAAAGGGCTGAGCCCCCGGTTTACCGAGGGTGCCGGTTTATTCATTATTCATAATATATACATAGGATACATGGGAGCCTATGGCTCAAGTATAATACGGCCGTAGATGAGCAATGTTCCATGGCCTTTTCGTCTCCTCTTCTGATGTCCGTGAATCTTTGTGCTCTCGAATGTCCACCAAATAGTATGACCCGTTGTGTAAATTTTTGCTGATCACAAAGGGCCCTTCCCATGGCGGGGATAGCTTGTGCATATCTGTTTGATCTTGGATAAGCCGGAGTACCAAGTCACCCTCCTGGAATGTCCTGGTTCTGATCCGGCGGCTGTGATATCTGCGCAGGTCTTGTTGATAAATCGCCGACCGTGCTGCAGCTATGTCACGCTCTTCATCCAACCGATCCAAACTATCTTGTCTTGCCTCCTCATTGATGGCTTCTACATAAGCCGCCACCCTTGGCGAATCATGGCGTATGTCACTTGGAAGAACTGCTTCTGCACCGTAAACCATGAAGAAAGGTGTATAACCTGTAGACCGGTTTGGTGTAGTGTTAATGCTCCAAAGGACAGAGGGTAATTCTTCAACCCAACACCCTGGGGTTCTCTGCAAAGGTGTCATAAGCCGGGGCTTGATTCCACGCAAAATCTCCTGATTTGCTCTTTCTGCTTGACCATTGGATTGAGGGTGAGCCACAGAAGATACATCCAAACGAATATGCTCTCGTTGACAGAATTCTTCCATCTCACCCTGAGATAAATTGGTGCCGTTATCTGTGATGATGCTGTGGGGAAAACCAAACCGGAATATTACTTTTTTGATGAACTTAACTGCCGTTGCCGCATCACACTTGCTTATAGGTTCCGCTTCAACCCACTTTGTAAACTTGTCTACTGCCACTAGCAGATGAGTTTTCTGATCTTGGGATCTCTTGAAAGGACCAACCATGTCAAGCCCCCAAGTTGCAAAAGGCCAAGTTATTGGTATCATCCTGAGTTCTTGTGCCGGAACAAGGGCACGTCTTGAGAATTTCTGACAAGCATCACACTTGCGGACCAGGTCTGCCGCATCTGCATGTGCGGTTAACCAATAAAAGCCATGTCGGAAAGCTTTAGCCACCAAAGATTTTGATCCGGCATGATGACCACAATCCCCTTCATGAATCTCTTTTAGAATCTCACAACCTTCCTCAGCTGAAACACACCGTTGAAATACTCCAGAGGTGCTACGATGGTGCAGCTCCCCATTGGCAATTGTCATAGATTTGGAACGCCGGATTATCTGCCGTGCTTCATCTTCATCCTCTGGTAACTCTCCCCGGCTTAAATATACCAAATAAGGTAACGTCCAATCCGGAATAACATGGGTTGCCGCCACTAACTGTGCCTCTGGGTCCGGAATAGCTAGATCATCCTCTGAAGGTACTTGAACCGAAGGATTATGCAATTCGTCCAAAAAGGTGTTTGGTGGTACCGGTTTACGTTGCGACCCTAGCCGGCTTAAAGCGTCAGCTGCTTCGTTTTTCCGCCGGTCTATATGCTCCACCTGATACCCTTTGAAATAACCTGCGACCGCTTCAACCTCTCGTCGATAAGCCGCCATGAGGGGATCCCTTGAATCCCACTTGCCCGAAACTTGCTGTGCCACCAGGTCCGAATCGCCCAGGCACTTAACCCGGCTTAAATTCATCTCCTTTGCCAACCGCAAACCGTGAAGTAGTGCTTCATATTCTGCTGCATTATTAGTACAAGGAAATAACAACCGGAGGACATAACAAAATTTATCACCTCTGGGGGAAGTTAAAACCACTCCGGCCCCTGAGCCCTCCAACTGCTTCGAACCGTCGAAGTGAATCGTCCAATAAGTGAGATCCGGCTTCTCCTCCGGTGTCTGTAATTCTGTCCAGTCGTTGATGAAGTCCACCAGTGCCTGAGATTTGATAGCAGTACGTGGTACATATTTCAATTCATGTGGACTGAGCTCGATGGCCCACTTGGCTATTCTGCCTGTTGCTTCTCTATTCTGGATTATATCTCCCAACGGAGCTGAGCTAACCACAGTTATCGGATGCCCTTGGAAATAATGCTTCAACTTCCGGTTCGCCATGAACACCCCATACACCAATTTCTGCCAATGAGGGTATCTTTGCTTGGACTCGATGAGTACTTCACTCACATAGTAAACCGGACGATGAACCGGATGTTCTTTCCCTGCTTCCTTGCGTTCAACCACAATTGCAACGCTAACTGCCCGTGTGTTTGCAGCAACATATAGTAGCAAAGGCTCCTTGTCGACAGGGGCAGCTAAAACCGGCGGCTTCGCTAGTTGCTGTTTCAGATTCTCAAACGCTGTATTCGCTTCATCACTCCAAATGAACCGGTCCGTTTTCTTCAACATTTGATAAAGCGGGATCGCCTTTTCTCCTAAGCGACTGATGAACCGGCTCAACGCCGTGATCCGGCCAGCTATGCGCTGAACATCATTAATGCAAGCCGGTTTCGTCAAAGATGTGATGGCCTTGATCTTCTCCGGGTTGGCTTCTATTCCCCGGTTTGAGACCAGGAATCCCAAAAGCTTACCAGCCGGGACACCAAAAGCACATTTCTCCGGATTGAGCATCATCCTGTAAGCCCGAAGATTATCAAAGGTTTCTCTGAGATCTTCTATCATTGTCCTCTCCTCCTTTGACTTAACCACAATGTCATCCACGTAAGCATGTACGTTCCTTCCTATCTGCCCTTTCAAACAATTCTGAACACAACGCTGATAAGTCGCCTGCGCACACTTGACCCCAAAAGGCATAGACACATAGCAAAAAGCACCAAAAGGGGTTATGAATGCCGTCTTCTCTTGGTCTTCAACTGCCATTTTGATCTGGTGTTAGCCTGAGTACGCATCCAGAAAACTCAGCCGCTCACACCCTGCTGTAGCATCAATAATCTGATCAATGCGAGGTAGAGCAAAAGGATCAGTTGGGAAGCTTTATTGAGGTCTGTGTAGTCCACGCACATCCTCCACTTCCCATTCTTCTTTAGAACTAGCACCGGGTTAGCCAACCATTCCGGATGAAATACTTCCACTATGAACCCTGCCGCCAAAAGCCTGGCTACTTCTTCTCCTATAGCCTTGCGCCTCTCTTCGTTAAAGCGGCGCAGATACTGCTTTACCGGTTTAAACTTCGGATCAATATTTAATTTGTGCTCAGCGAGTTCCCTCGGTATACCTGGCATGTCAGAAGGTTTCCATGCAAAGATATCCCGGTTCTCACGGATGAACTCGATGAGCGCGCTTTCCTATTTAGGATCCAAGTTAGCACTGATGGTGAACTGCTTAGATGAATCTCCAGGCACAAAATCGACCTGCTTAGTCTCTTCCGCTGATTTGAACTTCAAAGCCGGATCATGCTCGGTGGTTGGCTTCTTCAGCGGAGTCATATCTGCCGGATCAACATTATCCTTATAGAATTTTAACTCTTCCGTGGCACATACCGCTTCTGCATAAGCTGCATCACCTTCCTCATACTCCACTGCTATCTTATGACTGCCGTGCACCGTGATCGTGCCTTTATGACCCGGCATCTTGAGCTGCAGATAAACATAACATGGCCTAGCCATAAATTTAGCATAAACCGTCCTCCCGAACAAAGCATGATACGGACTTTTAATTTTGACAACTTCAAAGGTGATCATCTCCGATCTGGAATCATGCTCATCCCCAAAGGTAACTTCTAAGTCAATCTTACCAACTGGATAAGCTGACTTACCTGGGACCACCCCGTGAAACACTGTGTTCGATGTCCTTAATTGTTTATCTGTCAGACCCATACGACGAAAGGTCTCATAGTATAATATATTGATACTGCTACCTCCATCCATGAGGACTTTAGTGAACCTGTATCCTCCCACCTGAGGTGCCACCACCAAGGCTAAATGTCCCGGATTATCTACCCGTAACGGGTGGTCCTCCCTGCTCCAAACAATAGGCTGCTCTGACCATCGTAGAAACTGCGGCGTCGCCGGTTCTACCGCATTAACAGTCCGCTTTAAAACCTTCTGGTCTCTCTTGCATAAACTTGTGGTGAAAACATGATATTGGCCGCTGCTCAACTCCTTTGGATTACTCTGGTACCCGGATTGCTGTTGTTGCTGCGGACGCTGCTGCTGCTGATTTCCTTGGTTATTGTGACTCCCTTGGCCCTGCTTCTGATTATTCTGATTGTTGTAACCACCTTGATGATACGACTGATTTCCCTGACTCTGATAACCACCTTGATAATGTGATTGGCTTCCTTGACCATTATAGTTTCCTTGACCACCTTGGCCGCCTGGCCGGGATTGATAACCACCGTTGTTCCCTTGATAACCGCTGTTGCCCCTATATCCTGAACCGGAATTGTTCCCTTGGTAACCCGGGCCATAAAACCCGGGCCCTGAACCGGCATTCGGGGGCCGGCTATGGGGATTAAAACGGCCGTTCCCTGCTATCATGGGGTTCAGACATTCTCTTGCAGTGTGCCGTGCAGGCCCCTTTCTCCCGCTATGCTTTATACAGGGTTGATCCAAATCCTGCTCCCAACCCGGATTTCCTCCACCGGCTTGGCGAGTGGGACCTTGCTGATTACCCTGAAAACCACCTTGAACCTGTGTATTAGCCACAAAATCGGAGCTGCTTTCCGGTTTCCGTTTGCCCAAAAGACCTGAAGTAATCGGATTAGCTGTCGCCGGTTTGCCAGTCTTGCTAGTCTTTCCCGCTTTATCTCCTTCTGGCTCCGGATACTTGGTATTATCTGAGTCTCCGTACTTCACCAAGGCGCTCATCAAAGTCCCCATGTCATTGCACTCCCGTTTGAGCCGTCCGAGTTTTAATTTTAAAGATTCAAACCGGCAATTGTTCTCCAATGTTACAATTGCTGTGCTCGGATTAATGCCGTTTGAGGAGTGCAAGATCTCTGCCACTCTGCGTACCCAAGCTGCTGTAGACTCCTGCTCTCCTTGCACGCACGCTGCTAAATCTATCACCGACATAGGTTGCTTGCACGTATCCTTAAAATTTTTGATGAACTGACTGCGCAGCTCCCCCCATGATCCGATGGAATTCGGAGGAAGTCCCTTTAGCCAAGTCCGGGCCGTTCCTTCAAGCATCATAGTGAAATATTTGGCACAAGCCGATTCATCCACGTCCAGCATCTCCATGGCCATCTCATAACTTTCCACCCAAGCTTCGGGCGGTAAATCGGCTGTGTAATTAGGCACTTTGCGAGGCCCTTTGAAATCCTTGGGCAATTTAACACTTCGCAGGGTGGGGACGAGACATTGTATCCCAAAACCGCTCGCCGTCGCTCCTGTCCCTGTAGTGCCTGTGTGAACCGGCGTCGACTGACGGACTTCCTCCCTGGCCTCCGATCTAGGCCGGTTTCGATCCGGGGCTGGTATCTCTGCCCTTGCCGGATTATCTTGCCTGTGCTGATGTCTCCTCCGCTCACTGCTAGATACTTCGGGCTCCTCCCAATGTCTGGAGTAACTTCGGTTGGGACGCGGTGTGGAATGCAACCTTTCCCTGCTATAAGAGTACGCTTGCTGCTGTATTAACGCCGTATTGAGTAATTTCTGGGCCCTGCGCGCCTCTATTGCTACAGGGGATGTTTCTTCCACAGGTAAAGCGGCCAACCGCGCTGCCGCTGCAGCGATATTATCCACAGGGTTTGAATAGTGCCCCGGGGGGACCGGAATATAAGGCGCCGATGTAATCCGTCGCTCCCGCTCTGCGGCGGGTTGCTGAACCGGCTCCTCTCGAGCCGGTGGGCTTCTCCGGTTTAAGATCGGGTTGTTACTGGCCCCAGCCCCAGGTGTTCTGAACAAATTCGCAGATTCGTAACCCGGCAACAGGCGGGATCGATATTTTCGTCCTCTTACCCCTTCCATGGAAGCTTGTTCCATCCTTAAGTGAAAAGCTTGTTCATCCAACTCTGCTTGTCTTATGGCTAGCATCTCCCCTTCTGCCTTTAAATCCTCCTTTAACTGGTCGATCCGGGCCTTCAACTGAAGAAGCACTGCATCATGTTGCGCCTTGTCTGCTGGAGCTACGACCTCTACTGCCTTAGCTGCGAACTCCTCGATCAAGGTGGATAGAACCGCAGTAATGGAGGGATTTGAACCGCTTCCCCCTGCGCCAGCCTCCGCTGTTGTTCCGTTCGTCGGGGGTTGTGAACCGGCCATGAAGACCGCCACCCGGTTTGGCGGGTCGGAGGGGCCCGGAATACTGTGTCCATCGGACTCACCCTCAGACCGGCCGTCCCGCAACTGATACAGAGATTCAGTTTCCCCGGACGAAGAATCGTCATCTGAATAGACGACGGTTGCACCATCAGACTCCGATCTGTCCTCAACTTGTCCTCCGTGAACCGTTCCAACGAACACATGCTTCATGGTAGATTGAATCCGGGTCGACCTCGCACGCTGAGCCGGCTCGATGATGTTGGGGAAGGTGTCCGGCTTAGGTCCCGGTTCACCGATTTTGCCGATGAAGACTTGGATGCTGCCGAAGGGGACCCGGTACCCGTATTCGATCGAATCGGCCTCCGGTCCCCAACCCGCGTCGTCGATGTAGATCCGGCCGCGACGACTCTTGGTCATCCGGCCGACTGTGTTACCCTTTAACCCCTTGAGGCCGCCTTCCAAGAACTCGAAACCATCGTGCGCAGGCCCCACGGTGGGCGCCAACTGTCATGGAATTAACACGGCAGATGTCCGGTTTAGCGGACTTGATGATGGAACCATCGCACGGGTTAGCTTGAAAGGGTTCATGACACACAAAGGACACAAAGGATTTTATACTAGTTCGGCCCCTTCGAGAAGGTAAAAGCCTACGTCTAGTTGGTTTGGTATTGCTTGGGCGTCGGTTTACAGGGAGCGGAATCGCTTGCCTGCGTCTCGACGGATCGATTGTTGCTTGTCCCTCAACCGGTACCGGGTCGTCCCTTTATATAGAGGTGACGCCTGGTCCGATTTACAGAGTCCCGAGGCCGGCTCATAATCGTGTCCGCCTCGGTCTCTGCCCTTTCTTTCTTATCCCTCAAGTTACATCTCCTTGGCGGTTTACAAACCGTATTTCTATACATGGGCCTTGAAATCTCATGGGCCGTAATCTCTACTAAAATAATAAACCAAATACGATATAACTAAGCCGGTTTACAATATCCGGTTTATACCTATTAACCATATCCCTGACAGTGAGCGTAGGAAAATTTTTGTTTCCCATGCAACGTTCCCCAACAAGGGCTGATTTGGATGATCCGGTGGAACTGGAACTACCACCGTTGTCACCGCTGCTTGTGGATGCTGCTCCCCCTGGGGAGGAGGGTGTGAGGGGGGTGTCCCCTATTGACACGCCACCTTCTGCCGTTCAGCTTCGCGAGGGCGCCCTGGAGCTGTGTGCTGAGCGGGAAGCTTCTCCAGGGTCTGGATTGCCGCTATTGGTTGTTCTGTCGCCAGCTCACGACGAGTCATCTGGAGGCGTTGCGACCAGTCCGAGTGCGGCTGTGTCTGGAGACTATGCGTCTCGAGGGGCGTACTCTCTGGTGGCTCCAGGGTCTGTTACCGGGGTGCCTGCGGTAGGCGGCCCAGGTATTCTTGGTCAGGTGGGTGGGGGTGTACTTGGGTCTACGGCAGGAGGCCCTACCCCGAGTGGACCCTCCACCGCCGATGTCGTCGCTTTCGGGGGGATAGCTGATCCCATGACTGATGGCCGACGACTCAGCAGTCGCCTTCAGGACCAGCCGGATGTGGATGATCTGCAGATGGGTCGTGCCATGCGGTAGGCCAAGCTGCGGGACATTGAGGACTTGACAGGTATGTCAGTCAGTATTTCCAATTCGATTTTGCGTTTTTCTGCAGATGATGTTACAAATAATGCAAATCAATTGGGCGTATCGTTAGGCGGGAACAGGAAAGAGGTTGCTCAATCTGTTAACGACTTGTTTGATCGTGAGGCAGAGCGGGCGATCGAGGTTATTACTAACTTAGCAGCCGTTAAGCCGTTGAATAACTCAGAAATTGATGCTTTAGGGGTGAGGGTTCTAGATAGTCTTTGCGAGGACCTTGATCCATCTCTCGCTCAGTCGGAGGATGAGGGTAGTCGACAAGTCAGGGAGGAGTTGCTCCAGGATGATACTGAGATTGCTCAAGCCCCCGAACCTGGTTGTACGGACCGGGCCGGGGAGCACATTGAGCCCAAGCGTAAATGGAGCCGCAAAATTTATCCGGTGTCGGCTGTACGCAGGAGTGTTCGGATTCGGACTGCCAAGAAATTCCATGATGAAAAATGAGAGGAATCTTCTGGAATAGCAGAGGTCTGAAAGACTTGGCTAAACGTAGGTTCTTGGCGGATGCGTCGATCGAACACAAGCTTGATTTCATAGCCCTCTCCGAAACTGGTAGAGATAACTTTACTTCCCAGTTTCTGGGTACTTTATCTGGAGGAGTTGTTTTCGACTGGCACTGCTTACCCCCCAGAGGAAGGTCTGGTGGGATTTTACTAGGGGTAAGAAGAGAGTCTTTAGAAGTCCGTAACGTGGTCTTGGTGGAGTTCGCCGTAAAGTTCAGGGTGAGATCCAGGGTCGATGGATTCCAGTGGGCACTGAGCAACTGGAATACTGCGCAACCTGAGCTCAAACTAGACTTTTTGGCTAACCTCGTTCGGATTTGTGGAGATGAACAGCTCCCAATTCTGGTGGGAGGTGATTTCAATATAATTAGAAGATGGGAGGAGAAGAACAATGATAACTTTGACGGCAGATGGTCGTTTATGTTTAATGCTATTATTGAAAGCCTGGATCTCCGAGAGATAGAGCTTTCTGGCAGACAATTTACCTGGGCCAATTCACTACCAAACACAACCTATGAGAAGCTAGATCATGTTCTCTCTAATGTGGAGTGGGAACAGAAGTTTCCCATGGTGACCGTTCAGGCCTTGTCGAGGGCCATTTCGGACCATACTCCACTTTTGGTAGATTCTGGAGAGGAAACCTACATGGGGAATAAAAATACTTTCTCTTTCGAGCTAGCGTGGTTTGAGAGAGAAGGGTTCTTGGACCTGGTTGCAAGGGAATGGGCAAAGGGTGCAGGCGGTAGATCGGCCATAGACAGATGGCAGAATAAGATTAGGCATTTAAGGCAGTTCTTACGTGGTTGGGCTAAGCATCTTAGTGGTGTGTATAAGGTTGAGAAGGAGCGGCTTATCAACCTTATTCATATTCTTGATGTTAAGGCTGAGTCATCTGTCCTAGCGACCAGTGAACTGGAGGCTAAGGTATCGGCTGAATCTAGGCTGAAAGAATTGTTGCGTGAGGAAGAATTGAAATGGGCACTTCGAGCCAAGGTGCGTGAAGTTATCCAAGGGGATGATAACACACAATTCTTCCACTTGATAGCAAATGGTAAGCATCGAAAGAAAAGAATCTTTCAGCTCGAGCAGGATGAGGGAACGATTGTTGGGCAGGAGAACCTCAAACTTTACATCACTCACTATTATAAGCAGCTGTTTGGGGCCCCGGATGATAGTTTCGTGTCTCTAGACGAGACCCGAGTTCAGGATGTCCCCCAATTAGCGTCAGATGAGAACGAGATCTTATCTGCCCCGTTCTCGGAGAAAGAGGTGTTGGATGCGATCTCACAGATGAAGAATAATAAGGCGCCTGGCCCGGATGGTTTTCCGGCTGAGTTTTATAAAAGGTGCTGGCATATCATTAAGGCTGATTTACTTGCGATGTTCCATGATCTTTTCGATGGACATCTGAATCTATTTCACCTTAATTTTGGTACAATAACATTACTTCCTAAGAAAACAGAGGCGAATCGAATTGAGCAATTTCGACCAATCTGCCTTCTTAATGTCAGTTTTAAGGTTTTCACTAAGGTGGGAACGAATAGATTGACGCAGATTGCACATAGCGTTGTGCAGCCTTCCCAGTCTGCTTTCATGGCGGATAGAAACATCCTTGAAGGGGTTGTTGTCCTTCATGAAACGCTCCATGAAATCCACATGAAATAACTTGATGGGGTAGTTTTTAAGGTGGACTTTGAAAAAGCATACGATAAGGTCAAATGGCCGTTCCTTCAGCAAGCTTTAAGAATGAAAGGTTTCGACCCATCCTGGAGAAAGCAGGTGGATTCTTTCACTCAAAAAGGCTGTGTCGGAATAAAAGTGAATGACGATATTGGTCATTACTTTCAGACTCACAAGGGTTTAAGACAGGGTGACCCGATGTCTCCTATCTTGTTCAACATTGTAGCAGACATGTTAACAATCCTGATTGGTAGAGCTAAGGAGAATGATCAGGTAGGTGGTCTCGTTCCCCATCTAGTGGATGGAGGACTGTCTATCCTTCAGTATGCGGATGACACAATCCTTTTCATGGAGCATGATCTGGCTAAGGCGAGAAATATGAAGCTGGTGCTTTGCCTTTTTGAGCAACTCTCGGGGTTAAAGATTAACTTCCATAAGAGTGAATTGTTTTGCTTTGGAAGAGCCAAAGATGAACAAGAAGCATACAAGCAGCTATTTGGATGTGGGGTAGGGTCGTTACCGTTCACATACCTTGGCATTCCGATCCATCATCGGAAACTCTCTAATAAAGAGTGGAAGAGTCTAGAGGATCGTTTTGAGAAGAAACTTAGCTGCTGGAAGGGCAAGCTTATGTCATACGGGGGCCGACTGATTCTAATTAATTCGGTGCTTACGAGTATGCCCATGTTTTTACTGTCTTTTTTCATGATCCCAGTAGGGGTAAGGAAAAGACTGGATTTCTATCGGTCGCGTTTCTTTTGGCAAAGTGATGAGATGAAGCGCAAGTATAGGCTGGCTAGATGGGATGTTATTTGTAGACCTAAGGATCAAGGGGGTCTTGGAATTGAAAATTTGGAGGTTAAGAATAGGTGCTTACTCAGCAAGTGGCTGTTTAAGTTATCCTCTGAGACTCATGCTACATGGGCCCAGATCTTACATAATAAATACCTTACAACCAAGACGCTAGCTCAGGTGACAGTTAGACCAACTGATTCACCTTTTTGGAAAGGACTGATGAAAGTTAAGTCGGCCTTTTTCAATAGAACTAAGTTCTTAGTTGGTAATGGTGTCTCCACAAGATCCCGGGAGGATACATGGTTGGAGAGACGCCCCTAGCTATTCAATATCCTTCTCTCTACAATATTGCTCAACGTAAAGAAGATTACGTTGCAACAGTGTTGCAGTCCACTCCTCTTAATATTCAATTCCGAAGGGCGTTGGTTGGAAACCGCTGGGAAGCTTGGCTCCATTTGGTGAGAAGACTGATGAATGTTCAGCTGTCTCAGCAGGCAGACCATATTCACTGGAAACTGACTAAGAACGGGACGTTTTCGGTGAAGTCGATGTATTTAGATTTAATTAACTGGGTGCCTATCCCTCGGTCTGCTCCCATTTGGAAGGTCAAAGTTCCCTTACGAATTAAAGTGTTTATGTGGTTTGTTCATAAACAAGTAATTCTCACTAAGGATAATTTGGCCAAACGTAACTGGAATGGATCCTTGTGCTGTAGTTATTGCGACAAGGTTGAATCAATTAAACACCTCTTTCTCGATTGTCCTATGGCTAAAGTCTTATGGCGTTCGGTCCATATAGCTTTTAATATTACTCCTCCTACTAGTATCACCACGTTATTTGGCACGTGGTTGAATGGAGTCGCGAAAGAATTAGTGAGCCACATCCGTGTGGGTGTTTGTGCGTTACTATGGGCTATATGGAATTGCAGGAATGACTTGGTTTTTAACAGATCAACGAATGTTCATTTTTTGCAGGTTATTCACCGGGTCACTGCTTCGATCCGTATGTGGTCGCTACTCACTCCGATGGATGCCAGGGAGCGTTTGGTTACTGGGTCTATCCGTTGGGAGATGGTAGCTCGGGCTATCTTCAACCGGTTTGGATGGCGGTCATGTAATAGGATAGGAGTTTAGGTCATGTTTACATTAACGCATCCGAATGTGGTGACTTCGTTTTATTCTAGCTCAGTTTGAGCATTTTGTAATTTCGTTCCGCATACTTGGAGACCTTTTGTGTTTGACTTTGCCTATCAATAAGATGGCCGCATGCATCACTTTGATGCAGAGGCCGGGGAATACCCCCTTTTCTAAAAAAAATGATTACGTACTCGTGGGCTATCTGACTATGTGTGCATCTCAGGCCTTGTGTCTCCCTGGGCTTGTGTTATGGGCTAATTAACTATGTACGTGGGAGGGGCCCCTGGTTTTCGGTGGCCCATGGGGGCCGCCCCTGCTGCCCCCCCTCAGGGCCGGCCCTACTAACACCATGACTAGTAGACTGCATTTAGAACCGCCATCTTCGTCGAGCACCTCTCAGTCAACTTGTTTCCGATGAAAGCAATACTTTTGACTTCTATGTACATGTCGGCAAGAACGGAAATCTAGTTGATGCATGCCACCAGAGGTATCGCTATCACGAGACAAAATACCAAGCAATCATGTGCACGCCAGATGATATTCAGTGAACCTAGGGGTGGATTAACGAGCTGCTCGGCTCGTTAAGCTCGTGCTCGTTAAGCTCGCGCTCGTTAAGGCTCGGCTCGTTAAGCTCGTTAAGATTAACGAGCAGAAAACTCTGCTCGGCTCGGTTCGTTTGAAGCTCGTTAAGCTCGTGAGCGCTCGCGAGCGCTCGTTAACAGATTCTGATGACTTATGGTATATAGGATGAGTGTTTATATGTGGTTTTAAGAAGAAAAATGGTGACTACAAAATGAAATGCACTAGTTTGTTACCTCATATGTTGATTAGGTTGAATAAATGGGTTGAGGTGCTACGAAATTGTTGTCAATTAAGATGAAAATATGTGTTGTGTTGTTACTAATGAGCTTAACGAGCTACTCGTGAAACTCGTTAGCTCGTTGGTTAAGCTCGTTAAGCTTAACGAGCTGAAATCAATGCTTGGCTCTGTTCATTAAGAAGCGAGCCACGAGCTTAACGAGCCGAACTATCGAGCGCTCATTATGCTCGCGAGCTACGAGCTTTTGGTCCAGCCCTAAGTGAACCTACTAGCCAGTGTTCACATGTCTGTAGTACTCCCTTCATTCCACAATGTAGTGCCTATAGATTTTTGTGAAATTCAAACTTTGCCAATTTTGACCAAATGTATAAAGAAAACTGTCAACATCTACAATACCAAACATGCACATTCTGAAAATATAACTCACGATGTATTCAATGATGTGCATTTGGTATTCTAGATGTACATATTTTTCTCTATAAACATGGTCAAAGTTTGTAATATTTGACTTTTGTAAAAATCTATAGGCACTACATTATGGAACGGAGGGAGTAGCTACAAAGAAGCTGCAGTTTCGCTTGTGAGCTGTGAAGATGAAGTACATGAGGCGTACCTACTAGTCACTAGATAAGGTATCACTGAATATCTAAATGAGGTGTCACTGAATATCTAAATGAGGTGTACGTAGCACTCCATACGGTGAGAGGTCGGTAGTTCAGGTTGTAGCCTATCTTCAACGGACGATCTCCTCAACGGCACCCCTCGCAGCAAGCTGTGTGCCCTGGGGCAAAACGTTCTTTGGCAACCCTCTGGCACGATCGGATCGTTCCAAACGTGCGAGTCAGCGTCTTCTCTTGCGCTATATGTTTCTTTGGCGATCGAGACAGCCGAGCACATCCTCCTTCACTGCATCTTCTCTTGACAATTCTGGGCCCTCCTAAAAGTCTCCCCAAATGGAGATCTTTTCTTTATTGCAAGGTCACAAATGCAGCATCAGCTGGATGCAAATTTCGTTAGCTGACGGTCATATCCATTGGTAGGGCTGGACACGAGTCGAGCCATGCCGAACTTTCGTGAACCGAGCTGAGCTAAATCGGAAGCTGTGATGAGCTGATGGAAGCACCTCAAGTCAGGTTTTTTTTTCACGGGTACCTCGACTCGTGGTTAGCTCGGGCTCACTCCGGCTCACAAGCCTCTAAAGGCAGTTGTTCAGGACTGGTTCAGGTGCTATATTTTTCTCTTTTGAATGCAAACGAAGGATGAGTATTGAACATGTATGATTACGGGTGTGTTTGTTTGGGTTGCAACTTCTCCGGCTTCAGCTGCAGCAGCTCCGACTGGAAGGAGCGGCTGTAGCTGCTAGCTGCAGCGGCAAGGTTGGAGCTGAGGTGCATTCGTTTGGTAGTCACGTTGTAGCAGCTGCGGCTGATGCTGAAACATGCCGAAATGACCATAACACCACATGTTGTTCTGTAGATTAGGTTTAAGTGTTGAGACTACACTATATATATGTTCTTGCCTTATTGGTCGATCCAGAGCGTTAGCCCCTTTAATATATAATTTTCACCTGCGATGAAGCTCTTGCTTCTGCGGGGATTTTTGTCCTTGACCGTAAAAAATACTGTAATCGTTAAACTATACCATTATTTAAGGATCTGATCTATTAGATCAAGATGGATACACTGTACATATTATTTGTACAAATATCTGCTCTTTTGCTCCATCTGCTTCATCCAAACATTGGACATTGATGCATCTAGCATTTACACTTTCACAATGTGATCTAGATTCCATGTGATCTGATGTTTATAGCTAGCTGATATTAAGCAGGTATAATTCACTATGCAACCTCTCCTCTCGGGTCAAGATCTTCGGGCGAAAGTCAGGATCCTTCCGGTGGATCGGTCGGCGGCGTCGTCTCTACGTCGCTTTCCCTCTTGGGGGCGCCGTCTCTGAGATCTTGGCCCCTTTTGCACTTTCGGCAGGCTGGACGTGCACGGCATCGCGGTCGGCAGATGTTCGACCGGCGGTGTGGGAGGTTGGCGTTGCGACTTGTGTGGCAACGACGATGATGGCATGCGGTGCTGGGTGGTTTGGTGCGCCAATGGGTGTGCTTTTGCTGGTTTCTGGCTGTGACAGAGAAGTCGGAGCTGCGGGCGGCGGGGCCACTGCGGCAACGATGACTCCATGAGGGCGGTTTTCAGCGAGCGGTGCTCTCCGGGTGTTGCGCTGGACTAGGTCGGTGCGAGGCCAGCAAAATCGGAGTTGTCTTGTCCTCGACGCTGCGGCCGACTGTTTGGCGTTGCTTTGTTGTTCGGTGCTACCTTTCGATGGTGTGTCGTTTGGTTGTGCCGTGATCTTGTTTGTGGCCAGGTCGTCCGCGTGTGCCCCATGTGGGGTTTGTAATCTAGGTTTTCGCCCGGTTTTCCTCTAATTAACCGGGCAAATCTCTTCTTCTTAATCAATGAAAATGGCAAATCTTTTGCCTCGTTTCAAAAAAAATTCACTATGTGATCTAGATTCCAAATGCTCAACCAGGATACAACAGCATCAGAAATCACAGAGAATAGAACACATGATATGCATATATACATCCAGGATGCAAATTTGCACATAAGCAAACATGCTTGGTATACATTAGCTGCAAGTGGCCGTTAATATATTTTTCCGCAAGTATGTAAGATTATTTCTGGAAATTATATTTAAAGTAGGGAAAGGATTCTACATCCATGAAGTTACATAACAGGATTGGCCCCACCAAGTGATATTGAGCTAAACCGACTGAAACACTATTAAGCTACCGTAAATAAAAGAAAGTGTTCATCTACACGAGTTCACGACGGGGACAAATAGATTAATCTCTGCTCTTTTGCACCGTCTCCTTCATCCAAACATTTGACATTGATGCATATGCATGCAACGTTGGCACTTCCCAAGACAATTTTATAGCTATCTGACATTAAACAGTTATGATTCAACATGTGATGCACAGCCCAATCAGCATAAGAACACATCACACATCACAGAGAATACAATAGATGGAATAATCAGCCCATCTAGACATTCACGACCCAAATTTATTCATAAGAAAATACACTTGGTCTACATCAGCTGCAAGCCCCTGTTGATATTCGGGTCAGCGTGTATGTAAGACATTTTAGAGAAATTTAATTGAAAGTAGGAAAAGGATACTATATAGATCCATGAAGTTACATAACGTGTCTTTCTCCACCAACTGATTGTGAGATCGAAAAGGTGCCACAGCACCCGGGTGCCCCGACACCCTGTTCTCCTGTGTGTCCAGCGACTTAAAGATTCGTGCTCTACATGTAGCGCAAAATGCATGGATGGTCCTTATTTTAGAATGCTTGGTATACATATCGCCATGTCGGACACTGTGGGTGGATGGTGAGGATAAGCGGGTGTCCCGACCCCCGGACCTAAAAATACAGTCTTTTTACCTAGCTCTCACCGTATGGAGAGCTAGGTACACCTCATCTAGATATTCAGTGATAAATTATCTAGTGAGTAGTTCGTACTCCATCTCCACAGGTCACAAGAGAAACTGCAGCTTCTTTCTAGCTGGTACAGACATGTGAACACTAGCAAGTAGGTTAACTAAATATCGTCCTGCGTGCACGATTGCTTGGTATTTTGTCTCGTGATAGTGATACTTCTGGTGGCATTCATCAAGTGGACTTCTCGATCTCTTAATTTTCTGTCTTAAGCGGAGAGTATAGTGCATTTCTAGTATAATAACTGCTGCAAGTTGAAGTAAATAAAACAGTATACATTCGGAAAAAACAAAGTGCACAAATATACATGGAAAAGAACACGGTTATTCCCCTAATGGTTGCCCGGAGTAAACAAGCTTTGGAGGTTAATACATGGAATATATTGGGATAGTTCAAAAGAGAAACAACTACCAGTTCCTGCCTCCTAACACAGCTCATAGCTTAGTTTTCCCACGCACAACTTACACCCTATCCAGTGGCAGTGAGATGGCGGTTGTTAAGGCAGTCTACCAAATTGAAGTATCTTATGCTGTAGAAAATAAATTGGAACTAGGGCAGCTGACCCAAAGCAATTATGGACTAGAAGAAGTTTGAATTGAGTAGCAGAAGTTGCCAACTTTAGTCCACGGATTTCAGTCGGCAGATAACAACAAAAATCATGTTTGAATTGGGAGGCATGCGTGGGTACTGAACCACTTCTAACTCATGCTTACAAACACACACGCGCGCGCGCACACACACACTATAAAATAACATGCACCACCCAAGCAGTTTTTGCCAAGAGCACTTGTGAATTACTTCGATCCCAAACAAGGTTTCGTACAAAGAGTTCTGGTGTTTGTGGATACATAGCATACCACAGCTCAATCCATGGCGAAATGCTGGCTGATGCTCCTCTTCATGGTGTTTCTCCTGCCGGCGACGAGCGCGAGGTCGTGCCACGCCGACGACCTCCGTGCACTGCGGGACTTCGCCCGGAACCTCACTGGCGGTGGCGTCATCCTCCGTGCAGCGTGGTTCGGGACATCGTGTTGCAGATGGGAAGGTGTGGGCTGCAACCGCGCAAGTGGACGCGTCACAACGCTGCGGCTTCCCGGCCGCGGCCTTGCAGGACCCATCGCAGGAGCATCCTTGGCGGGCTTAGCGTGGCTGGAGGAGCTCAACCTTGCCAACAACAGGCTGATCGGCACAATCCCATCATGGATTGGTGAGCTTGAACACCTTCGTTACTTGGATCTCTCAGATAATTCATTAATTGGCGAGGTACCCAAAAGTTTGATACGGTTCAAGGACATCACCATCGTTGGTCGCTCACTGGGTAAGGCTTTCACTAACATGCCATTGTATGTGAAGCGTAACAGAAGAACACTCCAACAACAACCTCAACCAAATACGATATCTGGGACCAACAATAGCGTCAGATCTGGGAGAACCAATGTTGTTTCTGGGAATGACAACACGGTCATATCCGGGGACAACAACAATGTTTCTGGGAGTAACAACACTATCGTAACCGGTAGCGACAATACCGTAGTTGGAAGCAACCATGTCGTATCTGGGAACAAACATGTTGTAACTGACAACAACAATGCCGTATCCGGAAACGACAATAATGTATCCGGGAGCTTCCATACCGTATCCGGGAGCCGCAATACTGTATCTGGGAGCAACAATACCGTATCTGGAAGCAACCACGTCGTGTCTGGGAGCAACAAAGTCGTAACAGGAGATGAATGATCTATAAGTGGATTGGTTCCATGACGGAGCTAACATACGTGTCCAAGTTTAGTATGTCTCACAATCACGTGGTGGGGCCAATCATGTTATGTAACTTCATGGATACATATAGCATCCTTTTCCTACTTTCAATGAAATTTCCCTAAAATGTCTTACATACACACTCGGAATATCAACGGGCGGCTTGCAGCTGATGTAGACCAAGTGTATTTGGTTATGAATAAATATGTGTTGTGGATGTCTAGATAGGGTGAATATTCCATCTCTTGTATTCTCTGTGATGTATGATGTGTTATTATGCTGATTGGGTTGTGCATCATATGGTGAATTATAAGTGTTTAATGTCAGATAGCCATACATTTGTCTTGTGCAAGTGGCAACGTTGCATGCATATGCATCAATGTCGAATGTTTGGATGAAGGAGATGTAGCAAAAGAGCAGAGATTAATCTATTTATCCCCATCCTGAACTCGTATTGATGAACACTTTCTTTTATTTACGGTAGGTTAATAGTTTGTCAGCCGGTGTAGCTCACAATCACTTGGTGGGGCCAATCCTGGTATTTAACTTCAAGCATGTAGCATTCTTTTCCTACTTTAAATTGAAATTTCCAGAAATTACCTTACATACTTGCTGTCAAAAATATCAACGGCGTTTTGCAGCTGATTTAAACCAAAGCGATTTTGCTTATGTACAAGTATGCATCGTGGATGTATGGCTTGTCACGTGTTCTAATTTCTGCGATGTGTGATGCTTTCGTATTCAGATTGGGCATTTGGACTGTGAATCACATAGTGAATTATACATGTTTAATATCAGTTCACTAGTAGAAAACAGGGCATTGGTCCAGCCCATTAGCCCCGGTTCAATCTAGAACCGGGTCCAATGGGGGTACTGGACCCGGTTCGTGAGCCCAGGGGGCCGGCCGGGCCACGTGGGCCATTGGTCCCGGTTCGTCTGGACCTATTTGTCCCGGTTGGAGCTAAAAACCGGGACCAATGGCTCTTGCTCCTGGCCCACCACTATTGGTCCCGGTTGGTGTTATGAACCGGGACCAAAGGCACCCCTTTAGTCCCGGTTTGTAGCACCAACCGGGACCAGTGAGTTGCCTATATAAACCCCCTCACTCAAGAGCAGAGCTCACTGCTCTGTTTTTTTTCTAGCCGAGGGGGAGAGGGGTTAGTGGTGCTCTAGCTCACCTCCTATGCACACAACATGTTCGGTGGAATGCCCGAGCCACACTAGTTAAACTTTTCTACTCTCGAAGCTCTATTTTCTCCGAGATTTGTCTAGGTTTAGCGGTCCGTCACGTCCTGTCCCCGTCTTCGCCGCCGTCGATCGCCCCCGCCGATCTCGTTATCGGCACCACCGTGGTGAGCCTCTTGTTATGTCCATGCTTTTCTTACTTTTATTATTGCTTTAGATAGATATTTGTCTAATTTTCTTACGTTTATTATTGCTTGTTATTATATAGTGCGATGGTTTTGATATCCGCCCACGTGGGCCCTCGTCCGGTCTACGATTCGGATGTGGTATATTATCTTTAATTTATAACTATTTGTTTTAGTGCTTATGATAGTTATGCCGACCAACCTGACATGCATAGATGTTTTATTATGTCTAGGAGGTAGTTGAACCGGAAATTCCAACCGACCCTCTTGTGGAGAGGTTAAATTTAGTTGAAGAGAAAAACATTTCGTTAAAGAAAAAATTGGAAAAAATGGAGGAGGAGAAGATGGAATTGGAGTTGCATGTTGCGGAAGTTATCGATGATCACAAGATCAAGATGGACCCTATTGTCGAGAGGTTAAATTTAGTTGAAGAAGAAAACAAATTCTTGAAGGAAAAAATAAAAAAAATTGTGGACGAGAAGATGATATTGGAGTTGCATGTTGCGGATGTCGTCGATGATCACAAGATCAAGATGGATGCAATGCGGTTGAAGATTAAAAAGATTAGAAAATATGCCATTCATACCGAGGCTTGGTATCATTATGCCGTTGGATCAATTGTTACCTTGGTTGCGATTATGATAGCATTTGTTTTCACGTTGAAATGTTTTACATAGTTTCGATGTGTATGGAGAGCTATATGTTGTTAGATGAGAACTATATATGTATGTACTTTGGTTTTAATGTGATGATGAACTTTTATCCATTTGGTCACTTAATTATCTATTTATGATGTTCTGTAATGGTTTTTGACACACTTAATTATATATAAATGCACGCAGATGAACCGGCAATGGATGTACGGTGACAGACACACCTCCGAGTACATTAAGGGAGTGCGTGAGTTTCTAAATGCGGCTGAGGCAAACAAGCAGAATGGTTTTATGTGTTGTCCATGCACTAAATGTGTGAATACGATGTCTTACTCTAACCGGAAAATCCTTCACTCCCACCTGCTTTACAAGGGTTTCATGCCACACTATAATGTTTGGACGAGGCACGGAGAAATAGGGGTTATGATGGAAGACGGCGAAGAAGAAGAGTGTGATGACAACTATGTGCCCCCTGAATACGGTGATGCTGCAATGGGGGGAGCTGGTGAAGATCAAGAGGAACCAGACGATGTGCCCAATGATGCTGCAACGGGTGAAGCTGCTGAAGATCAAGAGGAACCAAATGATGATCTTCGCCGGGTCATTGTCGATGCAAGGACACAATGCGAAAGTCAAAAGGAGAAGCTGAAGTTCGATCGCATGTTAGAGGATCACAAAAAAGGGTTGTACCCCAATTGCGAAGATGGCAACACAAAGCTCGGTACCGTATTGGAATTGTGCAGTGGAAGGCAGAGAATGCTGTGGCTGACAAAGGATTTGAGAAGCTACTAAAAATATTGAAGAAGAAGCTTCCGAAGGATAACGAATTGCCTGAAAGTACATACGCAGCAAAGAAGGTCGTATGCCCTCTAGGATTGGAGGTGCAGAAGATACATGCATGCCCTAATGACTGCATCCTCTACCGCGGTGCATACAACGATCTGAACGCATGCCCGGTATGCGGTGCATTGCGGTATAAGATCAGACGAGATGACCCTGGTGATGTTGATGGCGAGCCCGCCAGGAAGAGGGTTCCTGCGAAGGTGATGTGGTATGCTCCTATAATACCACGGTTAAAACGTTTGTTTAGAAACAGAGAGCATGCCAAGTTGATGCGATGGCACAGTGAGGACCGTAAGAAAGACGGGAAGTTGAGAGCATCCGCTGACGGGTCGCAATGGAGAAAAATCGAGAGAAAGTACTGGGAGGAGTTTGCAAAGGACGCAAGGAACGTATGGTTTGCTTTAAGCGCGGATGGCATTAATCCTTTCGGGGAGCAGAGCAGCAATCACAGCACCTGGCCCGTGACTCTATGTATGTATAACCTTCCTCCTTGGATGTGCATGAAGCGGAAGTTCATTATGATGCCAGTTCTCATCCAAGGCCCTAAGCAACCCGGCAACGACATTGATGTGTACCTAAGGCCATTAGTTGAAGAACTTTTACAGCTGTGGAATGGAAACGGTGTACGTGCGTGGGATGAGCACAAACAGGAGGAATTTGACCTAAAGGCGTTGCTGTTCGTGACCATCAACGATTGGCCCGCTCTCAGTAACCTTTCAGGACAGACAAACAAAGGATACCACGCATGCACGCACTGTTTAGATGACACTGAAAGTATATACCTGCACAAGTGCAGGAAGAATGTGTACCTGGGCCATCGTCGATTTCTTCCGACCAACCATCAATGTCGAAAGAAAGGCAATCATTTCAATGGCGAGGCAGATCACCGGAAGAAGCCCGCCATGCGTACCGGTGATCACGTACTTGCTATGGTCAATGATTTACACGTAATCTTTGCAAAGGGCCCTGGCGCACTAGCTGTTCCGAATGACGATGAGGGACACGCACCCATGTGGAAGAAGAAATCTATATTTTGGGACCTACCCTACTGGAAAGACCTAGAGGTCCGCTCTTCAATCGACGTGATGCACGTGACGAAGAACCTTTGCGTGAACCTGCTAGGCTTCTTGGGCGTATATGGAAAGACAAAAGATACAGCTGAGGCACGGGAGGACCTGCAACGTTTGCACGAAAAAGACGGCATCCCTCCGAAGCAGTATGAAGGTCCTGCCAGCTATGCTCTTACGAAAGAAGAGAAAGAAATCTTCTTTGAATGCCTTCTCAGTATGAAGGTCCCGACTGGCTTCTCGTCGAATATAAAGGGAATAATAAATATGGCAGAGAAAAAGTTCCAGAACCTAAAGTCTCATGACTGCCATGTGATTATGACGCAACTGCTTCCGGTTGCATTGAGGGGGCTTCTACCGGAAAACGTCCGATTAGCCATTGTGAAGCTATGTGCATTCCTCAATGCAATCTCTCAGAAGGTGATCGATCCAGAAATCGTACCAAGGATAAGGAGTGATGTGGCGCAATGTCTTGTCAGTTTCGAGCTTGTGTTCCCACCATCCTTCTTCAATATCATGACACACGTCCTAGTTCATCCAGTCGACGAGATTGTCATTCTGGGGCCCGTATTTCTACACAATATGTTCCCCTTTGAGAGGTTCATGGGAGTCCTAAAGAAATATGTCCGTAACCGCGCAAGGCCAGAAGGAAGCATCTCCATGGGCCATCAAACAGAGGATGTCATCGGGTTTTGTGTTGACTTCATTCCTGGCCTTAATAAGATAGGTCTCCCTAAATCGCGGTACGAGGGGAGACTGACTGGAAAAGGCACGCTTGGAAGGGACTCAATAATATGCAGGGACGAATATTCTTGGTCTCAAGCACACTACACAGTTCTACAGAACTCTACATTGGTGACCCCGTATGTCGATGAACACAAGAACAGTCTGCGCTCCAAACACCCGGAGCAGTGCGTCGACTGGATTACACTTGAACACATCAGGACTTTCAGCAGTTGGTTGGAAACACGTCTCAGAGGTGACAACACTGTTTGTGATGAGTTGTACTTGTTGTCCAGGGGACCATCTTCGACTGTATTGATTTACAAAGGATACGAGATAAATGGGAATACATTTTACAAGATTGTCCAAGATCAAAAGAGCACCAACCAAAACAGCGGTGTCCGCTTTGATGCAACAACCGAGAGGGGAAAGGACACATATTATGGTTACATAGTGGACATATGGGAACTTGACTACGGACATGATTTTAAGGTCTCTTTGTTTAAGTGCAAATTGGTCAATCTGTCAGGAGGCGGGGTACAGGTAGACCCACAGTACGGAATGACAACAGTGGATCTGAAAAATCTTGGATACACTGACGAACCATTCGTCCTAGCCAATGATGTGGCACAGGTTATCTATGTGAAGGACATGTCTACCAGACCGAGAAAAAGAAAAGATAAGGAAGCGAATACATCATACGATGAGCCAAAGCGCCACATAGTTCTTTCAGGAAAAAGGGACATCCTGGGAGTGGAGGGCAAGACAGACATGTCTGAAGATTATGAAAAGTTTCATGAAATTCCGCCCTTCAAAGTCAAGGCTGACCCAAGCATCCTGATAAACGATGAAGATTATCCATGGTTACGGCGCAATAAGCAAATGACACAAGCGAAGAAAAAGTGAAGAGTTTTTTCCGCAACTATTATGATGATACCATGCCAACTTTGTAACAAACGAGTATGATACCATTGTCCGTTTGTACTATTCAAATTTGCACTAACAGAAAGTTAGTAATTGGTTTTACCAGAAAGAATTAAAAAATAAAACAAAAAACAAAAGAAAATAAATAATGCAGAAAACAAAAAAAACTTGCAAAAAAATAAAAAATAGCAACAATAAGTATTTCATTGTAAGTAGAAACAAAATAAAATAAATAAAGCAACAAAGAAAACAAATAATTTCAAATTTAAACTATTCAAAT
>LR738715.1:23933046-23949705 GCA_902687465.1 Secale cereale | reverse complement strand
AACACCTAAATTAACCCCCCAAAACCTAAAACCCCCCCTCCCCTTTCAAAAAAAAAAAACAAAAACCACAGCCACAGAAATGCTGACGCGTGGATGCCTTTTGGTCCCGGTTGGTACCACCAACCGGGACTAAAGCCCCTCCTGCCTGGGCTCGGTGCACAGGCCACGTGGACACCCTTCTGCCCCGGTTCCGGATTGAACCGGGACTAAAGGGTCAGAGCATTAGTACCGACCCTCTTGTCCCGGTTCTGGAACCGGGGCTAAAAGGCCCAAATGAACCGGGTCTGATGACCCTTTATGTACTAGTGGTTAGGGATAGTTCTCAGGTTCGATTCTAGGAATATACCTGGATGGGCGTCACCCCACTTATGGTGCAATACCCTAACTTGTATATGGTAGTCAGACATAATTATTTTAATAATCAAACAAGTTTTGAGACAACAAAACCATGATATTTCTTTCCACAAGGACATCTTTGGGCCTTGCCTGGCAGCTCGGAATGAATTACTCAGTCTCCTAGAGGCCATTCAACTGTCAAGCGAACCAGTCAAGTTTCGATGGAATTCGCTTCAGAAGGGCAGATCTTCAGTAAATTGTTTGTACGATGCAACGGCATGTTCCTGTTGATAACAATAAACTGTGGAAAAAAATCCTCTAAGAGTGAACATATTCCTATGGTTTCTGAACGGAGAGGTAATCTTATATTTAGATAATCTGGCACGACGCAGCCAGCAAGGTAGCCAGGCATGTATTTTCGGCCAGCATGATGATGAGTCTATTAAACAATTAATTCTTAGTGTAATTTTGCTTGCGTGGTTTAGGCTATAGTTCTAGAAGCTTCAAATCTATAATTTTGGTTGTGGGGTACTGATAAACAATTTTTTTTGCACTCATTCTTGTGGGGGCGGTTGCCTTATGTTGGGCATTGTGGCTTTCTATGAATGATGTATTTTTTAACAAAAATGTGTTTAATCTCTTGTGCAGGTTATTCATGCATGTGCGCGCTCGCTCGGAACCTGGTTTGTCGTGCAGAGGCAGGAGGACATAGACCATTTATGATGGCATCTACACGGCTGGAGCATATGGTCACTAGTAGAAAAAGGACCTTATGTGAGACACATTAGTCCCGGTTTGATTTTGGCCCGGTACTATTGCTACCATTAGTCCCAATTCGAACGGCTATGCATTAGTGCCGGTTCGTGTTGAACCTTTAGTACCGGTTTGTGCCACGAACCGGTATTAAAGGGGTGGTGGCAGGCTGGCGTTAGGCCGGGGCCCCACGAACCACTTTAGTGTCGGTTCGTGGCACGAACCACTTTAGTGTCGGTTCGTGGCACAAACCGGCACTAAAGGGGTCTAACCTATAGTCCCGGTTGGAGACACAAACCGGGACTATAAGGTCATTTTCAAACTCTACCCCCCTTGGCCATTTTAGTTTTGAAAAAAACAAAAGAAAATCATAAAACCTTCAAAAATTAAAATCCTTCGAGATGTAGTTATGTTACTACATCTACAAGTTAGGAAAATTTAAAAACTTAAATTTGGACATGTTTTCCAAAAAAGTGTGATGAAAAAGTAAAACGGCTATAACTTTTGCATACGATGTCGAAAAAAACATATAATATATCAAAATGTTCGGCACGAAAATCCGCATCCGATTTCGACCGCCTACGGCCTATTTGCAATTTTTTAGAATCCTCAAATTCTAAACGGAAAAAAAGATATGCTCAAATTTCTGTTTTTTTTTATTTTGTTCAAACTGTGGTCAAACTACTTATTCAAGAAATATTAGTGTTACTAAATAATTATTCAACAATATTTGTGTTACTAAATAATTATTTTAGTTTTTTGAATTTTGGTCAAATTTGGTCAAACTTTGGTCAAACTATGGTCAAACTACTTATTCAAGAAATATTAGTGTTATTAAATATTTATTGTTTTTACAATAATAGTTTCAAACTCAAACGGTGAAACGTGTGACCTAATGCTCAAGCTAAACTCTTGAGGGTTAATAGGATTGACAGCTTACTATTGTCAGGAAAACAACAAGTGCAGACTTGGAATCTAGGGGGAATAGAACTCTAAAGTTAAGCGTGCTCAGGCTGGAGTAGTGGGAGTATGGCCGACCGATCGGGAAGTTAGACTATTTGGAATGAGTGATCCACACTTGAGCAGTTAAGAGGGGTGATTAGAGACTAAATCATCAAATAGTTCAGAAAATTGAAAATCGAAAAAAAATCAATTTTTTTGTTTTCCAAAATTTTCAAAAAAAATATATTTAGTACCACGGCGCGAGCTCATGCCACGTGGTGAGCCTTTACTGGCAGTTCGTGTTGAACCGGTACTAAAGGGGGGGGGGGGGCTTAGGTCTCCACCCTTTAGTGCCGGTTGCAAACCGGCACTAAAGGCCCTTGCGAACCGGTATTAAAGCTCCGTTTTGTACTAGTGGGTCAGGAAGGTTTTCTGACTCCATGGATGGCCGTGTAATCTTCGGATAGGATCTACCGCACCATAGGCCAGTTTGATTTAATTTTGTTGTAAAACGATGTTTATTTTTGGTTGTATTGGACTTGATCGATGTGTGCATCGTGCTATGCAGAGGCCAGGCATTTATTTGATGTGGTTGTATCACCTCGATATATCAATTCAACGAAATGTCCTTTATCGAATAATCAGCTAGCAATACACACTTCTCTTGTGCGAGTGTAAATGTTAGATGCATCAATGTTGATGTTTGGATGAAGGAGATGGAGCAAAAGAACAATAGATTGGTAAAAATAATATGTACCATGTATCCGCTTGATGTAATGGACCGGATCCTTTGATACATGTATAGTTTAAAGAGCACAATATTTTTTCAGCCAAGGAGAAAAAATCCCCACATAAGCAAGAGCTTCATCTCAAGCAAGTGAAAAAGGAAGAGTTTTGTCGCGAGAAAATCTATTTTTACAAGGGGCAACCCCCTCAATAGACCAAAAAGGAACATATATATAGTGTAGAACAGGGAGACGACTCAGACCATCGATGCGCTTAGGAAGAAAATTGTCCAGTCACGCGAGAGCTTTTGCCATGATAGACAAATGGTTACCGGGAGTTTTTCCTCATCGCACACAACTTGATGTCATGGGTGAGCCAAAGGGATCAAGTTCCTTAGATGTCAGGGCTTTGTACATCATAAAGATGCAGAGATCAGGGGTGACCCTCCTTTTCTAAAAAAGAAAAGCTTGATGCCAGGAGTGAGTGGCTGTGGGAGTCTGTTAGCAAGCTTCAAACTAGCCTAGATAGCCTTCAAAAGAGAAGCACTACACCTACGGACGATTTCTACGGGAGTTTAATTATGGCAGCAGTTGACAAGGTGTGATTGGAAATGGAAGAGAGAGGGCCACCACTAGAAATAGGGGGGGCGATTCACGGGGAGACGAGTGCGTGTGTCAATTCCGTAGATGCTACCCGTAAGTCTGGTATTTTTGTGATCACAATATGGGCAGGAAGGAATATATTCGGTGATATATGCATGCACCCACTTCGTATGGCAGCCTCACGGCATTATTTTGTTTGTTATATAGGGTACTATACTAGGCATGCCCTTTTCAAGCAGACCTAATTACGCCGGGACATTTTAAAAGGGAAACAACTACTATAGTTCCTATTACAATTCATAGCTTTGTTTTTATCACGCCTAACTTATACTTTATCTAGTGAGCAGTACACCTGATGTCCTCCAGCTCCACAGCTCTCATGATAAATTGCAAACATGTAACTTACCTGATCTCACGGCTAACTAGTAGGTTAGCTACAATGGAGGGTGGCAATTTCAGCAGAGCAACCTCAACATTATTTGAGGATTGTTATCACATCCGCTAATAAAGGGGAAGTTGAATGTCAAAAAAAATAGTGATCACGGGCAAAAAAAGGTGACTTTGATCTACCGCTGCCCGACAAGACCATGGACCCCCTTTCCCCAGCTATTGATTTCGGTGATGGAAGGGGACGGGGACTCCAGTGCTTCGTTCAGGTGGTGGTAGGGTTAGAATATTAGGGTTTAGCCTCTAAGGGGCTGTGGCGAGATGATGGTGTCATCGTCAGCGTGGAATAAGGTATCTCTGCATCGCCATTGTTATAGCCTCTTCATATCGTCGGGATGTATGTGGAGGATAGTGTGCCCCAAAAACTGGTTCTCTAGTTTAGCCTTTTCTTTTGCAAGTTCGTCTCGGTGGCGCTATCATACGGAGTGGACAATGTGACTATACATTTGGTCCTCCGGCTCCCTCTCTGTTCGAAGAAGTTTGACCAGCCTCTGCCATGTTGGGGAGTGTGTGAGATTTGTGTTCTCCAACTCTGTCTGGATGGACTGGACATTTTACATGCCCTCATTAGTGTTTTCTTCTTGGGTCACACATTTTGTACACAAGTCATGTCCGTCGATACCTTCTGTTCTACATCGATTACTTCTGAGTCGCTGTGTCTACAAGTTTTTGGATTTCAACAGGTTGGCTCCACTGGGATGGAGACCTAGAGGTGGCAATGAGCTTCCCTGACGATGCACCACTTGTGGATGTAGGAGGAAGAAGACTTCGACACCCCCAATGACTTAGATTGTTTTGAACTTCAGTAAGGGCGTTTTTGTAAGGGTATGTACTACTTAATATGTTTTCAAAAAAAGTAATGTATTTGGATTTCAATAATATTACTTTTGAAAATTCCATAAATTATATAGTGCATATATAAACTCTGTGTGTGTGTGTGTGTGTGTTTAAGTATATTTTAATAAACATTAAATAATCATGGTAGATATTTCTAAAGTATTCACGCTGACCAACATCTTAAGGACACGGCTATTTGCAAAACGTTCTTTTATGTGTAGAAAGTTCCAACCAACCAGTCTATACCCACACATAATGATATAACGAATATCTGGTGCATCATTATCCAAGTCTAGTTGCATGACAAGTAGCTCAATGCCACCGGTAGATTGTAAGTTTCCATCAATCTTATCAAGCACTTCATCAAGACAATCGAAGTGTGAACGAGAAACATAATAGATGACTGTGAATTAAGTCGTCTTTATTGGTGGAAGGGTTCTAGATACCCTGTGTTGGCAAAGATAGTAAGACGGTTCCTAACTATACTAGCTACCTTCATATCTTCAGAATCAACTTTCAGAACCGCTGGAAGTGTTTTAGATGACTTTAGGAGCTCTCTAAACCGGGATTGCATTTATGGATTGGTGTGTGTTGCAAGTTATATTAAGGGTGCATATTAAGACAAAGTGTTGTGGTATGATTTCCATATTTTTGTTACACATTAACTCTCTTATGTTATGTCATGGCTAACTTTCAAAAAAATTAGGACAGGGTGGAGGATGAGGAGGAGGATGTTCTGACCATGATGTTTTGGTGGATTGCAACTATAAAAGTATTGGTAACTACATTAGTTTCCACAATTCTTAAAAAAAAAAAGAGCCAACATTTGCAAAAACTATTCAAACTATTGTTACATGTAGACTCTCATGTGGATGTTGCTATTTGGTGTATGGAGAATGGAGATGGATCATATGCGGTCTTATCATGTGGATGTTTCTATATTTTGCATTGGATGTATCAAAGGCTATGACCGCCAGCAAAAGGCATTTGCATCCAGCTGATGCTGCATTTGGGACCTTGCAACAAAGAAAAGATCCCCTTTTGGTAAGAGATTTAGGTGGGCCCAGAATTGTCAGGCAAAGGTGCAGTGAAGGAGGAGGTCTTCAGCAAGCCATACGCAAGAAGCGGACGTATGAGGGTTGCCAAAGCAGTTTTTGCCCCGGCGCACACAACTTGCTGTGATGGTTGTCGTGGAGGAGAGCGTCCGTTGAAGGTAGGCTGCTAGCTAAACTACAAGCTCTCACCGTATGGAGAGTTAGGTACACCTCATTTAGATATTCAGTGATACCTTATCTAGTGACTGGTAGGCAGGTACGCCTCATGTGCTTTATCTTCACAGCTCACAAGAAAAACTCAGCTTCTTTGTAGGTACTACAGACATGTGAACACTAGCTAGTAGGTTCGCTGAATATCATCTCACGTGCATGATTGCTTGGTATTTTGTCTCATGAGAGCGATACGTCTGGTGGCATGCATCAAGTAGATTTCCGTTCCTGCCGACATGTACATAGAAGTCAACAGTTTTGTTTTCATCAGAAACAAGCTGCTCAAGATGGCGGTTTTGCATCTAGTCTACTAGTCATCCTGTTAGTACAGTACATTTCTGTCTATTAAGCTGGATCGGAGAGTATATTGCATTTCTATGATTACTACTGTGCATAGGAGTACATGATAGCTACCAGGGCCGGGCCGGCAAAATTCTGGGCCCTGTGCTAAACTCTAAAATAAGGCCTATTTCCCTACAAAGATCAAACTATAAGCAATTTATCTACAACTCGATGATATTGATTTAAATCACCTAATTTTAATTTTCTTCTCATGTCTAATAATTATATTCATATTCTCTACTCTCTAGAGGACAAAACTTGGATCTTGAAACACAACGTCTGGACGAATTGATATATAAGTATATAAATGATGAAAAATAGCAAAATTAAAGGTATACACATCAAACGGTTAGCAGAAAATTATTTATAGACCTAAAACTGTGGAACTCACAGATTCAAATTTGGCCCTGTCGGATGCCCTGGATGAGGCGTGACTGCGTGAGGGACTGACGGAGAGGCGAGAGATCGATCAAATTTCGGACGTTCACGTCGACAAAGATGACACACCCTTAATTAGTATTATCTGGATTGTAAAATGAAAGTGGCAACGAGCGAACTAGCACCTGTCCAGTGTGATTTAGAGATTGAATTGATTAGGTCGATTTAGCACTTCGCCTGACCACGGGTGTGTGCCTGCCCTCTCACCTGCTGTAGACTGTAGTTGCTGCTGTCCATCGCTGCGTTGAGGGCCCTGCCGATGCTGGCGGCGCCGGGCCTCTGCTGCGTCCTCGGCCTGCAGTTGCCGGCCATCTGCTGTGCCGTTAGGGTTAGACTGTAGATCGGGAATTCGGGATTACTACTCCTGCACTCACGCATTTGTTTTTCTGTGTGCGAACGATCGGTATTCTCCAGGCGTGCGGCGCTATGCGGGCCGTTCGGCCTGCTGGGTGCGTCTGTCATTAACTAACATGAAGGCCTAGTTACTAACTAGTAAGCTTGCACGTGCAACGCACGTCTCTACTAAAACACATACGAAATATAATAACTCTATCACTATCACTATTTAATCATGGTACATAGATGTTTCTCCTGTATCAGAGAAATTACTATCACTATTTGTCCTTTATCACGGACATAACTTCATAGCATGTTCCGTCTACGATTTGTCATCATTGTATCCAATTTTAACTAAATATGAGGTATATTATTTTCAATCAAAAACTATATCAAGCTTATTTTCTTCTATTTGGTTCGTATGAAAGGGTCATTACAGTATACACCAATAAACTCTGGCAGCTTCGCCTTCCGCACACCCAATCAACTCTGGCAGCCATGAATGCGATGACGGTTTCTGCCTTGTATGTTGTGTGTGGTACCAAGCAGAGTTGCATTCTTCCCCATCCATAAAGGCAACAACATGTTGCGGTGAATAATGGCCACTATGCAATAAAACTAAACAAATAATAGTTCAAACCGTAAACAAAATAAGAAGGATAGTTCAAACCATAAACAAAGGAAGGGATATATCTCATCGAATTTTGAATTTATATTTATAGCAAAATTCAGTATAGGTTAAATTTAGTAGCTTCAAAATAATATACGATTGATACACATAATTTTTGCTTGTGCTTACAAACAATACAAATTGGAAATGTATGTCAGACTGCAAGTACATTACAGACAGGTAAAAGCATCTTACGGAGTTGTGTATGTTAACAGCAACTTAATTTATGAAACGTTTGGCCCAAGAAAATAACATGAAAATAGATCGAAGCACACATACCACCGAGGCTGGGTGGAATCTTGTCAGTGCTGAAAGCATCCTTTGACGCACAATAGACTGTTCGAAGGACCTGAATATGCACAATATCCATAATACTTGAATCTTGTTAGAGATATACGGCATGCCTCTAAAGTATCAAAATCTGTTTCTGAACAGAAATAGATTGTGATAGCATACGGATCAGGAAATATACAACATACTATCACCCAATCCGATGCAGATGGGTGATGAGTTCACTCGATCTTCCCGTCCGACGACTTTGATATAGTTTATGCACAATCACACATTCTCTGAAGAAATATATTTTGCACAATAAAACATTCTTTGAAGAAATATTCTGCACAATAACACATTTTCTGAAGAAATATTATGCACAATAGATTATAGTTTCTGCACGATAGCTAAAAAAAATGCACAGTAGCTCAAAACATCAGCACAGCAACACATTCTCCACTATATCACTGCATATGTAGTGTGCATATATCAGACCAATGGCCTTTTTTTGTTGCGAAGTGTATCAACCTTCTTTTCTTTGCAGAGTGCATCAAGTAGAACATCATCATCCGTGTGCTTGTAATTGCCACTTGATCGTGCCCATCGTGCCCAATGAGAGACCAAATACAGATTTCTTTGAAAATGCATCGAGCACACAAGACGCCAGCATCAATGCATCAAACATCTCCACTTCTGATCAAGGCCTTGAATCAATTATCAAACACCACACAAGCATTGACTCAAGACACAAATAGATCCAACGTGAGCTATTCAATACATTCTGGAAACTGCACATATTTAACCGGCAGTACCAGGGAGCAGCAACAAACTACAATTGTGTAGAACATCTGAATCGATCCCGGTGCACATACAGGCGCCGCCTCTGAATGCCCAAGTCAAACCTACTTCGCTCTGGGAAGATGGTTGGTTCTGCACTTCTGCCACAAAGGCCAGCTGACGCGACGCCGTTCAGCCCTAGCCGAGAGACGCGAGACAAAATCGGGAATAGAGATTGTGGAGTAGACTCAGTCCATCACCCGCGTGTGCCCTTCCGCTTGTCGTCGACCTTCGGCCACCGCACCCCTTTCGGAAAACGACCCAGCTCCCTCAACCCTTGCCGCGCGTGCCGTACAGCGGCCACTTGAGACCACAAATACAGGAGGAACATGACAAAGGCAAGAGTGCTTATTATCTGAACCTGCATTCGTGCTCCCGTGCAGAGACCGTCGTGCTATCGTGTGTCCAATGAATGTCCTATGCACAAACAACACAAACAAGGATCGAAAGGGAGAAAGATGACATGGTCGCTACCTTCTAGGCACCGATGGATGGAGCGGCCCCTTTGCCGAGGAGATAGTGGTGGAGGAGGGCGGACTGGCAGCAGGGAGCACGATGATGGCCGAGGCTCCGCGCCACGGTCACACGCGTAGCGTTGTTCGCCGGCCGCCATGTCCCCAATGGCGGACGGCAACATGACGGGCCACCGCAGGTCCATCATGGACGCGAACGCCGGGTGGCCAATGATGAACGACCTCCACGGGCAGGCCGGACGCCGCGGAGCATGTCGAGGACAGCGCCCCACAGCTGCAGCTGCAACATGTCCCCGTGAAGCCGCATGGACGACAGCAGGTGTTCGGCATCGATCCCGGGTCATGCCCGCGGAAGAGGCAACGTTCACGACGACCGTGCCTAGCCAATGCGTCTTCAGCGGGCCGTAGCATTCGGCGAGGCTCCCTAGCGATCAGTGCGGCAGCTTGCCTATGAGGCTACGACGTCGAGGAGCTTGCCGATGATCGAAAGCGGCCACGCCCTAGGACCCCAGGTGGAAGGTGGCATCCGAATCTGAAACAAATCTGCACAATGTTTGGACTCAAGGGATGCATGCATATCTCCGTTAATATCTCGAGCTTGTTGTTGCCGTAGCTCCGTCTCTCTAGCTCGCCCTGGCACTCTCTCTGCTCTCCCTCACTTGCCGTGGCACGAACCAACGAAGAAGAAGGAGGTGGAGAAGAACACAAGCACAGAGAGGACATGGTGGTGTTTTCCCGGCGCACGAACGCCACCGCCGCAACCACGGCTATTCCCTCGAGCACGAACTCGAGCCACACCACAGCGAGCTACACAGGCCGGGAAGACCTTATACACGCGCGCGCACGCGTGCCACACCGCGCCTACAGCGCGCCCACTCACCCCAGTCGCCACGCCCCGCGCTCCACGGCTCCCGCGCCCGCCGCGCACACACACGAACGGACGCGACCGGGTCCAGCGCCAAGCGCTGTCACCCTCCCGCACTCCTCGCTAACCAAAGCACGCACCCACGCGCACATACGCGCTGACCCACGCACACACGCACACGACCCCGCCGCGGACCCGACGCGCCCGACACGCCCGGCGCGTGCCCATACACGCGCCCGACGTGCCCGACCTGTCGCCGCGGCTTATTCTGGCCAACACTCACCCCCTAAGCTGCGGCTCAGAGGAGGCCGACGTCCTCGACGCCGCCGTCCGCCAGCAGCGCGCGCTCCACCGCGCCGTCGTCGTCGTGGTCGTTGTAGCCGCCACCGCCCTGACGTCGCTGCCGCGCCTGCCACTGTGCCGCCCTGCCTCGTCGTCGTCGTCTCGGCGCCATGGAAGCCTCTGCTGCGCCTCCGGCACGAGCCGCCGCCGCTCGCTGCCGCTGCCGAAGCCCGCAGCTCCGTGCGCCACCGTGCCGCGTCTCCGTGCCACGCCACACTGCGCCTCCACGGCCGTCGCGCTGAGCCGCCGCGGCCTCTGCACCACGACGCAGGTCCTCCGCGACCTCCTCGCCTCCGCGACCGCCGCTGCTCGACTCGCTACGCACCGCAGCCGATGCCTCCATGTCCGCCGCGCTCGCCGCGCGCGCCGCGGACGCCGCCGCACGCCACGGCCGCCCTGAACCCGATAGCTCCGATACCAATTGTTGTTGCCGTAGCTCCGTCTCTCTAGCTCGCCCTGGCACTCTCTCTGCTCTCCCTCACTTGCCGTGGCACGAACCAACGAAGAAGAAGGAGGTGGAGAAGAACACAAGCACAGAGAGGACATGGTGGTGTTTTCCCGGCGCACGAACGCCACCGCCGCAACCACGGCTATTCCCTCGAGCACGAACTCGAGCCACACCACAGCGAGCTACACAGGCCGGGAAGACCTTATACACGCGCGCGCACGCGTGCCACACCGCGCCTACAGCGCGCCCACTCACCCCAGTCGCCACGCCCCGCGCTCCACGGCTCCCGCGCCCGCCGCGCACACACACGAACGGACGCGACCGGGTCCAGCGCCAAGCGCTGTCACCCTCCCGCACTCCTCGCTAACCAAAGCACGCACCCACGCGCACATACGCGCTGACCCACGCACACACGCACACGACCCCGCCGCGGACCCGACGCGCCCGACACGCCCGGCGCGTGCCCATACACGCGCCCGACGTGCCCGACCTGTCGCCGCGGCTTATTCTGGCCAACAGAGCTTTAATTGATTTCCTTGCATGCAGGGTCATCGCTTAATCACCATCAAGGAAGAAAGGAAACTGCTGGAAATTTGCTCCTGGGATGTAGCGATCGTTAGGTGTTGTCGTGTTGAGTTGTCTGGCATGACGTGCAAGGGCAGGTCTGCCAGCAGAACATTTCAACTCAACCGTTGAACTCACAGATGTAACGTGGGCAGTTGGATGTGATTTAGCCTGCTAAATCGGACGTTCATGATTTCTCTGTGTGTACTTTGCGGTGTGTCCGTAGGAAAACTCAGGTTTGCTCTTTTAATAGTAGTAGAAGATGTGCACTTCTGCTAGCTGGGCCCCCTGCCACCTAGGAGGCCCTGTGCGACCGCACAGGTCGCACGCCCCTGCGCCCGGGCCTGATAGCTACAAGTTGTGGTACATAAAAGAGTACACGAGGTCCAAGCTTAAAACAGAAGCCCCAATAAGAGGGAAATTCATGAGGGTACATGATTACACATTATTTGTTGTCCAGAGTAAACAAGCTTTGGAGGGAAATACATGGAATATTCCCCTAAAAAAAGAAATACTCCTACATGGAATATGCTAAAGGGTTGGGCATGCTGTGCTGCGCCGTTGGTATTGTTGAGTTTTCATTCAAAGAATTACTCCCTCTCTTTCGAAATATAAAGTGTATTAGTTTTTTGATGAAAAGAAAAACCACATTGAGTTTGATCAAATTTGTACAGAAAGATATCAGTATCCATAATACCAGATTGGTATAATTAGATTCATCATAGATGATTTTTCATATTTTATTTATTCAGAGTTGTGGATGTTTGGTATTTTTGGCTCTGAATTGACCAAGTTAAATAAATATGACTTTTCAAGAAACTAATACGCGTCATATTTTTGGAACTAGGGCATTATTTGGTTTGGCTAGTGGGGGAGATGATGGAGTGTGTGTTCCATTTTATGTATAATGCAGTGTTTTGGTGAGCCTTTCACGGTGTGATTGTGTGTTATCTGCTAATTAACCCATACTTATGTGGGGAACTTTTCTGCGTCGATGTCCCCATGTACTATTTTGGTACTACAATATCACATGCTGCACTTATTTTTTTAGATTGTGAGGGGGTGTACTGGATTGATATGTGTTTATAGGTTGGTTGCTCCCGATTGATTTCTTAAAAGTATTGTCCCGGCCAAAATTATAACCAAATTAAGAATTGAATATCTCAGTCGAATGAAAAATATCCAAAATTAATGACCATCGTGAACTAAAAGAATTGATTGAGAGAACTTCTTGAGAAATTGTTGATTTGGTCAAAATAGAATTACCCTATTCCAAATTGAAGACCTCAATTGATTGTGAGGCCTGAAAAATAGGTTTATAAGCCGGTTGCTCCCGATTGATTTGAAAAGTCGTTGACCCGGTCAAAATCATGACCCAAAATTATGGAGCATGATGAACTACAAGAATTGAATGAGAGAGCTTCTTGAGAAATTGTTGACCCGGTTAAAATCGATTATGCATGCACTCACGTGACATCATATGGAGGCCTCACACCCTACCGGAATAACAGTGAAAGCCGAGTGCCTAGAGTACACGGCTAAGACCCGAAAGATACTCCTACCGTTTTGGAACTGACTTAATTACATGGCTGTAAATATCGTAGAACGATTGTTCTATGGTTTCTGGGGGAAAAAACATTATGTCTATTCAAAACAGACAACTATTGATTCATTTCTATTACAGCTCATAGTACTACCTCGTCTTGGTTTATAGATCCCCTATGTAGTTTGTGCCAAATTTTGACCAAAGATTTAACTAACAAAACGTCAATGCATGTCAACAAAAATTATATTGTTGGATTCGTATTTAAATATAGTTTTTAATTATATAATTTTTGGTGACATGCATGAACATTTTGTTAATTCAATCAATGGTCAAAATTGAACATGAAATACAATGGAGATCAATGAATCATTACGGATGTAGTAATGGTGTATCCAGCGACCAACCCAATGGCCCAGGATGCTCTAGGAATAGAAATATTCACACGAGTTTTCTTATGCTATACAGGCTATGGGAAAATTCAAAGGTCCATGTATCTCCCTGTTCGCCCTCTAGCTATAATCCACTGGCTCGTAGCTCAGTTTTCTCACACCTAATATGTACCTTATCTAGTGACTGATACACCTCATGTACCATATCCTCAGCTTACAAGAGGAATTTGCAGCTTCTTTCTAACTAGCTAGTACTTGGCTATATGAGACTGCCCTTGCATCCTAGTAGTAGCCTAGTAGGTTCACATAATATCATCCAGCCAACATGTTGCTAGATATTTTGTCTTGCTTGTGAAGTTGTGATACTTGTGCTGGCATCAAGTAGTTTCTTGTCGCCATGTAGAAATTAATATAATGATTTTCGTCATGGCCAAGTCGACAGAGAGGTGCTCCACGAAGATGATGGTTGTAAATATAGTCTACCAATCATCCTGTCACAGTACCATGCATCCATGTATTACGTTCTACACAATAAACTGCAGCAGAATACAGTGCCTTTCTGTAATTAGCACAATAGCTATGCATAATACATTGCTACAAGCTGTACTTAATCTGTTCAAAATATATAAGAAGTATTAATCTTTCAAGCACTCAAACATTTATATGTTTTACCACATTTATAGAACAAAATATGAAAAGTATATTTCATGCGTTTAGGATGGGCTGCACCGTAAACAGCCATACCAAACCCAGTCATCATCTTCAGACTGTATGTGGAAAAATAATCCCCAACGTTGATCTTGTATACTACCATTTCACATGTGTTTGGGGTACATCATGATGTGTTTTTAGACTGCATGATGTAATATGTTAAAATTGTATTAGAGGGGAATCTCAAACTTTTAGTAAGCTTGGTGCTTCCTAATTACCTTACAAATATGTTGCAATGAAGAAGTTCCTCGACGATATTGACCTTATGTTTGGTGGAACCTTTGTTTGCCTTTCTTCTTTAATATATAATACGCACACTTGTGCATATTCGAGAAAATAAAAGATATTGACCTTATATATATTTTTGTCTCGCTCGATTGCTAGAAATTGGTATGTTTCTAAATATTTGTTCCACTCCCAGCCAGACACCACGTATTATTTGCTAATTAATGTGTATAACCGGGTAGAATTAGTCGGCTTAAGAAAAGTCAGCATCGTCTTTACATTAAGCCGGTCACAATGCATCGTCTCTTCCGAGCCATTCCATGCCATCCACACCATCGTATTCTTTGAGCCATTCCATGTCATCCACACCATCATATTCTTTGACGTCCGCATATAATATATTCCTATCATTTTTGGTGTCCCTATTTCTCTTTGGTCAATGGAACTGTAGTCACACGGGATCACTCCATTATTATTCTACCTAGGTATGGCATGGGTGAGGGCATCCCAACCCACAAATTTGCTCCCGCATTCGTCTGTCGACGGGGGATCAGCCGCGGATACGAATAAGGAAACCGGCCATTCAATGTGATCCGCATACATCCGGCCTGAACTTTTTTTATAACCCACACGCTCAAGTAGCCACATATATAGTCTAGAATATTGCAAATGTTCAAATGCAATAGTAAATAAGTTCAAGTATTATACTCTAACATTGTTGTCGCTTTTATCCACCATAGATGCTCAATCAGATGTTCCTTCAGTTGCTCGTGAGTTGCTCAATGCTGAATCTGTTGATGCATTTGAACAAACTCTTCAAATGTGGCAGGTCAAGAAGTTCGATAGGATCACCTATGTACTCAAATTCAAGACCCGCGGCAACATCCTCACCTTAATCCTATATGCTCATGATGTGCATGATCGCACAACATGTCACCACCTCCCACAAGGTCTTCGGATCCCATTGTTTAGCAGGTCCACGTACACAAGACAGGCCTATAGAACTCCAAATACCTTCTCAACGTCCTTTCTAGCTGCTTCTTTACTTTGGGCAAAGTGAGACCATTTCTGGCCATCTATGTTAGAGATTGTGTTCACAAAGGTAGCCCGTGTAGGATGCATACCATGAACCAGATTGCAATCATGTTGTACTCATACCCATTGACAGTATAGTGGCAAGGAGGAGTTTTTCCTTCAGTCAGCCTAGCAATCAATGGTGATCGTTGCAGCACATTGATGTCATTGTGAGATCTAGGTATGCCAAAGAAAGCACGCCAGATCCAATGATTCTTTGATGCAACTGTTTCAAGAATGATGGTGGGCTTCTTAACATGAACCTGATATTGCTCCCGTGGAGCTTTTAGGCAGTTCTTTCATTTCCAATGCATACAGTCAAGAGATCCGAGCAAACCTGGCCACCCTCTTGCTTCCGAGATTGCCAAGACCCTATCAGTGTATGCCACAATAGGTTCTCTCGGGTACTAAGGGCCAAACACCTCGGCCATGATAGTTGCAAAATGACCATGGCATCTCCGCATGTGCTCTCAGACATCTATAGGTACTCGTCCCATGAATCAGCGGCCATGCCATATGCAAGCATCCTTAGTGTGGCCGTGCACTTCTGGTAACCAGAGAAACCAATCATTCCCACGATGTTCTTCTTCAAGATGAGGTAGTCATCAAAGGACCGGACGCCATGGTAGAGACAATTGAATACCCTTTGTTGCATCTAGAAGCGCCGGCGAAAATTGTCAGCACAAGGGGCATTCGGGGCAAAGTAGTCATCCATCAGGGGGCATCAAATGCCCGCGCACCCTACTGCGCTTGAGCACTCCGCGTCTGTGAGGACCGCCTGCGTCATCATCGTCTCATCCCTGTTGTCCTTCTCGACGGACGAGCCGTCGGATGACTCGACATAGTGATCATATATGTATTCCATTTCCGAATACATTCCTTCAAACAAGAAGGGACAAAAATTTAGCACGGGCATCTCACTGAACAGTTGTCGGGCATGGTGAGTATCTAGGAGCTGATGGTACCTGCACGGCAATCCAAGGAGAGGTGTAGATTGGCGGAGCAGCAGAAGCTTCTTGGAGCCCGGGTGTACCGATGGAGGTGCCGGACTCGTCGAGTTCTGGCAAGGGTGTGGCGGGGCGGCCGGGGTGGTGGAGCTGTGACAAAGGCAAGAGAGAAAAAGTGAAGGAGGGAAAATGGAAAGATGGAGGCGCGGCATCTGAGAGGGGTTTTGGGTCAGTTGGGGGTGTCGGAGTCCTACATGTGTACTGTTCGAAC
>LR738715.1:23919239-23932949 GCA_902687465.1 Secale cereale | reverse complement strand
CCCCCACACACCTAGTTAGTCTCGGGTTTGCCGAAAAAAATGTGTCCGGGCTGCTTGGCGGAGCGATACAGGACCACGTTCGATGGCTAAACACGTCCAGATCGTATAGTGCGGACGATTGCTGGAGGTTTGAGAGTCCGCTCTAGAGATGCCCTGACAAAAGGCGTCTCTATGCTTGCATACCGCAATCTCCTCTCTCTTATTTGGTTACCTCCCCAGCTCAACCCAGATCCTACGGGGCAGCTGACAACAAGCAATAATGGACTAGAAGAAGTTTGAATTGACTTGGAGGAGCTGCAGCTTGAGTCCACGGATTTCAGTCGACACACAACAACAAAAACCAAGTTTGAATTGGGAGGCAGTTGTGGGCCTTGTATCCACGGAGTAACAGTACCGAACCACTTGCAACGCGTGCTTACACACACACACTATAAGATGACATGCACCACCCGAGCAGTTTTTGCCAAGAGCACTTGCGAATCAATTGCATCCCAAACAAGGTTTCCTACGCATAGTTGTTGCGTTTGTGCATATATAGCCTACTTCAGCTAGATCCATGGCCAAATGCTGGCTGCTGCTCCACTTGTTGGCGTTCCTCTTGCCAGCGGCCAGCGCTACCTCGTGCCACGCCGATGACCTCCGCGCGCTGCAGGGCTTCGCCGGGAACCTCAATGGTGGTGGCGTGCTCCTGCGTGTCATCTGGTCTGGCACCTGGTGTTGCGGCTGGGAAGGTGTGAGCTGCGACGGCACAAGTGGACGCGTCACAGCGCTTCGGCTCCCCGGGCACGGGCTTGCCGGGCCCATCCCTGGAGCATCTTTGGCGGGCCTCACACAGCTGGTAGAGCTAAACCTTGCCAACAACAAACTGATCGGCACCATTCCATCATGGATTGGTGAGCTTGATCATCTTTGCTACTTGGATCTCTCTGATAATTCATTGGTTGGCGAGGTACCCAAGAGATTGATACATCTCAAGGGCCACACCACCACTGGTCGTTCACTGGGTAACAGAAGAACACTCCAACAACAACAGCCAAATATCATATCCGGGACCAACAACAAAGTCCGATCTGGTAGAACCAATGTTGTCTCCGGGAACGACAACACTGTCATATCTGGGAACAACAACACAGTCGCTGGGAGCAACAATACCATCACAACCGGGAGTGACAATACCGTAACTGGGAGCAACCATGTCGTATCTGGGAGCAAACATATCGTAACTGACAACAACAATGTTGTTTCTGGGATTGACAATAATGTATCTGGGAGCTTCCACACCGTATCCGGGAGTCGCAATACCGTATCAGGGAGCAACAATACCGTATCTGGGAGCAACCATGTTGTGTCGGGGAGCAACAAAGTCGTGACAGGAGGTTAATAGTTAGTCTGTCGGTGTTGCTCACAATCACTTGTGGGGGCCAATCGTGTTTTGTAACTCCATGGATGTAGCACCCTTTTCCTACTTTAAATAAAATTTCCAAAATTATCTTACATACCAAACCTGTTTGCTTATGGACAAATTTGCATCGTGGATGTATGCATGTCATGTGTTCAATTCTCTGTGATGTGTGATGCTTCCTTATCCTAATTCGGCATTTGGCATGTGGATCACATAGTGAATTATACGTGCTTAATATCAGCTAGATATACACACCTCTCTTGTGCAAGTGTAAATGTTAGATGCATCAATGCCGAATGCTCGGATGAAAGCAGATGGAGCGACTAGGCATCAAGCCTGGTAAGCTATCTCAATGAAAAAAAAACAGATGGAGCAAAAGGGCAGATATTTGTACAAATAATATATACCGTGTATCCATCTTGATCTAATGGACCAGATCCTTCGATACTGGTATAGTTTAACTATTACAGTAATTTTTTCGGGCAAGGACAAAATTCCCCACACAAGCAAGAGCTTCATCGCAAGCTGGTGAAAAAAAAGAGTCATAAGGGGAAAGCCCTCTCGATCGACCAATAAGGCAAGAGCATATATATAGTGCAGAGAAGGGAGCTGCCACGGAGCATCAATACGCTTAGGAAGAAAATTGTCCGGTTGTGTGAAACTTTTGCCTCGTTAGATAAATTGTTGCCCTCTCGATCGACCAAGAAGGGGACAAGACCGAGTACATTGGCATCTTCCTCAAGTGGTTGACCGACAACAATGATGATGTGGATGATGATGTTGATGACAACGATGATGACAACGAAGGAAGCGATGACGACGACGAGGATAATGATGATGACTACATGAAAGGTTCGTTGTCCTTTAAGCTCAGAGACACCAATGGTAAATCACCGGTGCACCAGATCAATTTTCAACATGTCTATGCCGCTAGTTGAAGTGTTGTCATCTGAGGTTTATTATTATTGCTCGCTAGTTGATTATGCCATTGATATGAGTAGTCTTGAGACCTGAAAGTTATTGTGAATGTGGTTAGTTCATGATCTTACTGAAAACCTGAATGTTGGCTTACATATTTACAACAACAAGAGCAAACAGAGTTTGTCAAAGTTTTTCTTTATCACTTTTAGTTTATCAACTGAATTGCTTGAGGACAAGCAAAGGCTTAAGCTTGGGGGAGTTGATACGTCTCCAACGTATCTAATTTTCCAAACACTTTTGCCCTTGTTTTCGATTCTAACTTGCATGATTTGAATGGAACTAACCCGGATTGACGCTGCTTTCAGCAGAATTCCCATGGTGTTGTTTTTGTGTAGAAATAAAAAGTTCTTGGAATGACCTGAAAATCCACGGAGAATTATTTTGGAAAATATAAAAAATACCTGCAAGAAGATTCAGACCAGGGGGCCAACACCCTGTCCACGAGGGTGGGGGTGCACCCCCCCTAGGGCGCACCCCCTGCCTCGTGGGCCCCCTGGTGCTCCATCGACGTATCCCCAGATCCTATATATTCACTTTCGGGGAGAGAAAAATCAAAGAGGAAGAATTGTCGCGTTTTACGATACAGAGCCGCCGCCAAGCCCTAATCTCTCTCGGGAGGGCTGATCCGGAGTCCGTTCGGGGCACCGGAGAGTGGAGATCGTCGCCATCGTCATCATCAGTCTTCCTCCATCACCAATTCCATGATGCTCACCGCTGTGCGTGAGTAATTCCATCGTAGTCTTGTTGGACGGTGATGGGTTGGATGGGATCTATCCTGTAATCGAGTTAGTTTTGTTAGGGTTTGATCCCTAGTATCCACTATGTTCTGAGATTGATGTTGCTATGACTTTGCTATGCTTAATGCTTGTCACTAGGGCCCGAGTGCCATGATTTCAGATCTGAACCTATTATGTTTTCATGAATATATGTGTGTTCTTGATCCTATCTTGCAAGTCTATAGTCACCTACTATGTGTTATGATCCGGCAACCCCGAAGTGACAATAATCGGGACCACTCCCGGTGATGACATTAGTGTGAGGAGTTCATGTATTCACTATGTGTTAATGATTTGGTCCGGTACTCTATTAAAAGGAGACCTTAATATCCCTTAGTTTCCAATAGGACCTCGCTGCCACGGGAGGGTAGGACAAAAGATGTCATGCAAGTTCTTTTCCATAAGCACGTATGACTATATTCGGAATACATGCCTACATTACATTGATGAACTGGAGCTAGTTCTGTGTCACCCTAGGTTATGACTTCTACATGATGAATTGCATCCGACATAATTTCCCATCACCGATCCAATGCCTACGAGCTTTTCCCATACTGCTTGTTGCTTATTTACTTTTCTGTTGCTACTATTACTAAAACTACAAAACACTATCGTTACTTTTATTGCCGCTACCGCCACTATCATATTACTTTGCTACTAAAACTACCTTGCTGCAGATACTAAGTTTCCAAGTGTGGTTGAATTTACAACTCATCTGCTAATACTTAAGATTATTCTTTGGCTCCCCTTGTGTCGAATAAATAAATTTGGGTTGAATACTTTACCCTCGAAAACTGTTGCGATCCCCTACACTTGTGGGTTATCACACCTCAAAGTTATTCTTTCTGATTGCTCTATTCAAGAGTCCGTAGTAAAATAACACGAAGCTATTCTTTCTATTCGATCTATCATAGAGTTCGTACTAGAATAACACCTTAAGATACAAATCAACCAAAACCGTAATGTCACCTAGATAGTCCATTGTCACCTCAAGTATCCGTGGGCATGATTATACGATATGCATCACACAATCTTAGATTCATCTATTCAACCAACACAAAGAACTTCAAAGAGTGCCCCAAAGTTTCTACCAGAGAGTCAAGATGAAAACGTGTGCCAACCCCTATGCGTAGATTCCCAAGGTCACGGAACCCGCAAGTTGATCACCAAAACATACATCAAGTAGATCACGTGATATCCCATTGTCACCACAGATAAGCACATGCAAGACATACATCAAGTGTTCTCAAATCCTTAAAGACTCAATCCGATAAGATAACTTCAAAGGGAAAACTCAATTCATCACAAGAGAGTAGAGGGGGAGAAACATCATAAGATCCAACTATAATAGCAAAGCTCGCGATACATCAAGATCGTGCCATCTCAAGAACACAAGAGAGAGAGAGAGAGAGAGATCAAACACATATCTACTGGTACATACCCTCAGCCCCGAGGGTGGACTACTCCCTCCTCGTCATGGAGAGCGCCGGGATGATGAAGATGGCCACCGGAGAGGGATTCTCCCTCCGGCAGGGTGCCAGAACGGGGTCTAGATTGGTTTTCGGTGGCAATAGAGGCTTTCGGCGGCGGAACTCTCGATGTAGGTTATTTTCCGGAGGTTTTAGTATATATAGAAGGTGTTGGAGTCGGGGACAAGTAAAGGAGGTCTCCGGTCTGTCCACGAGGCAGGGGGCGCGCCCCCTACCCTCGTGGGCAGCCCGTGGACCTTCTGGTCCTCCTCCGGTACTCTCTGGGCTTCTTCTGGTCCAAAAACGTCCTCGGTTGAGTTTCAGGTCAATTGGGCTCCTTTAATATTCATTTTCTGCGATCCTCTAAAACAAGGGGAAAACAGAAACTGGCACTGGGCTCTGGGTTAATAGGTTAGTCCCAAAAATCATATAAAAGTGTATATAAAAGCCCATAAAAAATCCTAGAAGGATAATATAATAGCATGGAACAATCAAAAATTATAGATATGTTGCAGACGTATCACTCCATCAACCGTGTCACAATCTTGACTAACCAACCTTTATGCTCTCATAACCGAGACGTGCGGCGGCAACACCTATTAACTCTCATCTTCTTAGGCATGTTGGTCGATCGGATGTGGTAGTAGCACACATTGGAGTAGGCATCATTAACACATTAACAACTTTAGCTTGCATCGGTTGAGAACGATTTTTACCTAGAAAAATACACACAACTCCTATTACAAAAATTGTAAATTAATGCAAATGGCTAAAATCCGTTATAAAATGAAAAAATATGATAAATTAATTATAAAATTAACTCCTCAAAGCTAGGACTGGTGATTATGTAGGCATATTATATATTGTTGAATGTTGATACATCATATACATGAAAAGAACATATAATTATTCAATTGAAACAAGATGAGGGTACAATTGTAGGGAACAAGAACCTAAAATTTTATATCATAGAGTTCCACAAAAAGCTCTTTGTGGCACCGGTGGAGAACTTTGTTTCGCTGAACGAGCATTTGGTTGGAGATTTACCGCAACTAGGAGCCGGTGAGAATGAGATACCGACGGCACCTTTCTCATATAAGGAGGTGTTCAAGGTGATGACACTAGTGAAGAATAACAAGGCATCAAGCCCAGATGGTTTTCCAACTGAATTTTATAAGAGATGTTGGGATAATGCTCATGTTGCATGATGTATTTAATGGCCAATGACACTTGTTCCGAGACAACTTTGGAACTATTGTGTTGTTTCCAAAGAAGGAGGAGGTGGTTTGATTGAGCAGTTCAAACCAATATTTATGCTTAACATGAGCTTTAAGATCTTTACAAAAGTTGGTATGAATCATCTCACAGAGATTGTGCATACTGTCCACTCATACATCTTTCATGCCAAAAAGACATATCTTGGAGGGCGGGATCATTTTTCATGAAACCTTACTTGAAATTCACTCAAAGAAACTAGATGGATTGGCATTCAATGTGGACTTCGAGAAGGCTTACCATAAAGTTAATTGACCATTTTTGCAACATGTATTGCATATGAAGGGTTTTGATGCGGCCTGGAGGAAGCTGCTTCAATCCTTTATACGAAAAGGAAACATAGGGATTAGGGTAAATGATGACATAGGTCATTGTTTCCGGATACAAGAGGGACTGATACAGGGGATCCAATGTCTCCTATCTTGTTTAATTGTATTGCTGATATGTCGGCAGTCCTCATTGGTTGAGCGAAAGAGGACGGTCAAGTGGGCGGGCTCAACCTTCATCTAGACAGTGGGGTGTCCATACTACAATATGCACATGATACATTTTTTCTGGCACATGATTTGGTAAAGGCTAGAAATGTGAAACTGGTTTTGTGTCTTTTCGAACAACTATTAGGTTTGAAAATTCATTTCAAAAAGAGTGAACTATTCTGTTTTTCGCGCTCCAAGGAAGAAAAGGAAAATTTAAGATTGCAGTTTGGGTGTGAGTTGGAGTCTCCCGTTCAGCTATCTGGGAATCCCAATTCAGCACCGAAAAATAACCAACAAAGGATGAAAGTGCATAGTAGACCGATTTGAGAAGAAACAAAGTTGCTGGAAGGGCAAGCTTATATCTTATGGTGTCCGCTAATTCTGATAAATTCAGTGCTCACAAGTATACCGATGTTCGTATTGTCCTTATTTGAAGTACCTGTGGGGGTACTAAAAAGGTTGTACTTTTATTGATCACATTCTTTCTGGCAAAGGATGTGACAAGATCTAAGTACAGGTTGGCTTAGTGGGCTACAATTAGTAGACCAAAAGACGAAGGGGGTTTAAGGACTAAAAAACATAAGCTAAATAACAAGTGTCGTCTCGGTAAATGGTTATACATGCTATCTGTTAAGGAGAAGGATGTGTGGATACAATTATTGTGTAACAAGAATTTACAATCCAAAACCCTTACACAAGAAATGGCGTAGTCGAATAATTCCCCTTTTTGGAAGGGGCTAATGCGAACAGAGGTTGCCTTTTTCAATAGGATCAAATTTATTATAGAAAATGGTAATACTACTAGGTTTTGGGAAGACACGTGGCTAGGGAGATGCCACTAGTCATACAATATCCAACCCTTTACAATATTTTACTCCCTCCGTTCATAAATATAAGTCTTTTTAAACATTTCAAATGGACTACAACATACGTATGTATTTAGACATATTTTAGAGTGTAGATTCACTAATTTTTCTCCGTATGTAGTCACTTGTTGGAATCTCTAGAACTACAAATATTCGGGAAGGGGGGGACTACAATGTAAATAAGTTTCCGTAAGTACAATGCTCGGATTGATTCCTTAAACATTCAGTTCAGGAGATCCCTGGTGGGGGAACGTTGGGATAGATGGCTACATTTTTTGCATAGGTTGATGGATGTTAACCTATATGATGAGCCAAATACACTACACTAAGAAGCTTTGGGTGTCAGGGGTATTCTCAATGAAATCTATGTATATAGATTTGATAAACACTAGTCCACTCCAAAGTTGCTTCACATTTGGAAATTAAGGTGCCTTTAAAAATAAAGGTCTCTATGGGGTTTGTTCACAAGGAAGTGATCTTTACTAAGCACTGTTGGGGAACGTAGTATTTTCAAAATTTTCCTACGATCACGCAAGATCTATCTACTAGATGCATAGCAACGAGAGGGGAGAGTGTGTCTACGTACCCTCGTAGACCGAAAGCGGAAGCGTTTATCAACGCGGTGGATGTAGTCGTGCACCTTCACGATTCGCCCCGATCTAGTACCGAACGTACGGCACCTCCGCGTTCGGCGCATGTTCAGCTCGATGACGTCCTCGCCTTCTTGATCCAGCAAGATGGGCGAAGTAGTAGATGAGTTTCGGCAGCACGACGGCGTGGTGACGGTTGTTGATGAAGAACAATCTCTGCAGGGCTTCGCCAAGCACTACAGAAACTAGACGGAGGATAAACTAGAGGGTCGGGGTAGCCGGCACACGGCTTGGTGTATCTTGATGTGTCTTGGGTGCTAGCCCTACCCCTCTATTTATATGTTGAGCCCTGGGGTCGAAACTTGGAGCAAAAGCCTCCTCAAAGTCGGTTTTGCCCGAAAGGAAAGAGTCCCACTCGGACTCCAGGGCTAGACGCCAGGGTTCCCGGCGTCTACCCCCTAGACGCCAGGGTTCCTGGCGTCTAGCCTCTGGTCTCCGCAAAACTTCCTTTTGCACTTTCCTAAAGCCTCGTGGGCTTTCCCCTTTGGCCCAAATAAAGTGTTCTCGTACCCAAACACTTCGGGAAACATCCGGAACCCCTTCCGGAGGTCAAACACTATTATCCCATATATTAATCTTTATCTCCGGACCATTCCGGAGTTCCTCGTCATGTCCGTGATCTCATCCGGGACTCCGAACAACATTCGGTCACCAACATACATAACTCATTCAATACTATATCGTCAACGAAACGTTAAGCGTGCGGACCCTACGGGTTCGAGAACTATGTAGACATGACCGAGACACTTCTCTGGTCAATAACCAATAGTGGAACCTGGATGCCCATATTGGCTCCTACATATTCTACGAAGATCTTTATCGGTCGAACCGCATAACAACATACGTTATTCCCTTTGTCATCGGTATGTTACTTGCCCGAGATTCGATCGTCGGTATCATCATACCTAGTTCAATCTCGTTACCGGCAAGTCTCTTTACTCATTCCGTAATACATCATCTCGTGACTAACTCATTAGTCATTTGCTTGCAAGGCTTATTATGATGTGCATTAACGAGAGGGCCCAGAGATACCTCTCCGACAATCGTTGATTAGTTCCAGCCATCTTCGTTGCCTCATGTTCAATTCGTTCTAGGTGAAAATATACTTCAGACTTTTATGGTCTGTGTATATCTCACACCGTTTCCCTAGGAGGTAATGCCGCCATGTCTTCAAGGCATGAACTACTGCTGCTAACTCAAGATCGTGAGTAGCGTAGTTCTCTTCATGAGGTCGTAGCTGCCTTGAGAGGTAAGCTATGACTCGTCCTTCTTGCATCAGAACGCTCCCCAATCCGGTTCGAGAGGCATCACAATATATCACGAACTCTTTGTGGATATCAGGTGTTGCCAGAACTGGGGCGGTGGTCAACCTCTTCTTGAGCTTTTGGAAGCTTTCTTCGCATTTTGGCGTCCATTCGAACTTCTTGTCCGTCTTCAGGAGCTGAGTCATTGGCCGGGCAATGCTAGAGAATCCTTCCACGAATTTGCGGTAATAGCCCGCAAGTCCGAGGAAGCTTCTGACTTCCTTGACGGTCGTTGGGGATTGCCATTGGGTCACAGCTTCGATCTTCGCGGGATCTACTGACAATCCTTCATCGGTCAAGACATGACCTAAGAATCCAACTTTATGCAGCCAAAACTCACATTTGCTGAATTTGGCGTATAATTGGTGCTCTCGAAACTTGTCTAGGACCATCCTCAAATGTTGCTCGTGCTCTTCCTCCGTCTTCGAGAAGACAAGAATGTCATCAATGAAGACAACAACAAACTTGTCCAAATATTCCATGAAGACTTTATTCATGAGATACATGAAGTAAGCTGGGGCATTGGTTAGTCCAAAGGGCATGACCGTGCACTCATACAGGCCATATCTTGTTACAAATCCCGTCTTCGGAATATCTTGGGGTCTGATCTTCACCTGGTAGTACCCAAATCTGAGGTGGATCTTGGAGAACACCTTGGCTCCGCTGAGTTGATCAAACAAATCTTCAATCTTGGGAAGTGGATACTTGTTCTTGATTGTAACTTCATTGAGGGAACAGTAGTCAATGCATAAGCGGATGGTACCGTCCCTTTTTGCCACAAACAGAACAGGTGATCCCCAAGGGGAGGCACTTGGGCGGATAAATCCCTTCCTCAACTGCTCTTCCAGTTGCTTCTTCAACTCGGCTAATTCTTCCGTCCCCATTCTATAAGGCTTCTTATAGATGGGTCCTGCCCCGGGCATGAGCTCGATGATGAACTCAATGTCACGGTCAGGGGGAATTCCCGGTAGCTTATCCGGAAAGACATCAGGATGCTCGCACACTACTGGCACTTGCTCCAGCCCAACTTCAGACAGACAGTTGACTTAAGCGGTTTGAGCAGAAGAGGAGTTGGGGGCAAACTTGACTTCGACTCCTTGGTCATTGGTCACAGTGACAGTCCGATTGGCATAGTCTAATAAGCCTTGGTGCTTGCTAAGCAAATTCATTCCTAGGATCACATCCAAGCCTTGTGATCTCAGGATGATAAGGTCTGCTAGGAAACCTACCCCCTTAATGACGATACTGACTCCCTTACAGCCTATCTTGGCTCTCATCTCTGCTCCGGGGGTTTGTACCACCTTGGGGTTATTCAGGGGTGTAGGGGTCATGCCACTTTTTAATGCAAATCTTTGAGTGACAAATGAATGAGTGGCTCCAGAATCAAACAGGACAGTTACAGGTGCTGAGTTGACAAGGAACGTACCCAGCACGACGTCCGGGTCTTCCTGGCTTCTTCAGCAGTGACGTGATTCACACGCCCCTTCCCATGGTTGGGCGGCTTGCGAGGAGCTTGGTTCCTTTGTGGCATCCCGCGACCTTGTCCTGGGTTCTGCGCATTGGGGCGCGGGGTATCGGGCTTCTTGTTGGGGCACACCTTAGAGATATGTCCCGACTGGCCACAACCAAAGCAAGTGACTTGGTTTGGGTTGTTGATCTTGTTGCCACCACTGTTATTGGGGTTGAATGCTGGCCTTGGGTTGGCATACTGCTGAGGCTGATAGTTGGTGCGAGGTGCGGGAGCTCTTGGCTGTTGATAGGTTGGCTTGACCGGGGCTGGCTGTCACGGGCGAGGCTTCTGGTTGCTGGAACTTGCCTTGCTGATCATCTTGCGCTTGCGGGTGTCTTCCAGAGCACGCCGCTTGTCTTCAAGCATGAGTGCTTTGTTCAGCAGATCAGGAAAGGTTGGGCAGTCACACACGACAAGCGAGTACTGCAGAGTCTGATTGAGGCCTTCCATGAAGTCCTCCCTTTTTGCAGCATCTGTGCTGACATCTTTAGGGCCATACCTTGACAGAACACTGAATGTCTGCATGTACTCCTTGATAGTGCCACTTCCTTGCTTCAGGGCTCGAAACTCACGCTTTTTGATAGCCATGATTCCGGAAGGAATATGGGCCTTGCGGAATTCTGCCTTGAAGTTATTCCAAGTGATGTCTTGCCCAGCATGCATGACCTTGAATCCATCCCACCAAGCTCTGGCAGTCCCGCCAAGGCAGTGGGCAGCATAAGCCACCTTCTTGCGGTCTTCGGTGCAACCGACTAGTTCCAGCAAGTCATAAATGGTGCGGACCCAGTCGTATGCATCCAGGGGTTCAGCAGTCTCGATGAAGGTTGGCGGTGCATGCTTCTTGAACTCTACCAACGTGGAACGTCCATTGCCATTCCCCGCCGGCTGGCAGTTGTTGGTGACAGCTTAAGCAATCATCTGGAGGGCTACGGCGTTGTCTTGGTGTTCCTCTCGGAAGGCTTGGAGAAGCTGAGCCATGTCCATGATCGGGGGAGGTGGTGGTGGAGCTTGGTCGTGGGTTTGGTCTTGGCTGGCTTCTGCTTGGGCGGAAGCTCCGGCTTCGAGCTGCTGGGTAGAGGTACTAGTACGAGTTACAACAGGCATCCTGTTGGAGCGGTAAAGGTCTCATGATTTGGAATGAAGAGCGAAAGCAGTAAAGATGGGTGCCTAGTAAGGGGGTGGGTGTGACACTAATTATTTTCATGCAAGGGCCGAAAGGGCAAATCACATTCATTAAAATCCAAATGGGTGATCCAGTCGTTTACACATTCCCGAAGGGAAGATACGACGTACATCCAAACACAACAAAAGCAAACACTAGATGGCTTCATATGAACCATACAAGGACTCGACTTCGCATAGGGGTTACACGACCTATCCTACCGTAGAAGTCACGAGCTGGCATATCCGAGTTGCGAATGATGCCTAGGCGGCAGAATGCTCAGTCGCGTATTCTGGCTCTTCTGGGTCTTCCTCCTTGTCTTCATCTGTCTGGGCCCCCCTATCACTTGAGGGTGTGGGGGAGTGAAGGAGTTGGATACGGCGGTGTTTTGTCGGTGGTGCGGGGAAAAGCTTGCGATATTCCCTTGCCGTCATATGGCATCGCTGGGGGGCTCTTCATCCTTGGAAGATACATCTCTTGAGGGCCTTCCGCCTCGATAGGTGATGGCGGGTTGCCCGGGAGGCGCACCTTCCTTCTTGATCCTATCGGTCTTCTCTTTTGCTCGTCGAAAGAGTGCCTTGGTCTAGTGGAGTTCTTCTCGGAGCTTCTTCGATTTCGAGGCCAAATCTTGTGCCAAGCTGTCGGCACATAGGCTGAAGTAGTTCTGGAATCGAAGTGGAAGTCCTTCCTACAGTGGAGGGGCTTGCGCGCTGCTTTCATCTTCACCTTCCTTCCGGTAAGGCAAGAAGCAGGTTGTCATCTTGGCTACCATCTCCGGAAGAAGTTCTCGGAGGCGGGTTAGTGCCTCGAGTGCAGCAGCCTCGACAGCGAGGGGTAGTGTTGCCATCTAGGGTCCCTCGAAGAACCAACTTGTGGGAGGATCGTTTGCCTTCACGATTACTTCCACATGGTACTCCACCTCAGTGTCACTAACCCAATGGTCATGGTAGGTGAGGGTGGGTGCTCGGTGGAACTGGCACTCCTAGAGGCTATCCTCGAGAAGCAAGGGGAACCCAGTGGTCAGGAGCTCTTCAGGTACAGCGGCCATCTACAAAGGTTGAATAGGAGAGGTTAATAAGCTGATGATATCTCAGGTTTGGTATGGTTTAGAAAAGAAGAGAGGTTCAGAAGGTTTATGAAAAGGGTCTCATCCTAACTAACGCCCATGCTAACTAAGGCTTCCTACAGTAAGGATGGCTCTGATACCAGCTTTGTGGGGACCCCGAGTTAAGAGTCGAGATCACCGAATGCACGTGTATAGTGATCCCAGAGATCAATGCTCACTGAACACATAGAAGCTGAATAAAAAGAGTCTTACATCCATACATACCGTCTTACACAAATTATGACCATTATGGCCAAGTCTTACATATATAAAGCCTCATCGGTTGAATAGTAAATAAACTTGAATAGTGGAAGTCTTCATAGATAAGTGGAACCCATGCCATCTGCCTTAACCCTACATGAATTCTGACTAGGAAAGCGTCAAGTTCGCATGTTCGTCTCCATAAAATTCTTCTTCAAATTCCTGCTCCTCCATGCCTGGCCAATTAAATAACCAGTGGCAAGCCAATGAGTACTTTGAATGTACTCGCAAGCAACCCATGTTTTTCGAACAAGTATGACAAGGTATGAAATAGTACTAAATAGGATATGTTTGCAGAAAGCAAATTTGTGAGTGCAATGACAGGAACTACCCGAGGCTTGCATCATAGGAAAAATAGGTTACAGATATCAACATAGCCAAGTTATGATCTCTTCCATCTTGTCAAGTCTTTTGACTTAAATCCAACGGAGCTTTCACAAACACACACACACACACACACACACACACACACA
>LR738715.1:23880380-23919190 GCA_902687465.1 Secale cereale | reverse complement strand
ACACGCACACACGCACACACGCGCACACACACACACACACACACACACACACACACACACACAGGGTTTCGCAAACGTTGGACATAGCCCAACAGCGGTTACCCAACTGTCCTTGACCATGGACACGGCTATTCGAATAGTTTTACACTCTGCAGAGGTTGCACACTTTACCCACTAGATCCGGGGAACTTCCGTGTCGTCCACGACCCGCGGTACCTCAAGTACCCGGGGTAAGCACCCGATCACTATCTTTCCCTAGGCGACACTAATATGGAGTCCACTCGATTGGTAGCAACCCCCGTGCCCCACATTTCACATATTAAGATTTTTGGAGCCTCGCTCCCATTTTCATCACATACCACAAGCACGGGGTACCAACGGTGTGTCCGGTGCCCTGTAAAGACAGTCATGGCCGCCTATCCAAGCGCGACCCCGTCCCGAGAGTGACCTCATGTCACTCCCGTCACTAGTAATGCGGGCACCATGCTAGTATCGGCCTAGGTAATCAATAATGCCCTTTCCCATATAACGGTAGAGTGGTTGCGCATGTAAAGTTGGAATAACGGTCGCAACTTAAACCAATCCGTTTCAAAAACATCACACACACACACTTGTCTTGGTACACCACTTCGTCATCAAGTGGTTACCCAACTCATCATCTCCCTCGGGCATAAGTGACACCCGATGGGGTTTTTGAAAGAGTCCTTCGAAAGTACTATGCTTCCACCATTATGCATATCCCCGTTCCACTTGCATAGCCACTACCATAGTAACCTATCTATTCCCACCCGCATAACCCTCATAGGAAGGTAGGGTCATGCTTGATGCAAGTTTCAATATGGAAGAAACAAGGTGACCCACACAAGTGGTCATCGTCTCAACATGATTCCGGTGCATTGACAATAAGTACTATATGACGTGTATGGAAAAAGGGGTTTCATAGACATGGTCAAAGGGCTGCTTGCCTGGATTGGCTTGATCTTCAGAGTCTTCAAATCCTTCCGCTTCTTCTTCTTCAGCAACTTCGTCAAATACGGTATCTAATCGTCGCAATAAAATAACGGGAAAATGAGACAATAATAAAAACAGAAAAATCAAAGTGCTCAGAAAAATGTCAACTTACTTTTATAAAATACTAGAAGGAAAACTAGGATGGCAAAAATTCTTAGATTGGGATTGGAGTGACAGAATGGGGTAGATGGATTTTTGAACAGAGGTTTTAGTGTTCAAATTTAAATTTAAATTTGAACAGTACAGAAAAGGTTCATGAATATAGGTGAAAGTTATATCATTAAATAGGTAGGAATATCACAAGATTTTAGGAACTGGAATTATTTTATTTGGATTAATATTTAATCCAGAGGAATTTTTATAAAATAGACAGAAAAAGAAAAAGAAAAGTGGCACTGTGCTTGCTGGGCCAGAACAGCCGCAGCGCAGCAGGCCCAGCCAGAGAGGCGGCCCAGCGCACTGGTGCCTGCGCCCGCGCCAGGTTTTAAACCTTACGGGCAGGGCCCAGGCGTCAGCGAGAGAGAGAGATGAGGGAAAGGAGAGACTGACAGGCGGGGCCCACTTGTCATCCCTAACCCTGCGGCAGAGGGTCGGCGAGCTCATCGACGGCGATGCAGGGCACGACGAGGTCGGGCGAGGGCTCGACTGGACTCAGCGTCGAGTCGCCGTTCGGGTGGAAGTGGCTGCAGTCGTCGGGGTGGCCTGGTTCGCCGGCGCCGAGGTCACGCGGCGGAGGTGCTTCGAGCGTCGATGGTTCTAGCCATTTCCGGCTGCAGAAGAAGCGGGGGAAAGAGGGAAATGATCAGTTGGTTGTTGTGGTTCCAGATCGAGGGAGAGGAGCGGCGGAGAGGGCCAGTACCCTGAGGTCAACGGCGAACCGAGGCGGCGGAGCTCGAGTTCGATCTCGGGCCTGGGCTTGTCTGGAGTGCAGTGAGTGGTGTAGGGGGGTGATTAGGGGAGTGAGAGACCGAGTGGTGAGGAGAGGAAGGCGCGGGGCATCCCTTTTATAGGCGAACGGCGGGGTGCCGTGGACCCGTGCGCCGGCGAGCTTCTGCTCGTTGCCATAGGGCTCGGGAGGAGCTGGCGCCGTGTCTGGGGCGTTCCTGGATGCGGTCCAGAGCCAGGGGAGAGAAGAGAGAGAGCAGGGGGAGGCCAGGGGCACCGCGCGTGTGAGGAAGCTCGTTGGTGCTCTCGGGTGGCCAGCATGCGTGCGAGCTAGGGCGAGAGGAGGCGGCCGACCAGCTGCCGTGTTGTGGACGTCGAGGCGGCCTCGGAGACTCCATCCCGATGCCCTAGGTGGTCGGGCGTCTCGGGCAGGACGCGGCTACAGTGCGGGAGCGCACTGTAGCGTGCTCTAGAGCGCCCATATGGCTGGCATGGCCGTGTCCCACGCGCTCTGGACGCGGCCACCATCACTAGTGCAGAACCGAGCAATAGCACCGGTTCGTAAGGCCCTTTAGTGCCGTTTCCATAACCGGCACTGAAGTGTGGTCACTAAAGCCCCCCCCCCTTTAGTACCGGTTCAGCATGAACCGGTGCTAAAGGGCAACCACGTGGCACGAGCCAGCTCCGGGGGCCGGGAGCCCTTTAGTACCGGTTGGTAAAACCAACCGTTACTACAAGGTTTGGAGGGTTTTTGGTTTTATGTTTTCTTTTTCATTTAATTTTTTGTTTCCCATTTAATTCTTTTTTGTTTGTTGGTATTTTACGATACTACAAAGGCCCATAGGGCAGAAGACTTACAATAGGCCCACAAAGTCCTGCTTAGAGAGGAGCTCGACACGGTAGCCACGACGGGGCTTATAAACCGGTGCGAACTCCTCTCAACTAGCGAGGTGGGACTAAATATTGTGCACTGCGAGTGGCAGCGCACCCCTTTAGTACCGGTTGGTGGCTCCAACCAGTACTAAAGGGGGGGGGGGGGTCTTTAGTATCGGTTGGAGCCACCAACCGGTACTAAAGGCAACCACCTCTTTAGTACTGGTTCGTGGCACGAACCGGTACTAAAGGTTCGCCATGAACAGGTACTAATGAGAGAGGCCCGGCTAGCCGTTGGAACCGGCACTAATGTACACATTAGTGCCGGCTCAAATTCAAACCGGCACTAATGTGCTTCACGTTTGACCCATTTTTTACTAGTGCATGTCCATTGGCTCTAGGGGGGAGTAAAGAATGCGGGAGAGGCATTGGATGCCATGGAGAGCTTCTAGAAAGAGAGGGTGCTGAGAGAGAAAGGTGAAGGTGGCTGTCCAGAATGTAAAAAGGGGGTTTACCCCCCCCCCCTCAATCATTGAGTTGAGGCTAGGGGAGAGTTACTAGAGGTGCAAGGGGACTTGAGGAAGCTGTGGTAAAAAGCCTAGCTCAAGGAGAACAAGGAAAGAAGTAAAAGTGATAGTTTTGGAAAATTACTAGAAGGTGTTTGATGTGGTTTTGGTCAAGCAAATGATTTCCAATTGTCATGAGACTTAACAGGATCAAATGGTATATAGAAATAGGGTGTTCCACCAAGTTTGGGCTCATTTGAAGAAACTTGCCAATGTAACTTTGGTAAACCCTAGAAATCAACAGAAATGGATTAGGGGTACTCTGATCAAGTTACCCTTCTCCAAAACTTGTGCGATTTGGTCTAGATGCATTATTAGACCATTTTAGCATGTGTACCAACTTTGAGAGCATTTAGACAAGTTTGGTAATGTAAAGTTGCTCAAACTTAAAAAATGGACAGAATGGTTTTGAGGGGTTTTGATGATGTTTTCTTGCTTCCCAAGGCATGAGGCTTAGCAAGATCATCAAACATGTCATATATGACATGATAGAATTTCCCTGGAATTTTTAGATAATATTTCCTTTGTAAATATTTCAAAAGCTTGAAATATCCAGAAAGGGTTTCTGAGGGATTTGTCCAATATTTTGAACATGACCAAGTGTTGAAACTCTTATATATGGACAATATATGTCCGAAGACTCTCCCTGAATTTTGGCAAATATTTTTGAAATAGTTAAATAATTTTTCCCTATTAAAGACCATTTCCAACCTTAAGAAAAAGCTTTTAAATAAAATAGGAAAATAACTTTTAAAATTGTTATTTTGTGCTTTATGGGAGTCCTATATCTACTAGGTTTCAAATATACTCTTTGAAATATTTTTCTCACCCAAAATCAAGCACTTGCAGTGCAAACCTCAATTCAGGGGTTTTTGGAAAACTATTTTTTTGATAATACTTTTTAGCCAAATTAATTTTGTAAGAAAATACTATGCTGTTATATACACTTGGATGATCATTGGGCAGAAGTTTGGGGTAAGGAGATGAAATATATAAGATGGACTAGTTGACTTTAAAGAGCACTTGAAAATCACAGAGAGAAAAACTTAATTCCAAATAAAAGCCAAATGATGCCAAAAAAATTGTTGTTCCAAATTTTCATGTTTTATTAATGCAAATGATATGTTACAAAATGCAGGGTGTGACAGCGAAGACCGATAATAACACAGACGATTGCTTCTAATAAGACATATGTGATATACTCTGTCTACACAACATCTATTGGCCATTGGGCGACAGGCGGTCATCCTGGTATGCTGTAAGGATGCGAAGAGGCCATCCTATATCAGCAAGGAATAGTTGTTCCACCAATAGCTCATCTAAGAGAACTCTCAAGTTAAATGTGCTTAGGCTGGAGCAGGCATGAGATGGGTGACCCGATGGGAAGTTGTCATAATTTCACAGCAAAATGATGGAATGGATCATAAATGTCCTTGATGGACTGTTAAGATACTTCCCATCAGCGGGTTTTGAACTTTTTTTGTTTTTTAACATATGTTAAAGAAGGTCTACCGCATTATTTTTTGACAATGTGTGATACGTGGCATACAGTAGATCCATCCGACCTGTTTGTGATTGATTACCGTGCGCGTTGTGGGGTGGAATTAACCTCAAGGTCCTTGTTTTTATATATTTTTTGTTGTCTTAACACATGTTAAAGAAGGTCTACCACATTACTTTTTGAAAATGTGCAATACATGGCATACAGTTGATCCATCTGGCATGTTTGTGATGGCATAAGCCGTGTGTGTTGTGGGGTGGAATTAACCTCAAGGTCCTTATTTTGAATTTTGTTTTTTAACACATGTTAAAGAAGGTCTACCGCATTACTTTTTGACAATGTGCAATACGTGGCATACAGGTGATCCATCGGACCTGTTTTTTTATGGAATAGGTTGTGTGTGTTGTGGGCCAACGCTTGCTAGTATTCAACCGTTTGCAATTGATGAATTCATCATCGACGGGTTCCCTAATGTGGTTCGTGTTCATCTGATCATCATGTACTTCTTGTGCTAGCTCTATGTTCCTTCTATGCTAAGTTTCCATTAATTGATGGCATTTTATGAACACGCTACCATTTCCGCCATTTCCTCACTTGTTTCCTGCCACCCAGCGATATTGCGCATAAACCTAGGCGGCGCGCGACGAACGGAGGCAACAAGCGCGGTCAGTAGCACATCCACCTTTTACAAGAACGCCAACCCACCAAAGCGCAGCCTCTGTCATCTACCTCGTCGACGAGGAAAACGAGCAGGCGGCACGGCCCGTCAAGACTGAGGCGCTCCCCGGCAACACGATGGACGACGCCGTGATGCGCATCATCGCCAGGTTTGAGCACACCTTTGGCGCATGGCGCTTGAGCGCCGCAGATCAAGATAGGCATGTCAGCGCCGACAGGATGTAGCTCGCCACACAACATGATCGATGGCGCACCGCAGAGCAAGATAGGCGCGTCCGCGTCGGTAGCCTGCGGCTCGCCGCACGGCGAGACCGTTGGAACACCGCAGAGTGAGAGGCGTGGAACGCTGCACAGCAAGATCGGATCCATCGGCGCTTGTCTACTGTCGACATGGCATCGCAGCTAGGTACATGTCCCGTTAGTACCCCTATTCCTCGCCAAGAGTCAGCAGAGGCCCCTCAGCGCCATACTTGCACTGGACGCCCGCTGCGCCATTCGCATGCGTGGTGTCGTTCGCCTTATCCGCGGCCCGCTGAATGCCAACGCGCTCGTCCGTAGGCTCAATCGCCTCCTTGGTCCAGATTTCCACCTAGGCGCAGTAGAGGAACATGGCCGTCGCATCCTTGAGCTGGTGATCTTCGATGAAATTGGATGAACACCTACACGAGTTCAGGCAGAGCCAAGAGCTAACGTAGGCAAGGGCTGCTGGTCATGGTCTCATGGATGCGTTTTATTTTTTTAAGTTGTTTCGACGTGGATAGCTATGTATTCACACCAATCATAGTATTGCTATGTTTATTCCTCTGTTTCAATGTGTGTACTCTGTTTTCCGTTCTAATATGTTCTATTTCAATGTGTGTGTATATACACTTTCCATTATGTATACGTGATGATACTTAACTACTTGGTACAATGCATAAAATTGAAAACGAACAATACTAAAACTAATAATCACACCTGATGCGCGGCGTCATCCCAGCGCGGAGGCAGTACTACGCCTTCTCCTCCTTGTAGCACTTGACATACCGATCTGCCTCTTGCTGGCGGACGAGCGCGGATATTCTTGCCATTTTGTTGGGCGCCCACCAGAGCTCCTCATCGGTGACTGATACGTCCAAAACGTATCTATAATTTCTGCTTGCTCCATGCCTCTTTTGTGTGATATTGGTATGATATTTATGCACTTCCATACACTTTTGATCATATTTGGACTAACCTATTAACTTAGTGCACCCCAGTGCCAGTTTCTGTTTTCTGCTGTTTTTATATTTCAGGTTTTCCCATTACGTAAATTGCCAGAAAAATTCCGGAAAAAATATATAAAAAATCAGCGTTCCGGAAGCTTCCATGCGGCCAAAGTAGGGCCAGAGGGGGGCCACCAGGGCTCCAGGCGACCAGAGGAGGCGGCCCCCCTCCTGGCCACGCCGCGAGGGCGCCTGGGCCCCCCTTACCTCCTCTGGTGACCCCCTTTGGCATATATTTACATCGCGTCCCGAAACCCTCGATTCCAGACCCCTTTTCTCCAGACGCAATTCCGATCTCCGCCGCCATCGCCACCAAGTTTCGGGGAACCAGAATTCCTGTGCCGGCATCCTGCCGGGACGGGGAAGTGCCCCCAGATTCATCTCCATCGATGTTGCTTCCTTCCTCCATGATGCGGGAGTAGTTCCTCCTCGGGGCTGAGGTTTCTACCAGTAGCTATGTGGTCAATTCTCTCTCCCATGATGTGATCTTCGTTGTGATAATAGGCTATGTTAATCTAGGGTGATCCCATGATATTTCCCCGTCCTCTATGTATTGGATTGATGTACTCACTTGTCTTTATCTAGTATAATCCCCGAGACCAAGGTGACAGCGGTCTATTGGATATGGATTAGAAGAATATTTTCATGAGTAATTTCCTCTTTTGTGTGTTGATTGAAGATTGAGAGTCTCTTGGTGCTTGTCTTTGACTATCCTTGAGATATGTTGTGGTGATTGTGGTACTCTCTTTGGATGGCCGCGGTGACATTGGGAAATCCATAGATAGAGAACTACGAACTTTGAGGTGTGCTTTTGTAGCCCTACATAATTCTCGTCCTCTCTTGACCACAAAGGAATGACCTCCGGGTGCGTCTCCGTTGCATGTTTTATGGGAAATATCATGTGATTCGATTATGTTAATGTTGTTGGGAGTTGCCACTAGTGAAAGTATGAAGCCTAGGCCTTATTTCCACCATTGCAATACCATTTGTGCTCATGTTTACCACATGTTTGCCTGCTGCACTTTTTATTTCAGATTTACAAATACATCTTTTGCCATCCATATCACTTGCCATTTAACATCTCTTCGCCGAACTAGTGCACCTATACATCTGACAAGTGTATTAGGTGTGTTGGGGACACAAGAGACTTCTTGTATCTTGATTGCAGGGTTGCTTGAAAGGGGTACGTTCAACCTCCACTTCCCTGAGTTCGATAAACCTTGGATTACTCACTTGGAGGCCCAACACTGTCTACAAACCTCTGCTCTTGGAGGCGCAACACTGTCTACAGGAATAGAAGCGTGTAGTAGACATCAAGCTATTTCTGGCGCTGTCGGGGATATACCCCGCGGTATGAACCGGCCGGAATTATAACCCAGCCGGACTTGGTATTTTACTTAAGACGGTTTACATTTGGCAAGTTACTGGTAACCCGGCAGGCGGATCATGGATGACAAGGCCCAAGGCCCAGAAGGCCGGTTCATATTAATAGTGGGCCGGTTTATGAAGAAAGCACAAGGGATATTCTCATACAAAGGAAACAAGACTAGGACTCCTTGTAATAGATCAATCCTAGTCCTACTAGGACTTGTCATGTAACCCGCCCCTTCAACATATATAAGGAGGGGCAGGGCTCCCAAAAGAGGACAAGTTACAAGTTAGAGGAGAAGTTTAGACAAGTTTCTAGGGTTAGACACAAAGAGCCGGTTTACTGGCGACACCACGAAGATCATAATGAGACCTAGCCTCAAACAGCACGTAGGGTTATTACCGGATGATGTTTCCCGGGGCCCGAAGCTGTCTAAATCCGTGTCTTGCATTGCGTCTCTCGATCCTTCTCAACCCCTCTCAAGCTACTACATAGATGCGCGGCTCCTCACCTGAAGTCTGCTAAACCGGACATCTGACGTGTTAATTCCACGACAGTTGGCGCCCACCGTGGGGCCGGCTTCGGTGGTGTTGAGTTCTTGGAGGGATTTCTGAAAGATCTGCGTCAACATTGAATTCATCAGCCAGGTCAGTCAGCCCGCAAGGTATGAGATGGAGGCAAGTTTTAGGGTTGCGCACGATGCAGCCGTTGTCCATATTATAATGATCCGGCGAAACCCAACCCAGGCAGGAATCTGCCGTCGAGTCGCCAAGATCACAGTTGCTGTATTCAACTGTCGTACTACGAGGGTACAATAGTTGTCGCTTTAGTTCAAATCCAGAGGTACACCGTCAATTTCGTGCTGATGTTCTCCGTGACGTGTGGTCCACATACAAGATCAAGACCTGGGGAGATTACATGTCGCTGCTACTAGTACGGTTTGTCACAAAAAAAAGGGACAAGTCATACTGATGTCCACAGAAAACCAGATTGATTGTCGTTAAATTACTGGAAAATCACCGAAGTCAGGTCGATTTTTGGAGCGCTGCAACGTGTCGCCGAGGCCGATCGGGATTCCAGCAGATTATGTCAAAACCGGTCAGCAGACAGGAACAATTGGTCAGCCCCACTGCTTGTCTCGAAGCCGGCCCCACCTCTGCTTGCAAATCTTATCCGACCCGGAAGATACGGGGATGGATTTCACCTTGCCTCCTCAACCACGACCCGGAATAGACGACCGCTTCCGTGGTCCGGTCTGGACTCCGCCTCTTCTGAGTCGCCATCGCGCCTCATCTCTCGTCTGAGTGGCCGTCGTGCCCCGCATCCCCTATGTCGTTGATGCCGACGAGCCTCCGCATAGCTCATGTCAAACCGGCACGTACCGTGTGCAAAACAGGAAATCATCAGTGTATTTGATACGAAGGCCGTCTGCTGGTCTTGTTTACATGGGCTGCATCGGAATACATCCAACGTTATCCAATACTAGTATCCGCATTCATCCGGAAAATAAATCAGTCCGCGCACTGGTCTCCAACACCGTGGCCGACTCCCTTGCCGATAGACGTGCGCACGCCACCGCTTCCACGGTCCGGTCTACATTAAACACGCCGGTGCCTCGCCTATTCTCATAAACCGGGCCAGTGAACACACGTGCGAGTCACTACCCCTGTTGCTGCGTTTACATCAATACGCGGCCGGCTCATCTGTTCTTCAGGCGAATCAGGTGATATCTATCCTATTTATTTTTAATACATATTAATTCGTCCGAGCAAAAATTCCTCGCCTTGCCATATTTTATACACAGGAAAATTATTCATCACAAAATGGTGATAAGCCATGGAGAGGGAGGCACACCAAACATTATTCGACACAAGTGATCGTCGTTATTCCACGGATTCAAGCGCCGGTTTACAATGTCGTGGCCGTCTCTCGCGACCACACCGGTTTACAATGTCGTGGCCGTCTCTCGCGACCACACCGGTCTACAACGTCGTGACCGTCTCCCACGACTACTCCGTCTCCCAACGAGGAAGGCAACTAGCCCGTCAGCGCCGGCCGACCCATCTGTTCTTCAAGCAAATCAGTTCACGCATCCGCGCCGGTTTACAACGCGGGGGACAACTTGTTCATCTCCGCCGGTTTACAACTACGGCCGATTCATATATCTGTGGTGCCACTGATGATGTGGTCGTTTTACCATCCACCCTGTGATCCGGCCTATTCAACATACCAGTTCAAATTCACTCAGGTGATATCCATCTACAGTATTATTTCTCTTATTATATATCATTTTTCATTAAGAAAATAAGATGCTTTGATCAGTCTATCTGGTTGTGCAGGGCAACTCCCACATATGTACTCAGGAGCAATAACTCACTGAAGAGCTTTTTTCAAGCATAAGATCGTATCAGGACCAAAGAGGACACTTCATAGATGCCCTCTGGATGGTAATCCATCCAGTGATTGGCTAAAGATTTACCCATGGTTCTATGGAACCATGGAGGCCCTCTGGACAGGCGACAGCCATCCAGTGATTGGCTAAAGATTTACCCATGGTTCTATGGAACCATGGAGGCCCTCTGGACAGGCGACAACCATCCAGTGATTGGCTAAAAATTTAACCCATGGTTCTATGGAACCATGGAGGCCCTCTGGACAGGCGTCAGCCATCCAGTGATTGGCTAAAGATTTACCCATGGTTCTATGGAACCATGGAGGCCCTCTGGACAGGCGACAGCCATCCAGTGATTGGCTAAAGATTTACCCATGGTTCTATGGAACCATGGAGGCCCTCTGGACAGGCGATAGCCATCCAATGATTGGCTAAAGATTTACCCATGGTTCTATGGAACCATGGAGGGCCTCTGGACAGGCGACAGCCATCCAGTGATTGGCTAAAGTTTTACCTATGGTTTCATGGAACCACGGAGGCCCTCTGGACAGGCGACAGCCATCCAGTGATTGGCTAAAGTTTTTCTTATGGTTCCTATGGATGATTCGGCCACATCCATCGACCGGCCCTCTGGATGGTAAGCCCATTCCATTGATTGGCTGAACCTTGCTTTGAGCCTGGCAGCTCGTAAAAAGCCTCGACTACATGGTTTTATTTGCAAAACTTGCATTTCTGGTGTTTATGTTTTTCTGGTTCTTTAATCCGGAGTGGGACAACTTCAAAGTTGACCACATATCTTCAAAGTCTGGACACAACGCTCCAGCATTATTTAAACCGGCAGTTCTTATAAACCCGGAATAATTGGGTACGCCCCAACGGAGCCAAGAGCTTCCTCAGAAACAACAATGTTCGTCGGATTAAGGATATCAAGCATACTTAATCACAGGAACCGGTTTTCAAGACCGGATTATATTATTCAAAATCTTTAATAGCCAACATGGCTGGATTATTATTATGGTTATCAGTATTACGATTGAGGTTTTCAAAGTCGCTATAAGCGCAATGGATATTATTTCAACGATGGAAGTGATTTATTCTACAAAGGAATAGTCCCGAGTTGCTGCAGGCTTACAACCCGGCACTTGGGGGCTACATTATTCAAATTGAGTTTACATCAAATACACAAGTCTCATGTCGCTGCAAGCACGCACCATGACACTTAGGGGCTAATGCAAAGTCATTTTTTGATCACCTTATTGAAGACCCGACTCATCATATCATAATGAGCCGGCCCTTGGGGGCTACCAATCACTCCTGTCAACAATTCAAGGTACACAAGTATTAATCCATTATATTGAAAGGTCCACTGCTCAGTTGGTAAAGCACAAAGCTCTTAACCTTGTGGACGTGGATTCAAACCCCACGATGGAAGTTACATTATATAATGTTCATTTCAATAATTATATCTACAAAGTCCCTGCTCATTATTATATAATGACCCGGCACTTGGGGGCTACATGTTGATGTTCAAATTTAATGATCATACTTTCAAAGTCCCTGCTCATTATTGCATAATGACCCGGTACTTTGGGGCTACATAATATGGAATATTCAGTTTTATAGTGATTGGAATGAACAATATGGATTTCTTCAAGATTGCAACGATTATATTCAAACAAGTCTTAAGATATCACTATGTTTCTCTTCTTAAGACTTGGGGGCTACAGGTAATATGCATATAAAGGAGGAACATCTTCAAATTCTCAGTTTTGGGTAAGTCCGGAAGATTAATCATAACCCGGCGTTGGCAACAATCATAACCCGGCATTTATAAGCAGTCATGACCCGGAATTATCAGTTTTTATAACCCGACAATGGTGGTAGTCATAAACCGGTAAGTTCTACATTTCCAAACCGGCTGGATTTCAATTGAATATTTGAAGATCAATATGTTTATCAAGACAGAGCATTTAAAGGACGATTCAAATGGATTCTTGATTTACAATATTTCTTATGCAAGCAAGTTGATTATGAAGCTGGTCTATTGACCCGGATTTTCTAGAAGAAGGAAAGGACAAGAACTTAAGGATGGTCAGATGACGGTTTACAAGAAATTTTTAACCCGGAGCACAACCTGTCAGATTTGTTCTTGTGTTATTTTGCAGCATAAGTTTACCATGGATAAATCCAAGCTAAACTTGGGGGCTAATGTCGGGGATGTACCCCGCGGTATGAACCGGCCGGAATTATAACTCGGCCGGACTTGGTATATTACTTAAGACGGTTTACATTTGGCAAGTTACTGGTAACCCGGCAGGCGGATCATGGATGACAAGGCCCAAGGCCCAGAAGGCCGGTTCATATTAATAGTGGGCCGGTTTATGAAGAAAGCACAAGGGATATTCTCATACAAAGGAAATAAGACTAGGACTCCTTGTAATAGATCAATCCTAGTCCTACTAGGACTAGTCATGTAACCCGCCCCTTCAACATATATAAGGAGGGGCAGGGCTCCCAAAAGAGGAAAAGTTACAAGTTAGAGGAGAAGTTTAGACAAGTTTCTAGGGTTAGACACAAAGAGCCGGTTTACTGGCGACACCACGAAGACCATAATGAGACCAAGCCTCAAACAGCATGTAGGGTTATTACCGGATGATGTTTCCCGGGGCCCGAAGCTGTCTAAATCCGTGTCTTGCATCGTGTCTCTCGATTCCGCTCAACCCCTCTCAAGCTACTACATAGATGCGCGGCTCCACACCTAAAGTCCGCTAAACCGGACATCTGACGTGTTAATTCCACGACAGGCGCCGTTGCCGGGGAAGTGAGGTAAGTGAAGGTACCTTCTCTAGATCTTGCAATTAAATCTTTTTGTTTCTTGTTTTTATTTCACTAGTTATGTTTATGGAAAACAACAATCTTAGTTCGCTGCTTGGGGAAGGCCGCTTTACCACACCCGTGGTAGAGAAGTCTCCTCCACCTACTGAATGTATCCCGTTCAAAATACCACTTGGGATAATTGAAATAATTAGGAATGATTGTTATGATGGGACAGTCAATCCTAGTATTCATTTGTTGAAACTTACAGAACTTTGTGACTTGTTTAAGATTTCAGGTTTGACAAGAGATGGAGTCATGAGGAAATTATTTGCCTTGTCACTGAAAGGAAAAGCATTGGAATGGTATAGGCTACTAGATGACTCTCACCTGCTGGATTGGGAAGAGATCCAGTCTCCCTTTTACTCCAAGTTTTATCCTCTTCATGAAGTCCATGAGAATAGGAATTATGTTTATAATTTCTATCCTCATGACGGAGAGAGCATAGCTCAAGCTTGGGGGAGACTGAAAACGTTAATGCTAAAATGTCCTAACCATGGGCTCCCCAAAGATATGATTATTACTAATTTCTATGCGAGGCTCTCTCGACAGGATAAAGATTTGCTCGATGCTTCCTCTATGGGTTCTTTAACAAACGAAAAGATTGATGCTAAATGGGAACTCCTTGAAAGAATTCAACGCAACACTGAAGATTGGGAGATCGACAAAGGTAAAGAGTCAGGTATAATTTATGAGTATGATTGCATTAGGTCCTTTGTTGAAATTACAAGTTTTAATAAGTTTAGTGCTAAGTTTGGGCTTGATTCTCAACTCCTTGTTGATTTCCTCAAATCTTTTGCTTCACATCTTAATATGCCTAAGGAGGATTGGATCAAGCATCATGAACCTTTTAAAGAGATTTGCAAAGAAAATGAAATTGTTCAAGATGATTGAAACATGCATGATCCAATTCCTAAAAATGAAGTTTTATATAAGCATGTTAATTTTTGTGGAGTGGATAGACCTTGTGAAAGGCCTATGATTGAAGAATAGAAGTATTGTAAGCAACATAAGCATGAAAGAACAATCACTTGGGTCAGAGATTTAAATGAAATTGCTAGAGAATTGGGTGACCTTTATCCTTTTACTTGTGAACTTTGTTGTATAGAGGGTCACTTTAATTTTCAATGCATGCACTTTCAAAACATAACTGTTAACCAGTTGTGTGATAACATGATCACCTCTGATCTTTATGATGAGCTTATGTTATTTTTGATGTGTGAAGAGTTATCAGAAAAGACTTCTTGGCTAGATGTTAATGCCATAGGAATAAAAAAACACTTTGCAAAATTGCCATCTCTATTGTGTTGTTAATTGCCATGAAAATGATTACATAAGTAAGATTAGAAAGGAGGGAACTTTACCAAAGTATAAAAATGTCTCTTATATTTCTGCTAATAAAAAGGAGAGTTTCTCCCAAGTTTCCCCTATTGTTTCTAATGTTAAACCAGGATATGTGGAGAAGCTTCATCTCCAACCACTCCCTCCTAAGGTGAAGAAGAAGAAAAAGAAGAGGAGGAGGAAGAGGAGCAAGAAGGAAGAAAAATGGGTATCAACCTGGCCTGAGCATATTCCTCCCATCAACTTTTATCCTAACGGTTGTAAGTTTAAAGAAGAAGGTGAAGTTTATTGCCTTAATTATCATCTTGATGATACGTCCGTGGGTACTATTGAAGATGATTTTGATTATGATATGCATGTTACTTATTGTGATTGGGAAAATGATGATAGTGCTACTTATGATCTTGAAAATCTTTTTGGTACCAACTCTGAAAGTGATGATATGGAAAGCTCTAAGCTTGGGGATGATAGGATTGCAAATCCTTTACCCACTAGTGATGTGATAATTGATAATTCTTTTACTAGTAAGAATAAAGACAACATGTTTACAAATATAGTTGCTAGCAATGATAATGCTCTTCTCTACCATGATGATGTTATAACTCCAATCTATAGTGATTATAAAGGTACCTATGACATAAGGAGAAATTATCCTTATGAAACTTGTCATAATCATGGAGGGAATTACTCCCTTGTTGAACACCATCTTCCTAATACACAATTAATCTATAGTGTTCAAGTTGTTTATGATAGTCCTACTCCCACTATTACCAATGAGAAAGATTATGCTTATGTGGAGAGTAAGAGTACCTTTTTGCATGTGGATCATGGTAACAATGCTTTATGTGATGCTTATATTGTTGAGTTTATTCGTGATCCCACTGAAAATTATTATGAGAAGGGAACATATGCTTATAGATATTTCAATAATATCAAGTTCCCTCTCTTTATGTTGAAGGTTTTGAAGCTGCACTTGTTTTGTCTTCCTATGCTTATTGCTTTGTGCTTCAATGAATTATTCTATTGCAATATTCCTATGCATATGAAGCATGTTAGGCTTAAATGTGTTTGGTATTTGCTTCATGATGCTCTCTTTTGTTCTTCAACTCTTATTCCTACGAGAGCATCATTAAAGTCTTAAGCCTATCTATATGGCAATAAAAAAGAGCTCTAGGGAGACAACCCTAGTTATCTTTGCTTTCAATTTGTTCTTCCAGTTTTTAGTGGTCTTGATGTTTGTTACTACAGTAGCATCATCATTGTATCTTTACTTTTCAGCTTTGTGCCAAGTTCAGCCTCTGATTGCAAGAAAGTTCAAAAGTTGTGACGTGCTGTCCAGGAAACAGATTCTGTCCTTGGACAGAAAAAATCGTATAAAATCACCAGTTCATCTTTTTGGTCTGAATTTTATCGACAGCGTGCTCTATACAATTGGCTTTCGGGCGTCTGTTCTTAGTTTTTTGATTTGAGTTGCAGAAGTGCCCCGAAAAAATTATTTACTACCTGCTGGTCTGTTTTTCACAGATTCTGTCCTGTTTTGCCTTTCCTTCGTTTTGCAAACCTTGAGCTTGCTTTTTCTTTGCAAAAACCTTTTGGCAATCTTGAGAAACAGTAGACCTTCAAGATTATCTTTATTTCCATCAAGGAAAAATTATTTTATTATGGGTACTAACCTCGCTAATCAGATTATGATGAGTTATGTATTAAGGGAGTTTTCAAGTGTGCGAGGGAAGATGATAAAATGATTCAGGAGTGTCAAACGCTCAAGGTTGGGGATTCCCCCATGCACCCCAAGAAATATTCAAGAAGACTCAAGCGTCTAAGCTTGGGGATGCCCCCGTGCATCCCCTTCTCCATCAACAATTATCAGTTCGTCTTTCGTTCCACTATATTTTTATCACTTCATGTGTTATGTGCTATGCTTGGAGCGTCTTGCTTTTAGTTTCCTTTTTAGTTTTCTTTAGCTTTGCTTGCTGTTCATAACGAGTTGGAACCCATCTTTCTTTGTGTGGGAGAGAAACACGCTCCACTTCAACCTAGAACACAACATAGAATTTTCATGTCTATCTTTGTTGTGTGTGTTCTTTGTCTTTCAATAGCTACTGTCATGTTCAGCTCTTAGTTTTCATGCTTTACTTTTTAAAGAGCTTTTGTTTAGTTGGTTGCTGGAACTCTCTTTAGTTACCATGATTATCTTGTTAAGAGAGTTGGCATCTGTTGCACTGGTTGATATGTCTATGATGAAAATGCTATGTGCATAATCGTGCTTAGTAGTTCATGTTTTCTTATTGTTAGTCTCAAATAGCTGGGGGGTTCTTAATGTGTTATTGAAGTACCAACATGATTTGTTTGCCTATGATGTGGTATGGTTTAGTGATATCTTCCTCCAAGAATTTATTTTGATTGACTTGGCATATGCTCACGCATACTTAAGACTGTAAAGAAAGTCTATCAAGCCTTGATGATCTTTAATTTCTGAGTAGCGATATAACTTCCATGCCCGATTCAATGTTGCTTTGTCGCTCTGCATGATTATGACCGTCATTGCTCTCTTAGTTGGTCGCTCCCAGTCTTTTGCTAACCTTCGCCTGTACTATGCGGACTGACTGCTTGTGCATCCAAAATCCTTTAAACCAGTTATGCCATATGAGTCCACCATACCTTCCTATACATGGTATTTACCTGCCATTCCTAACGAAGACTTTCGTGTACCATCTCGAAATTATTAAAAAAAACATTTCTCTTTTGTGCCTCTGTTTTAGCTCATGAGGAAGTAGTAGTTAATTCATGATCTTTTTAGGTTGGACAAGCTTCACCCCGGGATTGCACGTCTAATGTGCAAACCCCTAATACGGGAAGGAACTGGCAAAGAGTGCGCCCGGCTCATTAAAAAATATACAACAAACAAACCCTCCTTCACGCTTTGTTCATGAGAAATCAGAAAACTTTGGCAGTGATAAACAAAGGAGATTAAGAGGATGTGATCGTCCTCGTGCGGGAGCCGTTCCTCGAAACTTGTCCAGCTCGAGAAGTAATTGAGTTATCTGCTAGCATTCGTTGACGAAATATGCATATTCCAAAAAAATAATTTTTACCTCTGTTTTTAAAAACCAAGAGCTCTGGTACATGTTTAGTTTTTGTTTCTGACCACGGGTTTTCAACCTTGCCATCAAAAGCCACTTTTCGAGAGTCTCCACCTTCTTTCTTTAAAGCACCAACTATTGAGAGCATGATTGTCATTCTGAGTGTAATGTGCATTGTCCCAAAGTACCATTGTCTTCTGCATGATTATGATATCGTTTATTCTGAAATCATTGTATCTAGTCGTCACTTAAACTTTGGAGGTGCCCCTGCATTTATGTTTTGCTTCACTAAAGGGGGCAAGCGAGGTACCACTTTGTCATGTTTGCACACCATGCTCACTACAAATCTATTGAGTTTTCAGTATCATATTGTAAAACTCTCAGTTCTTTGTGATATTCTCATGAGGCAACTTAATTACTAAAGATTCATTGTCCCAGTAAGCATTTGTCATGTGACTGTGAAAAGTTCTTATATGGTTGATAGCATGTCACCACAGAAATTAAGCTTGTTATCATTTACCTACTCGAGGACGAGCAGGAATTAAGCTTGGGGATGTTGATACGTCCAAAACGTATCTATAATTTCTGCTTGCTCCATGCCTCTTTTGTGTGATATTGCTATGATATTTATGCACTTCCATACACTTTTGATAATATTTGGACTAACCTATTAACTCAGTGCACCCCAGTGCCAGTTTCTGTTTTCTGTTGTTTTTGTATTTCAGGTTTTCCCATTACGTAAATTGCCAAAAAAAATCCGGGAAAAATATATAAAAAATCAGCGTTCCGGAAGCTTCCATGCGGCCAAAGTAGGGCCAGAGGGGGGCCACCAGGGCTCCAAGCGACCAGAGGGGGAGGCCCCCCTCCTGGCCGCGCCGCCAGGGCGCCTGGGCCCCCCTTACCTCCTCTGGTGACCCCCTTTGGCATATATTTACATCGCGTCCCGAAACCCTCGATTCCAGACCCCTTTTCTCCAGACGCAATTCTGATCTCCGCCGCCATCGCCACCAAGTTTCGGGGGACCAGAATTCTTGTGCCGGCATCCTGCCGGGACGGGGAAGTGCCCCCGGATTCATCTCCATCGATGTTGCTTCCTCCCTCCATGATGCGGGAGTAGTTCCTCCTCGGGGCTGAGGTTTCTACCAGTAGCTATGTGGTCAATTCTCTCTCCCATGATGTGATCTTCGTTGTGATCATAGGCTATGTTAATCTAGGGTGATCCCATGATATTTCCCCTTCCTCTATGTATTGGATTGATGTACTCACTTGTCTTTATCTAGTATAATCCCCGAGACCAAGGTGACAGTGGTCTATTGGACATGGATTAGAAGAATATTTTCATGAGTAATTTCCTCTTTTGTGTGTTGATTGAAGATTGAGAGTCTCTTGGTGCTTGTATTTGACTATCCTTGAGATATGTTGTGGTGATTGTGGTACTCTCTTTGGATGGCCGTGGTGACATTGGGAAATCCATAGATAGAGAACTACGAACTTTGAGGTGTGCTTTTGTAGCCCTACATAATTCTCGTCCTCTCTTGACCACAAAGGAATGACCTCCGGGTGCGTCTCCGTTGCATGTTTTATGGGAAATATCATGTGATTCGATTATGTTAATGTTGTTGGGAGTTGCCACTAGTGAAAGTATGAAGCCTAGGCCTTGTTTCCACCATTGCAATACCATTTGTGCTCACGTTTACCACATGTTTGCTTGCTGCACTTTTTATTTCAGATTTACAAATACATCTTTTGCCATCCATATCACTTGCCATTTAACATATCTTCGCCGAACTAGTGCACCTATACATCTGACAAGTGTATTAGGTGTGTTGGGGACACAAGAGACTTCTTATATCTTGATTGCAGGGTTGCTTGAATGGGGTACGTTCAACCTCCACTTCCATGAGTTCGATAAACCATGGGATACTCACTTAAGAGAAATTTGCTGCTGTCCTACAGACCTCTGCTCTTGGAGGCCCAACACTGTCTACAGGAATAGAAGCGTGTAGTAGACATCAGTGACACGCTGGAGCTTATTGGCCAACCTCAATGCAGCAATGAGGCGCCTAGCGCCTTTGGCCTTCCTCGCAAAGTACCTGTCTTCGTACACCTCCTCCGCACGACGACGTGCCCGCCCCCAAAGCTCCACCTTTTCCTTTTTCCAGCCGGCATCACGGGCTTCACATGACGCCTGGTACCTGGCTTTCTCCTCCGCCATCTCCATCTTGAACGCCACTTGCCTGCTTTTCTCAGCCGACGAAATTGACTTCCACAGACAAATGTTATACTAGCCCCAAAACCAATCCATAGTTGGGGGATCCGGCGCATCCTCGTCCAGCGGCGCGTAGGGGTCCTCCTCGTCGGTGCTCATCGACTGAGCATCCTTGCGGGCGGCGGCTCCTCGTCGGCGCGTGGGCAGATCGGCTGCGGCAAGGCAGAGCTTTGACACACACACACAGAGAAAGAGAAAGAGAGAGAGAGAGAGAGAGAGAGAGAGAGAGAGAGAGAGAGAGAGAGAGAGAGAGAGAGAGAGAGAGGCGAGCGAGGGAGGATGTAGATGAGAATGCAGGCGGGAGGACGTGCGCAATGTAATATTTATTGGTGGTCGGAATCTAGATCGACGGGAACAGTACACACGCCGGGTGCCGGAATTTACGAGTACTGTAGTTTGAATTACACATGATTGCCGCATTAAATCCGCGTGTGAACATAATAGCTGACGGTTTCCAATACAGAACCGTGTTTGATTAATAACCCCCGCGATTCACCTTACAAACCTCAAGGCGTGAAATTGAGTGCCAATCGTCTGGGAGGCCGCTTGTCTTGCTAGATCTTTACATTTTCTTATTTGAACACCAGATATTTACATGGTCTGAAGAGTTTTTAACTCGCACACAAGTACACAATAATATGATTTTTCAAACCGTTATGGTTAGGCGTTGCATGTAGATGTAGTTTAAATTTGAATTACGGTCATTAAATGGCTAGAAAATCACTTAAATATATTTATAAGGTCAAATGAAGACTAGAATTTTCCAAATTTCACAGTAAAGTTGTAGTAGTGCACCTTAAACGTAGAATACATTTTGAAGGCCGTAAGAGGAAGCTATCTCCTGTTCGTCCAAAAATGAAATACCTTTGTAACAGATGAGTTTTCGTATGAAACCCTGATACTTCGAAAGAGATTGTCCATTTTATACATGTGGTGCATCCAATTTTTGCCGTAACCCTCTCACCTTTTTAGCACATGTTGTGTGGGTCAAATGATGATACCATGCCAACTTTCAACCTTTTCGGAATTCATTTGTATTGATTTTCAATTTCATGGTCATTTAGTTTAAAAAATATCAGTAAATACATGAAAAATACCAAATGAAGTCAGAAATGGTTGAATATTTATGATGTGGCTTTGAATGGTGCATTTTGAACACACAAAAAGTATGGAGTTCAAATAAGTTCAAATAAATGAAATACCTTTGTAACAGATGAGTTTTCGTATGATACCCTGATACTTCGAAAGAGATTACCCATTTTGTACACGTAGTGCATCCAGTTTTTGACATAACCCTCTCATATTTTTAGCACATGCTATGTGGGTGAAATGATGATACCATGCCAACTTTCAATCTTTTCAGAGTTCATTTGTAAAGCTTTTCAATTTCAGGGTCATTTAGCTTTAAAAATCAGTAAATGCATGAAAAATACCAAATGAAGTCAGAAAGGGTTGAATATTGATGATGTGGCTTTGAATGGTGCATTTTGAACACACAAAAAGTCTGGAGTTCAAATAAGTTCAATAAAATAAAATATCTTTGTAACAGATGAGTTTTCGTATGAAACCCTGATACTTCGAAAGAGCTTGTCCATTTTGTACACGAAGTGCATCCAGTTTTTGTTGTAACCCTCTCATCTTTTTAGCACATGCTATGTGGGTCAAATGATGATACCTTGCCAACTTTCAACCTTTTCAGAGTTCATTTGTAATGCTTTTCAATTTCAGGGTCATTTAGTTTAAAACAAATCAATAAATGCATGAAAAATATCAAATGAAGTCAGAAAGGGTTGAAATTGATGATGTGGCTTTGAATGATGCATTTTGAACACAGAAAAAGTCTGGAGTTCAAATAAGTTGCCACTTTACTCCAAATTCATCTTCCACGGCTAATAAAAACTATTTACAACATCACACACAATTTTTTCCTAGGAACCGTTTGCGATGAAAATATCTGGGTCTATTTAAGTCTCCCTCCTTAAGCTTCGCCGGCTTGTCTGCTCCAGTGCCGGCAACCACCGAATCCACGAATCCCGATCCCCATTCCCACACATCCTTCTTGAAAAGATGACGCCGTGAAAACGCTTTGTGAAGGCCCGTACGATTGCCACGTCCCCCCCCCCCCTGAGGGCCGCCGCCTGCGCCTAGAATGTGGCCGCCTACGCCGAGAGTGCCGCCGCATCCGCATTGAGCGTGGCCGCTTCCGCCGACAGGGTGTCTGCGGCAGCTGGCAGGGCAGCTGCAGCAGCCGAGACGGCGGCTGCAAACGCCGAGAGCGCTCGAGCTCCCGTCCGTGCCACCGATGTCGCCCTGGCCCGGGTCAAGGCCATCCACACCAAGACCGAGGATGCACACGCCAAGATATTCCAGGCCACCTCGGACTTCATCATGCAACCCACGTCCAAAAAGGCGGCAGTGGCCATGGAGCACCTGCTTCCTCATGAGGTCGCCGAGCGGGAGATGGAGATGCAGGAGGCGGCGGAGATTGAGGAGCACCGGGAGGAGGAGTTGCGCGTGGCCGAGGTCGAGGCAGAGAGGAGTTTGTCCGTCGAGTAATCGGTGATGAAGTACCAACGCGAGCTCTGGCGCAGCCACTACTACGAGTACTACAACCTCGAGGGCGGCGCCGAGGACAAGGACGTGGTCGACTTCAGCAGGGGGACGCGGATTCCACCAACGGTGGCATGTCGCCAGGACAAGTCATCGACGCCTCATCTCACACCGGCGATGCATAGGCCGGTGTGGCGGCTGATTTGTTAAAATTATGCGTCCTTAGGCTTTGTTTTTAATGTTGGTCTTTTGTTAGAGCAATGTTTCAGTCAACTAGCTCTGTTTAATTACTAAAATTGCTCAATTCAGTAAGTGTGGTCTGTCTGCTGTACGCTCTTTTGTGTGCCCAAAATATCAAGCGATGTTAAATTATGCAATAACGTACCCGGGGAAATTTCCACCAAAATTTGAATTATCAAACTCATGCCATGCGCGTAAAGCAGAAGAATCGTTTGCGATGCACACAATCGTTCAAAGTGAATGGCCCGGCGGCACCGCGCGCAAAGTTTCCCTCCACATTTCCAAAATTCTGGCCTACCATCAAAATATCTACCCTCACCCCCTCCCCCTTCCCCATCCCCTTTTCTCCCCGACCACAAGTCACGTTTCCCCTGTTTCCTCCTTCCTTCCTTCCTTCCTAGGCTATAGCCGCTTCCTCGCTCTCGTCGTCTCGCATCCTACCGCCGGGGTCGCCATGGTCTTCTGCAAAGACCTCTCCAGCGGTTCCTCCTGCGACGATGACTCCTTCATCACCCGGGTATACCTCTCTTCTCTCTCTCAGGCTATGACTTGGAATGAAGGATTTTTACCCGGCGGTCGATTTGAGTCATTTCTTCCTCTTGTAGCTCCCTAGGACCATCAGTGGCAACGAATGGAGCGGGGTGGCTGAAGATCTATCTGCTCATTGTCACTATCAATCTCCATGCATGAAGCTAGTTGCGTTTGAATCTGTGGACAGTGGGAGAAAGTTTCTGGCATGTGCAGAGAAGGTTAGACGACCCTCTTTCTTTGTTACAAATCATTTGTTAGATGTGATTCAGACACTCTCACGGTCCCAAGCCATTCATACCACTCCTTCAACCAAACGCATCCTAAGACAGTGTCACAGTTTGTACCTAGTATCTTAAATTGTTGCCATCTCATCAGCGGTGCCACTAGAAAATTATTTGGCACCGCTTGAGCAATTTGTGCAGCCAACTTTGGTCCACACATCCAAGGATCCAAGAAGTAAAGTACTAAATCTTTATGGCACGAAGAAACTGGGCATCAGACCAACTATGTGCTCTGGAGTCCGTGTCCCCTGTTTTTTTTTCCGCTGCATCAGCTCGCCAGTGCAGGGCATCGGTGCGAGATATAGCAGCAGTTGTCTTTACACCAGTTTTGGCATACATATTTGACGGTCTTAGTGCTATTAGTTCTATGTTACTAAATTTGTGCATGTACACACCTATTAGTATCAATTTGCAGTCATCCAAACACGGTCGCTATGTTGTTGCAGTTATATTTACCTTCCTCATAAAATGTTCAATTTGTTATTTATTGTACATGAGTAAGAACTTGTAGCGTTGTTGTAGTTAATTATAGTTTCTGATGTTCGAGAATTTGGTTGTTGTCTTAGTAGCAATTAGTTTATTTGCACATTGATCTTTTTGAGAAGATATGTGATAATTCACATGTTTCTTCAGTTTTTCAAAATAAGCATTGGTGATTTTCTATGTTGCTATAAATCCATTTCCCCTACAATTGCTACTGATCTAGTTTTAAATATTATAGGATGAACAGAAGTGTTCTTACTTCGAGTGGGTTGATCAAGAGTGGCCACGGTCTTTGAAGATGTGCCTAGCGAAGCTCTGGAGCATGTATGAGGAAGAGAACAGGCGTAGGCTTAGAGAAACTGTTGTCAATGTTGAAGATTATTTGAAGATGCGGGATAAAAAAATGGAAGGTGGAGAATGAGCTCAGATTTTTTTTAATCGGACTTTGCTAAGATGGTATTGGCGAAGAAGGAGGCACTTTCCCAGTTGGCCCGTGCAAAACAGGTTCTTACTGAACTAAAACCAGAGGTGGATAAGACGAGCTTGGATGATCTCGATTAGGGAAATGAATATATTGTTCTTATGAAGTTGAACTAGCTATATGTTGTACTGTACTGTTTTCATGTAGCTATCATAGTGTGATGTTATAATATATTTATGTGCCTGATATGAAATTGACAAACAGTTGTTCGATATGAAATGTGAATGTGCGTAATACTGGAATTATTAATTGTAAACTAATAAACCTACTAAATGTGTCATGGAACTTAGCAAACGGTTCTAACAGTAAAAACTCTTGTGATGGATAACCCAATGCCACACAGTTTTCTTCATCAAATCGTATGTGATGTAGTTCATAAAATCAAACAGTTAACCAAGGCAAAGCGTGTGTGATAATTACACCTTTCACACACGAGCTTACACATAAAACTGTGTGTGATGTACATACGAAGCCTGGATTGACTGTGTGGGTTGTACATAAGAATGGAAACGTATTCCTTAGATTAACTGTGTGTGATATACATACGAACGGAAACGTTTTCCCTGGATTGACTGTGTGGTATGTACGTAAGAACAGAAATGTATTCCTTGGATTGCCTGTGTGTGATATGCATACGTATTGAGTCTCAACGAGTTTGAGCGTAAAAACTGCTAGAGAGTACCTCGAAAACTTCATGGTACAGAATAAGGACAAGGAAATTGTCGTGTTGCCTTATCATCCAAAGTAAGATAGTGTCGGCCAACCCTTTTATACATTTCAATCATTACTTCTCGATCATATGGAGAATAAAGTGAGGTGTTTTTCCACATAGCAACTGGCGCGCCATCCTTATAGTTCTTACCCGTGAGTCTCCCACGCCATGTATTTTGACCCTACCAGACACTAAGAGAAGAAGGACTACACCCACGTAAATAATATTCTAGATGATGCTCTCCAGGGCTTTAGCTTGAGGGGTAGCCACCTTTAGATCAGGAAACAAAGGAACAATAAAACGGGTTTCTCACATAAAACTAACTGTTGTTGCATCCATGCCCAAAACCAAGCAAGAACGATGGATTCTACCTCCTCCATCTCATGATGGAGTTCAGAAGGGATCACCAAAAGCTTCGCATGACAAGCAGAAACAATGATCATATCTGCAAGTGGGTCGAATCTCATGGAGATATGGATTATAAACTTAGAGATGACTTCTTCCGCATCCAGAGGGACATTGCTACAATCATCATGAAAGAATTCGTCGAAGAGAAGGGAATGTTCCACAACGACCCTATATCGCGAGCTGATATCCAAACTCGCATTGCCATGCAACGTCAGGACCTCACGTTGTTCAATAAGCTAGGGTGCATCCTAGTTGATATTGAAGTATGGAACTTCTAGTGATTTACGATGCCGATAATGATGATATGTGTCGGTTGAACTTGTATACGTTCTATAGCGATGAAACTTTGTGATGTCAACGGTCCCTGACGAACTTGTGTAACGCTACTTTGTTAGTTTGAGTACGATGACCTCCGTACCTCTAGTTAATTAGTTTGTGTACGATGAAACTGCATTGATTATTTATATGTTTACTATATGTTGCATCTAGTTGCTGACCCTTTCTTTTTCGTGTTGCTCAAGTATTTTTTTTTTGCATATGATTGTAGATTCTCTTGATGAAGATGCATCTCTAATAGGTACCTAGATTTTTGATGGCAAAGAAGCAATGCTATGTCGTGTACAAAGGGAAGGTTCCGGGACTATACGACGAGTGGCTTGAGTGTTAGGCGCAAGTGGAGGGGGTCTCTAGCGCCAGCCATAAAGGCTTAAAAAGCAGACAAGAAGCAGAAGCTAGTTACTTGAGGTTTATGTTAGCACGAGAGAGGACTCATAACCATCGTCTCATGTACTGCATAATTCCGCTCTCACTCATAGTGATAGCTCTTCTTGCGTATATCATTGTTTAGATGGATGCCGATGTAGTTGCAAGTATTCGAGATTTGTATCGCTATTTTCGAAATGATGACGAGAGACCACTTTGTGTTGGATGATGATTATGATGATGACATGATTTGATGAGACTATTTGTATGTATATGCTATGATTACATTTGTATGTGTATGATATGTTAAAAATTATTGTATAAAGCCTGTTCAAATACAAAACAAATATGCAGAGAAAAATCCAAAACTTATAAAACTAGCAGTACCGAGGGAAAATAGTTAGCAGCTGCGCGCTCTTACCAGTTGCGCGGCTTACTTCAAGGCGTTGCAGCTATTAGCAATAGCACGTTCTAGAAAAGCTCGCTACTGCTAACCATGTATAGCAGTAGCGTTGGTCAACCCGCGCTACTGCTGTAGGTTAGCTATAGCGCCGTATCAGTAGCGCGGGCGCCCACGCTACTGATACACCTAAAACCCTCGCTGCTGCTAGGCTTTTCCCTAGTAATGCTCTGTAAACAAATATAAGACCTTTTAAAAGATCTTATATTAGTAAGACCTTTTAAAAGGTCATATATTAGTTTACTGAGTGAGTACTATAGTTTCTATTACAACACATAGATTTTTTCATCATGCGTAACTTATGAGTACCTTATCTAGTAACCTCATGTCCTCCATCTCAACAGCTCACAATATAAAATGCAAGTATGTAACTTACCTGATATCGTGGCTAACTAGTCGGTTCGCTACGATGGAGGGTGGCAGCTTCGGCAGAGCAGCGACAAAAATATTTGAGGATTGTTATCACATATGTTGTATAGTTCCCTTCATTGCCCTAGATAAGTGAACTGTGTTGCTCATGAATTAGCTAGTATTTGGATGGAAGATCATCCACCTTCTATTAATCCTCTGCTTCTAAAGGATGTGAATTTGATCATCAGTGAATAAAGAGGAAGTTGGATATCGTCAAAAAGACACTGTTGATCACAAGGAAAAAAGGCAACGTTGATCTACTGTTGCCCCATGAAGAACATGGACCCCCTTTCCCTCCGGTTGTCGCTTCCAACGATAGAAGGGGGCGGGGACCCGAGTGCTTTGGTCAAGTGGTGGTAGGCTTACATTCTTTGGGTTTGGTCTCTAAGAGGTGGTGGCCAGACGATGGCTTCATTGTCTGTGTGGAATAAGGTATCCCTACCTCGCCCTTGTTTTCTGGCCTCGTCATATCGCCTGGAAGCATGTTGGGGATGGTGTGCCCTCAGATCTGGTTCTCTGGTGTTGCCTTTTCTTTCACAAGTTTGTCTCGGTGACTATACCCTATGCAAGGGAGGTAACTATACGTCTTGGTCCTCCAAGTCCCTCTCTGACCGACGAAGCGTGGCCAGCCTCAGCCTTTTCGGGGAGCATGTGAACTCCTTGTGGATGGAAATAGACGTTCTACAGGCCTTCTTCGGTGTTTTCTTCTTTGGGGCGACAATTTGCTACATAGGTCGCGGTCATTAAACCTTGAACCATAAACCCTGCACTACATTGACGACTTCTCAGTTGCTACTTGTACAAGTTGAAGGATGTAAACAAGTTAGCTCGGTTGAGATGAAGGCCCAGAGGCGGCAGTGTGGTTTGCTCATGATGCACCGTCGGTGGATGCCGGGGGAAGAAGACTTCGACACCCCAATGACTTGGATTTTTTTTTTCAATATCAGTAAGGGTGTTTTTGGAAGGGTTTGCGCTACTTCATATGTGGCCTTTGACCTTTTCGAAAAAGTTAATAATTTGAATTTTAATAAGGTTGTTTTCGAAACAATTTTTGAAATTTCCATAAATTAGATATAGCCCATACATAACATTTTAATGTGTGTGTGTGTGTGTGCGTGCGCGCGCGTGCGTGTGCGCGTGTGTGCGTGTGCGTGTGCGCGTGCGTGTGTGCGTGTGTGTGCGTGTGCGCGTGCGTGTGTGTGTGTGTGTGTGCGTGTGCGTGTGTGTGTGTGTGTGTGTGTATTTTAATAGCATTAAATATCATGGTAGATATATCTATTTCATTCACTTTGACAAATACCGTTGGTGGACGCGACTATTTTCATAACATTCTTTTATGTGCAAAATGTCTGAACCAACCACTCTATAACCACACAGAGTGATATAGCAAATATCTTGAGCAACATCATCCAAGTCTAGTTGCATGACAAGTAGCTCAATGTCACTAGCAGATTGTGAGTTTCCTTCATTCTTATCAAGCACTTCATCAATACCATCGAAGTGTGAATTGAGAAACATATATAGTAGACAACCATGAAATCAGTCTCTTTGATTGGTGCAAGGTGAATGCATCTAGATACCCAGTGTTGGCAAAGATGGTAAGGAGATTCTTAACTATACTAGTTAGCTTGATGTCGTCGGAATCAACTTTTAGCACTGGTGGAAGGGTTTAGATGACATTGGGAGTTCTGTAAACTCGGCTATCGTTGTTGGATTGGCGTGTGTTGCAATTTATATTAAGAGTGCACTCTAAGACATGATTTGGTGGTATGATTTTCCATACTTTTGCCACACACTCACCCTCTTATGTCATGTCATGGCTAATTTTCAAAAAAATTGGGACGGGGAGGACGATGATGTTCATAACATCAAGTTGCCCAAGAGTGTGGTGGATTGCAACTATTAGTAACAACATTAGTTTCCACTATTCTTTTTACATATTTGACATAACAATCTTATAATATGCACTATACATTATCATTTTACTATCGCTGACCGAGTGATAGCAAAACTCCCGCTGCTGCTTCCATGCATGAAATCTATGATTTTATGTGATAAATAGAATAACAAATCAGACCGCACATTAAGAGAGGGAGTGAGAAAGAAAGGCAGTAATCAAACTAAACCTAATTGTACCGATGCATACACACCTGAAGATGACTCTTTAGATGGTAGAACGTGAGGCCCTTCACCGTTGACTCCCATAATCCTCATGATAGTATTCTAAGTTTCCTCTTCCTGCCATGGACAAAAATTACCAGGTAACTGAAAACTCAAAAAGTTATCAGCGTCTAGAAACAAGCAGCAAAGATCAATCTCCCCATTTTCTGGCCTCCAAGCTGCGCGGCAGCGTGAATGAATCTGCCGTGGATTGAGTGGAGTTCTACGGTCCACTGGAGACGGGAATTGGGGTCTTGGTGAAGACGACCTAGATGAGGCCGGAGTCGCCGGCTTGCGGCTCACGATCTGGGCTAAAAGGGAATCATCCGGAATCATTGGGAAGCAGTCAATGAATTTTAGATCTAAAGAAAATACTCCCTCCGTTCCTAAATATTTGTCTTTCTAGAGATTTCAACAAGTGACTACATACGAAGCAAAATGAGTGAATCTTTAAAATATGTCTACATACATCCGTATGTTGTAGTCCATTTGAAGTGCGTAGAAAGACAAATATTTGAGAACAGAGGGAATACATGATTACGTACTCGTGGGCTATCTGACTATGTGTGCATCTCAGGCCTTGTGTCTCCCTGGGCTTGTGTTATGGGCTAATTAACTATGTACGTGGGAGGGGCCCCTGGTTTTCGGTGGCCCATGGCGGCCGCCCCTGCTGCCCCCCCTCAGGGCCGGCCCTACTAACACCATGACTAGTAGACTGCATTCACAACCGCCATCTTCGTCGAGCACCTCTCAGTCAACTTGTTTCCGATGAAAGCAGTACTTTTGACTTCTATGTACATGTCGGCAAGAACGGAAATCTAGTTGATGCATGCCACCAGAGGTATCGCTATCACGAGACAAAATACCAAGCAATCATGTGCACGCCAGATGATATTCAGTGAACCTACTAGCCAGTGTTCACATGTCTGTAGTAGCTACAAAGAAGCTGCAGTTTCGCTTGTGAGCTGTGAAGATGAAGTACATGAGGCGTACCTACTGTTGAATAAATAGGCAATTTTCCGAGTAGATTAATCCAGGAAATAATTACTAACATGGCATTGACTGGGTACATGACATACTGATCACGGAGTATACTAGCAAGTACTACGCATATAGCAGAAACATCTACACGTATAACCAGTACTGCTAGTGCAAACATAAACAAGAGAGAGACATACCCTCCGATCGGCCAGTTGGCCGTAGCAGCAGCGGTGGCGGCGGCAGCATCCTCTGCCGCCTTCTTGTCGGATTCGGCCTTCTCGCGGGCGAGACGGTCAGCTTCGCTTGGTGAAGCCATGGCGATGAAGAGGACGACGCGGACGTAGACGAAGCAGACGGACGGAGGCGAGCAGTCGCGTGATCGCTCCCCAAAAACCTAATCGCCCCTCTTCCCCGTACAGGAACCGGAGAGGCGGGGTTTCGGAGGCCTGCTCTCCCGTCGACCGTGTACGCGGCGAACGGGATGGAGTCGCCGGCGGCAGCAGCAGCAAAGGAACAAGGCGCGTGAGGCAGATGTGATCTGATTCTCGTGGCGGCTAGGGTTGCGTTAACGCTGCTTATATAGGCGGCTGGGCGGAGAGACGTGGGCCGAACCCACGTCCGAGTCGGTAACAGTCCCACGATCCGACGTCTCGGATCGTGTCGTGTCCGTTACGTATTCTCCGTTCCTGACCGACAAAAATAAGCGCGTAGGTATGAGCTCGGCTCGGCTCATTCCCGCAACCCGCGGCGCGTCGTGACGAGGCGTGGCGTGGCGTGGCGTGGCGTGGCGAGGCGGGCGGCGGAGGAGGAGTGCGCGAGGGCTCCTTCTCTTCTCACTCTCCAATAGCATGTAGAAGAGAGACCCTTATAAAGGAGTCCAACTCCTTCTCCACTAGCATGGTGGGACTAAACTTCCCACCTTGTCATCCCATCACCTACATGGGCCCTTGGAGATTTTTCTGAAATTCTCTTATGGGCCTAAAGCCCATTACTAAATTCAGCACCTACTAGTCACTAGATAAGGTATCACTGAATATCTAAATGAGGTGTCACTGAATATCTAAATGAGGTGTACCTAGCACTCCATGCGGTGACAGCTAGGTAGTTCAGGTTGTAGCCTATCTTCAACGGACGATCTCCTCAACGGCACCCCTCGCAGCAAGCTGTGTGCCCTGGGGCAAAACGTTCTTTGGCAACCCTCCGGCACGATCGGATCGTTCCAAACGTGCGAGTCAGCGTCTTCTCTTGTCCTATATGTTTCTTCGGCGATCGAGACGGCCGAGCACATCCTCCTTCACTGCACCTTCGCTTGACAATTCTGGGCCCTCCTAAAAGTCTCCCCAAATGGAGATCTTTTCTTTATTGCAAGGTCACAAATGCAGCATCAGCTGGATGCAAATTTCGTTAGCTGACGGTCATATCCATTGGTAGGGCTGGACACGAGTCGAGCCATGCCGAACTTTCGTGAACCGAGCTGAGCTAAATCGGAAGCTGTGATGAGCCGATGGAAGCACCTCATGTCAGGGTTTTTTTTTTCACGGGTACCTCGACTCGTGGTTAGCTCCGGCTCAGTCCGGCTCACAAGCCTCTAAAGGCAGTTGTTAAGGACCGGTTCAGGTCCTATATTTTTCGCTTTTGAAAGCAAACTAAGGATGAGTATGGAACAAGTATGATTACGGGTGTGTTTGTTTGGGTTGCAACTTCTCCGGCTTCAGCTGCAGCGGCTCCGGCTGGAAGGAGCGGCTGTAGCTGCTAGGTGCGGCGGAAAGGTTGGAGCTAAGGTGCATTCGTATCGTAGTCATGTTGTAGCAGCTGCGGCTGATACTTGCCGAAATGACCATAACACCACATGTTGTTCTGTAGATTGGGTTTAAGTGTTGAGACTACACTATATAGATGTTCTTGCCTTATCGGTCGATCCAGAGCGTTAGCCCCTTTAATATATATTTTTCACCTACGATGAAGCTCTTGCTTCTGTGGGGATTTTTGTCCTTGACCGTAAAAAATACTGTAATCGTTAAACCATACCATTATTGAAGGATCTGATCTATTAGATCAAGATGGATACACTGTACATATTATTTGTACAAATATCTGCTCTTTTGCTCCATCTGCTTCATCCAAACATTCGACATGGATGCATCTAGCATTTACACTTCCACAATGTGATCTAGATTCCATGTGATCTGATATTTATAGCTAGCTTATATTAAGCAGGTATAATTCACTATGTGATCTAGATTCCAAATGCCCAACCAGGATACAGCATCATCAGAAATCACAGAGAATAGAACACATGATATGCATATGTACATCCAGGATGCAAATTTGCACATAAGCAAACATGCTTGGTATACATTAGCTGCAAGTGGCCGTTGATATATTTTTCAGCAAGTATGTAAGATTATTTCTGGAAATTATATTTAAAGTAGGGAAAGGATTCTACATCCATGAAGTTACATAACAGGATTGGCCCCACCAAGTGATATTGAGCTAAACCGACTGAAACATTATTAAGCTACCGTAAATAAAAGAAAGTGTTCATCTACATGAGTTCACGACGGGGACAAATAGATTAATCTCTGCTCTTTTGCACCGTCTCCTTCATCCAAACATTTGACATTGATGCATATGCATGCAACGTTGGCACTTCCCAAGATAATTTTATAGCTATCTGACATTAAACAGTTATGATTCAACATGTGATGTACAGCCCAATCAGCATAAGAACACATCACACATCACAGAGAATACAATAGATGGAATAATCAGCCCATCTAGACATTCACGATCCAAATTTATTCATAAGAAAATACACTTGGTCTACATCAGCTGCAAGCCCCTGTTGATATTCGGGTCAGCGTGTATGTATGACATTTTAGAGAAATTTAATTGAAAGTAGGAAAAGGATACTATATAGATCCATGAAGTTACATAACATGTCTTTCTCCACCAACTGATTGTGAGATCGAAAAGGTGCCACAGCACCCGGGTGCCCCGACACCCTGTTATCCTGTGTGTCCAGCGACTTAAAGATTTGTGCTGTACATGTAGCGCAATATGCATGGATGGTCCTTATTTTAGAATGCTTGGTATACATATCGCCATGTCGGACACTGTGGGTGGACGGTGAGGATAAGCGGGTGTCCCGACCCCCGGGACCTAAAAATACAGTCTTTTTACCTAGCTCTCACCGTATGGAGAGCTAGGTACACCTCGTCTAGATATTCAGTGATACATTATCTAGTGAGTAGTTGGTACTCCATCTCCACTGGTCACAAGAGAAACTGCAGCTTCTTTCTAGCTGGTACAGACATGTGAACACTAGCAAGTACGTTAACTAAATATCGTCCCGTGTGCACGATTGCTTGGTATTTGTCTCGTGATAGTGATACTTCTGGTGGCATTCATCAAGTGGACTTCTCGATCTCTGAATTTTCTGTCTTAAGTGGAGAGTATAGTGCATTTCTAGTATATTAACTGCTGCAAGTTGAAGTAAATAAAAGAGTATACATTCGGAAAAAACAAAGTGCACAAATATACATGGAAAAGAACACGGTTATTCCCCTAATGGTTGCCCGGAGTAAACAAGCTTTGGAGGTTAATACATGGAATATATTGGGATAGTTCAAAAGAGAAACAACTACCAGTTCCTTCCTCCTAACACAGCTCATAGCTTAGTTTTCCCACACACAACTTACACCCTATCCAGTGGCAGTGAGATGGCGGTTGTTAAGGCAGTCTGCCAAATTGAAGTATCTTATGCTGTAGACAATAAATTGGAACTAGGGCAGCTGACCCAAAGCAATTATGGACTAGAATAAGTTTGAATTGAGTAGCAGAAGTTGCACACTTTAGTCCACGGATTTCAGTCGGCAGATAACAACAAAAATCATGTTTGAATTGGGAGGCATGCGTGGGCCTTGTTACCACGGACTATGGGTACTGAACCACTTGTAACTCATGCTTACAAACACGCGCGCGCGCACACACACACACTATAAATAACATGCACAACCCAAGAAGTTTTTGCCAACAGCACTTGTGAATTACTTCGATCCCAAAGAAGGTTTCGTACAAAGAGTTCTGGTGTTTGTGGATACATAGCATACCACAGCTCAATCCATGGCGAAATGCTGGCTGATGCTCCTCTTCTTGGTGTTTCTCCTGCCGGCGACGAGCGCGAGGTCGTGCCACGCCGACGACCTCCGTGCACTGCGGGACTTCGCCCGGAACCTCACTGGCGGTGGCGTCATCCTCCGTGCAGCGTGGTCCGGGACATCGTGTTGCAGATGGGAAGGTGTGGGCTGCAACGGCGCAAGTGGACGCGTCACAACGCTGCGGCTTCCCGGCCGCGGCCTTGCAGGACCCATCGCTGGAGCATCCTTGGCGGGCTTAGCGTGGCTGGAGGAGCTCAACCTTGCCAACAACAGGCTGATCGGCACAATCCCATCGTGGATTGGTGAGCTTGAACACCTTCGTTACTTGGATCTCTCAGATAATTCATTAATTGGCGAGGTACCCAAAAGTTTGATACGGTTCAAGGACATCACCAGCGCTGGTCGCTCATTGGGTAAGGCTTTCACTAACATGCCATTGTATGTGAAGCGTAACAGAAGAACACTCCAACAACAACCTCAACCAAATACGATTTCTGGGACCAACAATAGCGTCAGATCTGGGAGAACCAATGTTGTTTCTGGGAATGACAACACTGTCATATCCGGGGACAACAACAATGTGTCCGGGAGTAACAACACTATCGTTACCGGCAGCGACAATACCGTAGTTGGAAGCAACCATGTCGTATCTGGGAACAAACATGTTGTAACTGACAACAACAATGCCGTATCCGGAAATGACAATAATGTATCCGGGAGCTTCCATACCGTATCCGGGAGCCGCAATACTGTATCTGGGAGCAACAATACCGTATCTGGAAGCAACCACGTCGTGTCTGGGAGCAACAAAGTCGTAACAGGAGATGAATGATCTATAAGTGGATTGGTTCCATGACGGAGCTAACATACGTGTCCAAGTTCAGTATGTCTCACAATCACGTGGTGGGGCCAATCATGTAATGTAACTTCATGGATACAAATAGCATCCTTTTCCTACTTTCAATGAAATTTCCCTAAAATGTCTTACATACACACTCGAAATATCAACGGGCGGCTTGCAGCTGATGTAGACCAAGTGTATTTGGTTATGAATAAATTTGTGTTGTGGATGTCTAGATGGGGTGACTATTCCATCTCTTGTATTCTCTGTGATGTATGATGTGTTATTATGCTGATTGGGTTGTGCATCATATGGTGAATTATAAGTGTTTAATGTCCGATAGCTAAACATTTGTCTTGTGCAAGTGGCAACGTTGCATGCATATGCATCAATGTCGAATGTTTGGATGAAGGAGATGGAGCAAAAGAGCATAGATTAATCTATTTATCCCCATCCTGAACTCACATTGATGAACACTTTCTTTTATTTATGGTAGGTTAATAGTTTGTCAGCCGGTGTAGCTCACAATCACTTGGTGGGGCCAATCCTAGTAATTAACTTCAAGGATGTAGCATTCTTTTCCTACTTTAAATTGAAATTTCCAAAAATTACCTTACATACTTGCTTTCAAAAATATCAACGGCGTTTTGCAGCTGATGTAAACCAACGCGATTTTGCTTAGGTACAAGTATGCATCGTGGATGTATGGCTTGTCATGTGTTCTATTTTCTGCGATGTGTGATGCTTTCGTATTCAGATTGGGCATTAAGACTATGAATCACATAGTGAATTATACATGTTTAATATCGGTTAGGGATAGTTCTCAGGTTCGATTCTAGGAATATACCTGGATGGGCGTCACCCCACTTATGGTGCAATACCCTAACTTTTATATGGTAGTCAGACATAATTATTTTAATAATCAAACAAGTTTTGGGACAACAAAACCTTGATATTTCTTTCCACAAGGACATCTTTGGGCCTTGCCTGTCAGCTCGGAATGAATTACTCAATCTCCTAGAGGCCATTCAACTGTCAAGCGAACCAGTCAAGTTTCGATGGAATTTGCTTCAGAAGGGCAGATCTTCAGTCAATTCTTTGTACGATGCAATGGCATGTTCCTGTTGATAACAATAAACTATGGAAAAAAATTCCTCTAAGAGTGAACATATTCCTCTGGTTTCTGAACGGAGAGGTAATTTTAACTTTAGATAATCTGGCACGACGCAGCCGGCAAGGTTGCTGTCGGGACCGGGATTTCGGGTATTAAATTCCCAAAATTCGGACCTTGTGCTCACCAGCCCCAGGATTACTGTTAGCAGATGAGGCACCAACTGGTTACAGAAAACTCCAGGCAAGGACAAAATATGTGGTACAAGACCATTCTGGCCTGAGAGTACAACACAAGTTTTAAAGAATGACGGCGGAAGCGGTTTATGGATCGTCGGTGACTATGGGACTCCATTCCCCACAGGAACGGCTGACCGGGATAACCCTATCTTCGCGGGACTGCTCACTCCAATAGTGTAGGCTCCGGGGTGGCATCACGTCGTTCCTTCCCTTGCAAGGAATCTGGCCAAGACAATAGCCAGGGACAAGCCAGTGAGTACTTTGAATGTACTCGCAAACATTCTTAGCATGGGTGAAATAAAATCATGCTCGCAAATAATTTATAACCACGGTGTTAAATTTGATATAACTGTTTATGATGCATGCAGTTCGTTTGTATGAAGATATAAGAATATGCATATGCTTTCAGGGAGATATATATAAACAGAAGAAAAATAAAGAGAACGAAAACATGCCGCAGTCGGGCGTCTGGGCGACACCACGAAAAGGGCCTAGTAAATAAAAGAAATGCCACAGTCGGACGTTTGAACGACACAGAAAGGGCTTAGTAAATAAAAGTATGCCACATTCGGATGTCTGAGCGACATCACAGAAAGGGCTTAGTAACTAAAAAGAATGCCACAGTCGGACGTCTGAGCGACATCACAGAAAGGGCTTAGTAAAAAGAAAAGCCACAGTCGGACGTCTGAGCGACATCACAGAAAGGGCTTAGTAAATAAAAAGTATGCCACAGTCGGATGTCTGAGCGACATCACAGAAACGGCTTAGTAAATAGCTAACAGTGAATATCCGGGAGGTAGAACCGTCCCAAGGATACTCCCTGTTTTCAAATAAGATGAAAGGTTAGTTCACACTAATGATGAATCATAATCACTTCCTGTCACAGGTCATAAATAATATTCTGGTTTAAAATAAAATTCTCTTCCGAAGACCGACGCTAAGACCGACACTCGACCCATCCCAAACTGTAGTCCTTGACCATGGACACGGCTATTCGAACGGGTTTTATATCTATGCAGAGGGTGTACTCTTTACCCACGGATGACGGATTCTCTATAGTCCCTCTGGACTAATTCCGTCCACGGTCTTTTAATTTGACAACACACCTGACTGCACACACCAGCTTAACTTACCGGTGCCTGGAATCACCCACGACACTAGTTAAGCCAAACTCTAAGTGGGGAGGCTACAACCTCGACTAGCATGGGATCACCACAATTTATAACGCGCGCAAAAAACTGGGGAAGCTATCACCTTCGGCTACAACCGAAACACCCATGCCCCCGGACCAGGTGGCCTGCCTACCGGATGCAGCCGGTATCTTCCACCGTGGCCTCTCTGTATGGTGTGTGATAGAGCAAGGGTCGACAAATTTACTGAACCGCACCCTACCTGTAGCAGGGACACGTGGTAGTACGAAGCAAGTATGGGGGTTACCGGAGCAAGACTCGATCTATGGTCGACTCAGGAGGTTTATATATATACTCTGCACGGCTAGTGTCACAAAGCTCTCACAGTTCCCGGACAGGGTCACACCCTTCATGCTACATGCTGCCTCGCTGCACATCCTCGTCATAACGAGATGTCAGTCACGTGGTCGGTTCACCGAATCACATCCTTCTTTCGGACTCCATCTGAACTATCACCAGGCATATGTAGCATGAGGAGGGGTGGCTGTCACCAATGACACAAATATGACTGAAGAAATAAATTGTTCACCACATGCTGATATGCAAGAGTACGATTTCCGCATGAAATAACGATGCTCCACTTTGTCATGCCCATGGAGTTCTTGGGTTATAGCAACACACAACATGTGTCAAAAAGGGGTTCAAGATGCTTGCCTTCAAGTAGATGGGAGGAGAAAAGCATCCCAAGAATTTTGGAAGCTTTCTCCCTCTTCAAAAAAATCCTAAAAGAATTAAAAGGAAATCAATACATAGACTTGGAACATCCCCAAAAAGTTGTCTGGA
>LR738715.1:23857294-23880370 GCA_902687465.1 Secale cereale | reverse complement strand
AAGAAAAGCCACAGTCGGACGTCTGAGCGACATCACAAAAAGGGCTTAGTAACTAAAAAGAATGCCACAGTCGGACGTCTGAGCGACATCACAGAAAGGGCTTAGTAAAAAGAAAAGCCACAGTCGGACGTCTGAGCGACATCACAGAAAGGGCTTAGTAAATAAAAAGTATGCCACAGTCGGATGTCTGAGCGACATCACAGAAACGGCTTAGTAAATAGCTAACAGTGAATATCCGGGAGGTAGAACCGTCCCAAGGATACTCCCTGTTTTCAAATAAGATGAAAGGTTAGTTCACACTAATGATGAATCATAATCACTTCCTGTCACAGGTCATAAATAATATTCTGGTTTAAAATAAAATTCTCTTCCGAAGACCGACGCTAAGACCGACACTCGACCCATCCCAAACTGTAGTCCTTGACCATGGACACGGCTATTCGAACGGGTTTTATATCTATGCAGAGGGTGTACTCTTTACCCACGGATGACGGATTCTCTATAGTCCCTCTGGACTAATTCCGTCCACGGTCTTTTAATTTGACAACACACCTGACTGCACACACCAGCTTAACTTACCGGTGCCTGGAATCACCCACGACACTAGTTAAGCCAAACTCTAAGTGGGGAGGCTACAACCTCGACTAGCATGGGATCACCACAATTTATAACGCGCGCAAAAAACTGGGGAAGCTATCACCTTCGGCTACAACCGAAACACCCATGCCCCCGGACCAGGTGGCCTGCCTACCGGATGCAGCCGGTATCTTCCACCGTGGCCTCTCTGTATGGTGTGTGATAGAGCAAGGGTCGACAAATTTACTGAACCGCACCCTACCTGTAGCAGGGACACGTGGTAGTACGAAGCAAGTATGGGGGTTACCGGAGCAAGACTCGATCTATGGTCGACTCAGGAGGTTTATATATATACTCTGCACGGCTAGTGTCACAAAGCTCTCACAGTTCCCGGACAGGGTCACACCCTTCATGCTACATGCTGCCTCGCTGCACATCCTCGTCATAACGAGATGTCAGTCACGTGGTCGGTTCACCGAATCACATCCTTCTTTCGGACTCCATCTGAACTATCACCAGGCATATGTAGCATGAGGAGGGGTGGCTGTCACCAATGACACAAATATGACTGAAGAAATAAATTGTTCACCACATGCTGATATGCAAGAGTACGATTTCCGCATGAAATAACGATGCTCCACTTTGTCATGCCCATGGAGTTCTTGGGTTATAGCAACACACAACATGTGTCAAAAAGGGGTTCAAGATGCTTGCCTTCAAGTAGATGGGAGGAGAAAAGCATCCCAAGAATTTTGGAAGCTTTCTCCCTCTTCAAAAAAATCCTAAAAGAATTAAAAGGAAATCAATACATAGACTTGGAACATCCCCAAAAAGTTGTCTGGAAAATTTTCATATAAATATGAAAATAAACTACACAATATTTGGGAAACAACAGAAAAAGAATCAACTCATTTGGAGCTATAGTTTAAAAGTTAAAGCCAGCCAAAGTTTTGGTCAAATCCTGATTTTTAAATTAAAACAGAAAAGAAAACGATTCGGTTGGGAATTACGTCTTCGGGCCAGGGAATACGTACTTCGGAAAATGCACCTCCACTTATGCGCGCGTGGGTGTGAGGCTGGGTCATTGACAGTGGGTCCGGGGGGGCCACTGGTCAGGTTTGACCGGTCGTTTTCCCCCCTCCTCTTTCCTCTGCCCGAATGGAGGCGGGACTCCGGCGATCGTCGGCGGCGAACGAAGGCCCCTCGAGGGACACCGAGTGCGGGAATGGATCCGCGACTCCCAGGTGATCCTTCCGGTAGTTGACTGGTTGGAGGGGACGGAGGGAGTTGCCGGCGGCGAGCTCTGCGGCGGAGGAAGCTTCGGGTGAGTTTGGGGCTTTGCGATGCAGTGGCTCCCGAGCGAGTCTGAGGTGACGGGTGGCTTCGCAGGGTCGAGGGGAAGGTGATAGTGGTGCTGGACGGGCGGGGGAAGCCCTGGTGGCGCCGGATTGCTCGGGGCAGAGGCGGCGGCTGTGTTCGCCGGAGATGGAGAAGGAAGCTTCCCGGGGGTGATTGGCTGCCACGGGGCTGCTCTGCGAGGTGCCTAGGGGGGTATGATGCTGCGGAGAGGCTCGGGCGCCTTTAAATAGGCGAGCCATGGCGGTTCAGCAGCGGCAGTGGATAAGCTCACCGGCGACCGCCGTTCTGTTGCAGCAGGGGGACGTGGCGGCGACGAAAGCTAGCGGACGGCCTGCGGATGATCTCGCACTGCTTCAAGGGGGCAGCCGGCGAGCGCGCGTGGCTTGGGCGGCGCTGACCGTGGCAGAGAGCCACTATGCTCGCCGGCGTGCCGCCAAAAGCGCTCTGACGGCGGCGCTGTGGCGACCTAGGGGCGGCTTGGCGTTTCCTCGAGTGCGGATAAGGCTGGGCGCGGCTCTGGGAGTGGGTTGGGGCCAGGGGCGCGACGCGGCGGCCCGAGCGCACGCACGTGCAAAATGCGTGCTCTGGGAGCGCCCAGAGCACGCCCGCAACGTGCTCGGCGCTATGCCAAGGCTGGCTAAAGAGTTCCAAACTGCAAGGGGGTCAGCAGGGTGGGTTTATGACAAAGCTGTGAGACATGCTGGTTTAGGCAGGAGATCAAGTTCATAAAATGAACCAGAAGCTAAACCAAATATGGCCATGCACTCAGGGTGTATGACAAAATGCCAGGGGCATCTAGCAAGCTCTTGGGGTGGCCAAATTTTCCAGATGGATGTCTACTTAGACGAGTAAGAAGGTGGGGAGGTTAGTTCATCAAAAGCAAGAACTTGTTAGAGCAAGTTTTGCAAGATTTCAATTCTGGACAGAAAATGCAGAGCACTGTTCCATGGACCAAGACTATCCCAATAGGCCCACTCTTCTAGACTTAGCGGTTTTGCAAGAAGAACTACAAGCATGAGGAAGCTCAAAGGCATTGGGGCAAAATAGACTAGGGTTGCAGTGCAAATCACCAAACTGAACCAGAATGTAAAAGAGGTTGTTTCACTCAAAATTTCCAAAGGACCAAGATGGTTTTTTGCATAAAGATGGTTAACATACTGCTATGAACATCCCATAACTTTGGTGGAAGCATTGCATGAATATATAAAGGGGTTGCAGTGCAATATGGCCTACTGAACCAGATTGGCAAACATGTTGTGGAGCTCAAAATATTAGCTGAAATACTTATATTCTTGCATAAAAGTGATCTAGTAGCATTACTAGGCATCTCCAAATTTTGGTTGAATTTATAAATAAATTTATCCAGAGGTTGCAGTTCAAAAGAGGCCTTAAAATTAGGTTTAACTATATATATAGAGAAGTAAATTATGGAGACCAATATATAATTAATCCTGTTGATATGAGCAAGGTTTTTAAAGGATGCAGAAGACAAACTAATATTAGCTGGGAAGTTTTTACTAAGGGCAAAATTTTAATTTACTGGCAAAATTTTATTCAATAAAACATTGCTAAATTTTTGGGGTGTTACAACACTACCCCCCTTAGGAAAAATCTCGTCCTCGAGATTTGTTAAGAGTTGCTGTAAGGTCTGCTCCAAGGATATTACCGGAAAAAAAAATTTACTGATTTAATTATGCAAATAAAAACTACTACAGTGCAAGAGTAAATAGTGGTGTAAACTGCAGTGTTAAACACTGGTGTGTCACGGGAAAAGAATAATCTACTGTTATGGAAAACGAGATATTTCTACTCTGGGTCATAGTAAATTTTAGAAATGGGAATTTCCAAATTTACAAACGCGCTGGTTGCACCCGAGAGCACAGTGCTCTCACTGGCTGACAAGTGGGGCCTGGGCCCATTGTCAGCCTCTTCTTCCTCCTCCGGCTCTCTCTTCTCCTCTCTCCCGCGCGCTTTCCCGCACTTTCTCTATCGGCGACGGCTAGCTCGTAGGGCATCTAGGCCGTACTGTCGTAGTGCGCGGCGTGCTAGCTGCCGGTGCAGCGTGCACTCACCTCGCGGGCCAGTGCACTGTCGGCACTGCTCGGGGATTCGCCTCCGAACACCGGCGGTCGAGCGACGAGCGGCGCTGGTGGACTCTGCCCACCGTACACCGATCTCGAGCTATAAAACGGCCGGGGTGCTGCTCCTTCTTCCTCACCTCCGGCCTCTATTCTCCTCCTTCTTCCTTCTCCTCTGTTTGTGTTAGCAGGAGCTCGGGTCGAGGCTCTAATGGTGGAGGCGATGCCGGACTGGTGCATGGTTCTCATGAGCGTGGGGCTGGCGGCATTGCTAGGGGTATCTGTGCTCTTGTGTGCGATGATCCTCGACGATCGTCGTGATACGGCGGCTCAAGTGCTGGCTCTCCGCGGTGGCGGCGATCACGAGGATTAGGTGAGAATGGCGGGACTAATGGTGGTTAGCGTGCGGTAGGCACTTAGTGCTCGAATAAATTTCCAGAGTTTCTTTTCAAGAAACTGTGGTGTGTAAGTAGGTGCTTGATGAAGCAGGTTCAGGCGGATTAGCAACTTAGTGCACTGTGTGTAGTGGCCGGAGTTGTATCATCTTTGTTGTGGTGTTGTGTGATGAAAGAAAATCTATGCTAAGCAGATGGACAAGATGCAACAACACAGGAATGAATTCATTTAACACACAGTGCAACACACAGTTCTTATAAAGAAAAAATACAGGTACACCCACGTTGCAGTTACGTCTAAAATATAAACGGTAAATGAACAGGGTCCTGGGAAAAGGTCTCTGGTGCTGGGGGACACTCTTCTTCTATTGGTGGTAGTGGGTTGACCAGCCGGTGAATGTGCTTCTCCTGCGCGGGCCTCAAAGGTCTGCCGATGGCGATCCGAGGATTTAAATCGGTGAGGCTCTGGAGATAACCCATTATCCGTTGGTTCGGACGCTCTTGCGCGATCACATACTGCGAAAGGTTGGCTAGCACCGGGTCTCTCTCAATACGCCCACCAGGAAAAGATGCTGCTTCTCCGGGTGCTGCACGGCTTGAAAAGTAGTAATATCCTCGCTCACTGGAATAGGGCACCGCGAATCGAAGGCGAGCAATCGCTTCGCAAGCGGCAGCCTCTATGGCCATCTGTGGAGTCGGCATAGATTTCCCCATGAAGGAAACCTCCGTGGGGTCTTGGTTTGGGTTGGTGGGTGGGATGTGTACCACTGCCCAATATTTCGAGGTGGATGGTGTGATCCTCGCTTTGAGCAGCTCATACTAGGGTGGACGGGTGGCACTCATAGTACTGCAGGTAAAATCCCACAATATCTTCACGAAACTACCCGGGAATGCCTCAGGGGTCCTTAGGTAAATACTAGGGATTGGCATGGCGGAGGTAATGGTTGTGCGAGGGGAGCACCGGTGAGGGGTGCTTGGCAAGCTCACGGTGTGGCCTATATATAGCGGCCTGGCTGGCTTATAGTGTTATGGTGAGGGCGTCTGTATTGTTGGTTGCGCTTTACTAGGTCGGGGTCAAGGCTACAGATACTCACGTCTTGTAAAAAGGCGTGTTCGCTGTAGGGGTTGTCGGTGAGGTGCTCTGGAAGTCATACCTGACAAAAATAGGCACTCGTACACTAGCCGCTATAAAGATAAATAAACTGTACATACATATAGGCATACAGGTTACACGGCCTCGGCGATGGCAAGGTAAGGCTTGGTAATACTCGGGTGATTTAATCAACCTCATTTATATCCAAGCGGCCTTGCCTTGTGGGTGCTGAAGCTTCTCCGGGAGCTTCATCATTGGGGTTGGCTGGCGGTGGCTGAGGAGGTGCAGGGTCGGGGCAGGGATGATGACCCTCGCGGGGATTGTTGGCTACAATCCCGTTGGAGCATGCGCTAAACAGGCGACGCATCACTTCTGGGGTTACCAAGGCATTCTGGTCAATGACCGTGGCAGGCCTTGGGGACTCGATTGGTTGTCCGAACATCACGACTGGGTTGTCGGTGCCGGACTCGCCTCGTCCTCTAGCTGGGGCTCGGCGAAGCAGTTCTCCACGGGTTGCGATCAGATCCAGGGTGATTTGATCGAACAGTTCCTCGAGTACGCTAACATGGCGCACCAGGTGCAATAAAGCAGGGTCTGTCTCGTGGTCTCTGTTCGCAACTCGGGGGGCCTACCATACCCATTGCGACTGGGATAGTAGAAGAATGAGCGACAGTTAACTCTGGGCGACAGGTGCCTGAGTTGAACTATAGCCTCCCGAGCGGCCAGTTGGATAGCTTGCGGCTCAAAGGAAGTTGTCCTTCCGGTGAACCTGTAGCGGCGCTCTGGCGTCAGACCTCTACCGTAGATGTGCACAGTGGCCCAGAATTGACGGTTTCACCGCCCATGGTGTCTTGGTATACCACGTATTCTAGGGGCTCTTCCATCGCAAAAGCACGACGGGTGAGGTTTGCGAGCACGGTCACAAAACCTCCAAGGTTGGTTGCTGTGGTTTCATTGTGGACGATGGGTCCTGGCATTCTAGCTCGGTATGGGGTAGAGGCTGTGTGGTGTTGGGTTTGGGGGCTAGCGTGCCCTATTTATAGGGAAGGATGGAGTCTTCCTTTGCACGCTTGCGGAGTCTTCCTCTGCACGCTTCCGGAGTCTTCCTCTGCACGCTTCCGGAATCTTCCTCTGCACGCTTGCGGAAAGGAACTGTTTAGGTGTCGATCACTGGCGCGTGATCGATAAGCTAGGCTGGTAGGTTGGGCACCGACTACCAAAGGTGTCGGTCCACTGTGTGGTTATCTTATGCGAGAAGCTCGGCTGGGGTTGGAAAATGGTCTGGTGGGGTGGTTAAATCTAGGTTTTTGGACCTGGCTAAGATAGGATTAGCCAACGGTCTGCCTGGCTCAGATACCAAGGTTGTCAGGACCGGATTTCGGATATTAAAATTCCCAAAATTCGGACCTTGTGCTCACCAGCCCCAGGATTACTGTTAGCTGATGAGGCACCAACTGGTTACAGAAAACTCCAGGCAAGGACAAAATATGTGGTACAAGACCATTCTGGCCTGAGAGTACAACACAAGTTTTAAAGAATGACGGCGGAAGCGGTTTGTGGATCATCGATGACTATGGGACTCCATTCCCCACAGGAACGGCTGACCGGGATAACCCTATCTTCGCGGGACTGCTCACTCCAATAGTGTAGGCTCCGGGGTGGCATCACGTCGTTCCTTCCCTCGCAAGGAATCTGGCCAAGACAATAGCCAGGGACAAGCCAGTGAGTACTTTGAATGTACTCGCAAACATTCTTAGCATGGGTGAAATAAAATCATGCTCGCAAATAATTTATAACCACGGTGTTAAATTTGATATAACTGTTTATGATGCATGCAGTTCGTTTGTATGAAGATATAAGAATATGCATATGCTTTTAGGGGGATATATATAAACAGAAGACAAATAAAGAGAACGAAAACATGCCCCAGTCGGGCGTCTCGGCGACACCACGAAAAGGGCTTAGTAAATAAAAGAAATGCCACAGTCAGACGTCTGAGCGACATCACAGAAAGGGCTTAGTAAATAAAAGAATGCCACAGTCAGACGTCTGAGCGACATCACAGAAAGGGCTTAGTAACTAAAAAGAATGCCACAGTCGGACGTCTGAGCGACATCACAGAAAGGGCTTAGTAAAAAGAAAAGCCACAGTCGGACGTCTGAGCGACATCAAAGAAAGGGCTTAGTAAATAAAAAGAATGCCACAGTCGGACGTCTGAGCGACATCACAGAAAGGACTTAGTAAATAGATAACAGTGAATATCCGGGAGGTAGAACCATCCCAAGGATACTCCCTGTTTTCAAATAAGATGAAATGTTAGTTCACACTAATGATGAATCATAATCACTTCCTGTCACAGGTCATAAATAATATTCTGGTTTAAAATAAAATTCTCCTCCGAAGACCGACGCTAAGACCGACACTCGACCCATCCCAAATTGTAGTCCTTGACCATGGACACGACTATTCGAACGGGTTTTATATCTCTGCAGAGGGTGTACTCTTTACCCACGGACGACGGATTCTCTATAGTCCCTCTGGACTAATTCCGTACACGGTCTTTTAATTTGAGAACACACCTGACTGCACACACCAGCTTCACTTACCGGTGCCTGGAATCACCCACGACACTAGTTAAGCCAAACTCTAAGTGGGGAGGCTACAACCTCGACTAGCATGGGATCACCACAATTTATAACGCGCGCGAAAAACTGGGAAAGCTATCCCCTTCGGCTACAACCGAAACACCCATGCCCCCGGACCAGGTGGCCTGCCTACCGGATGCAGCCGGTATCTTCCATCGTGGCCTCTCTGTATGCTGTGTGATAGAGCAGGGGTCGACAAATTTACTGAACCGCACCCTACCTGTAGCAGGGACACGTGGTAGTACGAAGCAAGTATGGGGGTTACCGGAGCAAGACTCGATCTATGGTCGACTCAGGAGGTTTATATATATACTCTGCATGGCTAGTGTCACAAAGCTCTCACAGTTCTCGGACAGGGTCACACCCTTCATGCTACATGCTGCCTCGCTGCACATCCTCGTCATAACGAGATGTCAGTCACGTGGTCGGTTCACCGAATCACATCCTTCTTTCGGACTCCATCCGAACTATCACCAGGCATATGTAGCATGAGGAGGGGTGGCTGTCACCAATGACACAAATATGACTGAAGAAAGAAATTGTTCACCACATGCTGATATGCAAGAGTACGATTTCTGCATGAAATAACGATGCTCCACTTTGTCATGCCCATGGAGTTCTTGGGTTATAGCAACACACAACATGTGTCAAAAAGGGGTTCAAGATGCTTGCCTTCAAGTAGATGGGAGGAGAAAAGCATCCCAAGAATTTTGGAAGCTTTCTCCCTCTTCAAAAACATCCTAAAATAATTAAAAGGAAATCAATACATAGACTTGGAACATCCCCAAAAAGTTGTCTGGAAATTTTTCACATAAATATGAAAATAAACTAGACAATATTTGGGAAACAACAGAAAAAGAATCAACTCATTTGGAGTTGTAGTTTAAAAGTTAAAGCCAGTCAAAGTTTTCGTCAAATCCTGATTTTTAAATTAAAACAGAAAAGAAAACGATTCGCTTGGGAATTACGTCTTCGGGCCAAGGAATACGTACTTCGGAAAATGCGCCTCCACTTATGCGCGCGTGGGTGTGAGGCTGTGTCACAGACAGTGGGTCTAGGGGGCCCACTGGTCAGGTTTGACCGGTCGTTTCCCCCCTCCTCTTTCCTCTGCCCGAACGGAGGCGGGACTCCGGCGATTGGCGGCGGCGAACGAAGGCCCCTCGAGGGACACCGAGTGCGGGAATGGATCCGTGACTCCTAGGAGATCCTTCCGGTAGTTGACTGGTTGGAGGGGACGGAGGGAGTCGCCGGCGGCGAGCTCTGCGGCGGAGGAAGCTTCGGGTAAGTTTGGGGCTTTGCGATGCAGTGGCTCCCGAGCGAGTCTGAGGTGACGGGTGGCTTCGCAGGGTCAAGGGGAAGGCGATAGTGGTGCTGGACGGGCGGGGGAAGCCCTGGTGGCGCCGGATTGCTCGGGGCGGAGGCGGCGGCTGTGTTCGCCGGAGATGGAGAAGGAAGGTTCCCGGGGGCGATTGGCTGCCACGGGGCTGCTCTGCGAGGTGCCTAGGGGGGGGGTATGATGCTGCGGATAGGCTCGGGCGCCTTTAAATAGGCGAGCCATGGCGGTTCAGCGGCGGCAGTGGATAAGCTCGCCGGCGACCGCCGTTCTGTTGCAGCAGGGGGACGTGGCGGCGACGAAAGCTAGCGGACGGCCTGCGGATGAGCTCGCACTGCTTCAAGGGGGCAGCTGGCGAGCGCGCGTGGCTTGGGCGGCGCCGACCGTGGCAGAGAGCCACTGTGCTCGCCGGTGTGTCGCCAAAAGCGCTCTGACAGCGGCGCTGTGGCGACCCAGGGGCGGCTTGGCGTTTCCTCTAGTGCGGATAAGGATGGGCGTGGCTCTGGGAGTGGGTTGGGGCCAGGGGCGCGACGCGCCGGCCCGAGCGCACGCACGTGCAAAACGCGCGCTCTGGGAGCGCCCAGAGCACGCCTGCAACGTGCTCGGCGCTATGCCAAGGCAGGCTAAAGAGTTCCAAACTGCAAGGGAGTCAGCAGGGTGGGGTTATGACAAAGCTGTGAGACATGCTGGTTTAGGCAGGAGATCAAGTTCATAAAATGAACCAGAAGCTAAACCAAATATGGCCATGCACTCAGGGTGTTTGACAAAATGCCAGGGGCATCTAGCAAGCTCTTGGGGTGGCCAAATTTTCCAGATGGATGTCTCCTTAGATGAGTAAGAAGGTGGGGAGGTTAGTTCATCAAAAGCAAGAACTTGTTAGAGCAAGTTTTGCAAGATTTCAATTCTGGACAGAAAATGCAGAGCACTGTTCCATGGACCAAGACTATCCCAATAGGCCCACTCTTCTGGACTTAGGGGTTTTGCAAGAAGAACTACAAGCATGAGGAAGCTCAAAGGCATTGGGGCAAAATAGACTAGGGTTGCAGTGCAAATCACCAAACTGAACCAGAATGGAAAAGAGGTTGTTTCACTCAAAATTTCTAAAGGACCAAGATGGGTTTTTGCATAAAGATGGTTAACATACTGCTATGAACATCCCATAATTTTGGTGGAAGCATTGCATGAATATATAAAGTGGTTGCGGTGCAATATGGCCTACTGAACCAGATTGGCAAACATGTTGTGGAGCTCAAAATATTAGCTGAAATACTTATATTCTTGCATAAAAGTGATCTAGTAGCATTACTAGGCATCTCCAAATTTTGGTTGAATTTATAAATAAATTTATCCAGAGGTTGCAGTTCAAAAGAGGCCTTAAAATTAGGTTTAACTATATATATAGAGAAGTAAATTATGGAGACCAATATATAATTAATCATGTTGATATGAGCAAGGTTTTTAAAGGATGCAGAAGATAAACTAATATTAGCTGGGAAGTTTTTACTAAGGGCAAAATTTTAATTTACTGGCAAAATTTTATTCAATAAAACATTGCTAAATTTTTCGGGTGTTACAGTTGCCAGGCATGTATTTTCTGCCAGCATGACGACAAGTCTATTAAACAATTAATTCTTAGTGTAATTTTGCTTGGGTGGTGTGGGCTATAGTTCAAGTAGCTTCAAATCTATAATTTTGGTTGTGGGGTACTGATAAACAATTTTTTTTCAGACATTCTTGTGGGGGTGGTTGCCTTATGTTGGGCATTGTGGATTTCTATGAATGATGTATTTTTTAACAAAAAATGTGTTTCATCTCTTGTGCAGGTTATTCATGCATCTGGGCTCTGGCTCGGTACCTGGTTTGTCCTGCAGAGGCCGGAGGATATAGACCATTTATGATGGCATCTACATGGCTGGAGCATATGGCCAGGAAGGTTTTTTGACTCCATGGATGGCGGTGTAATCTTCGGATAGGATCTACCGCACCATAGGCCAGTTTGATTTATTTTTGTTGTAAAACGATGTTTATTTTTGGTTGTATTGGACTTGATGGATGTGTGCATCGTGCTATGCAGAGGCCGGGCATTCATTTGATGTGGTTGTATCACCTCGATATATCAATTCAGTGAAATGTCCTTTATCGAATAATCAGCTAGCAATACACACTTCTCTTGTGCGAGTGTAAATGTTAGATGCATCAATGTTGATGTTTGGATGAAGGAGATGGAGCAAAAGAACAATAGATTGGTAAAAATAATATGTACCATGTATCCGCTTGTTGTAATGGACCGGATCCTTTGATATATGTATAGTTTAAAGAGCACAATATTTTTTCAGCCAAGGAGAAAAAATCCCCACATAAGCAAGAGCTTCATCTCAAGCAAGTGAAAAAGGAAGAGTTTTGTCGCGAGAAAATCTATTTTTACAAGGGGCAACCCCCTCAATAGACCAAAAAGGAACATATATATAGTGTAGAACAGGGAGACGACTCAGACCATCGATGCGCTTAGGAAGAAAATTGTCCAGTCACGCGAGAGCTTTTGCCATGATAGACAAATGGTTACCGGGAGTTTTTCCTCATCGCACACAACTTGATGTCATGGGTGAGCCAAAGGGATCAAGTTCCTTAGATGTCAGGGCTTTGTACATCATAAAGATGCAGAGATCAGGGGTGACCCTCCTTTTCTAAAAAAGAAAAGCTTGATGCCAGGAGTGAGTGGCTGTGGGAGTCTGTTAGCAAGCTTCAAACTAGCCTAGATAGCCTTCAAAAGAGAAGCACTACACCTACGGACGATTTCTACGGGAGTTTAATTATGGCAGCAGTTGACAAGGTGTGATTGGAAATGGAAGAGAGAGGGCCACCACTAGAAATAGGGGGGGCGATTCACGGGGAGACGAGTGCGTGTGTCAATTCCGTAGATGCTACCCGTAAGTCTGGTATTTTTGTGATCACAATATGGGCAGGAAGGAATATATTCGGTGATATATGCATGCACCCACTTCGTATGGCAGCCTCACGGCATTATTTTGTTTGTTATATAGGGTACTATACTAGGCATGCCCTTTTCAAGCAGACCTAATTACGCCGGGACATTTTAAAAGGGAAACAACTACTATAGTTCCTATTACAATTCATAGCTTTGTTTTTATCACGCCTAACTTATACTTTATCTAGTGAGCAGTACACCTGATGTCCTCCAGCTCCACAGCTCTCATGATAAATTGCAAACATGTAACTTACCTGATCTCACGGCTAACTAGTAGGTTAGCTACAATGGAGGGTGGCAATTTCAGCAGAGCAACCTCAACATTATTTGAGGATTGTTATCACATCCGCTAATAAAGGGGAAGTTGAATGTCAAAAAAAATAGTGATCACGGGCAAAAAAAGGTGACTTTGATCTACCGCTGCCCGACAAGACCATGGACCCCCTTTCCCCAGCTATTGATTTCGGTGATGGAAGGGGACGGGGACTCCAGTGCTTCGTTCAGGTGGTGGTAGGGTTAGAATATTAGGGTTTAGCCTCTAAGGGGCTGTGGCGAGATGATGGTGTCATCGTCAGCGTGGAATAAGGTATCTCTGCATCGCCATTGTTATAGCCTCTTCATATCGTCGGGATGTATGTGGAGGATAGTGTGCCCCAAAAACTGGTTCTCTAGTTTAGCCTTTTCTTTTGCAAGTTCGTCTCGGTGGCGCTATCATACGGAGTGGACAATGTGACTATACATTTGGTCCTCCGGCTCCCTCTCTGTTCGAAGAAGTTTGACCAGCCTCTGCCATGTTGGGGAGTGTGTGAGATTTGTGTTCTCCAACTCTGTCTGGATGGACTGGACATTTTACATGCCCTCATTAGTGTTTTCTTCTTGGGTCACACATTTTGTACACAAGTCATGTCCGTCGATACCTTCTGTTCTACATCGATTACTTCTGAGTCGCTGTGTCAACAAGTTTTTGGATTTCAACAGGTTGGCTCCACTGGGATGGAGACCTAGAGGTGGCAATGAGCTTCCCTGACGATGCACCACTTGTGGATGTAGGAGGAAGAAGACTTCGACACCCCCAATGACTTAGATTGTTTTGAACTTCAGTAAGGGCGTTTTTGTAAGGGTATGTACTACTTAATATGTTTTCAAAAAAAGTAATGTATTTGGATTTCAATAATATTACTTTTGAAAATTCCATAAATTATATAGTGCATATATAAACTCTGTGTGTGTGTGTGTTTAAGTATATTTTAATAAACATTAAATAATCATGGTAGATATTTCTAAAGTATTCACGCTGACCAACATCTTAAGGACACGGCTATTTGCAAAACGTTCTTTTATGTGTAGAAAGTTCCAACCAACCAGTCTATACCCACACATAATGATATAACGAATATCTGGTGCATCATTATCCAAGTCTAGTTGCATGACAAGTAGCTCAATGCCACCGGTAGATTGTAAGTTTCCATCAATCTTATCAAGCACTTCATCAAGACAATCGAAGTGTGAACGAGAAACATAATAGATGACTGTGAATTAAGTCGTCTTTATTGGTGGAAGGGTTCTAGATACCCTGTGTTGGCAAAGATAGTAAGACGGTTCCTAACTATACTAGCTACCTTCATATCTTCAGAATCAACTTTCAGAACCGCTGGAAGTGTTTTAGATGACTTTAGGAGCTCTCTAAACCGGGATTGCATTTATGGATTGGTGTGTGTTGCAAGTTATATTAAGGGTGCATATTAAGACAAAGTGTTGTGGTATGATTTCCATATTTTTGTTACACATTAACTCTCTTATGTTATGTCATGGCTAACTTTCAAAAAAATTAGGACAGGGTGGAGGATGAGGAGGAGGATGTTCTGACCATGATGTTTTGGTGGATTGCAACTATAAAAGTATTGGTAACTACATTAGTTTCCACAATTCTTAAAAAAAGAAGAGCCAACATTTGCAAAAACTATTCAAACTATTGTTACATGTAGACTCTCATGTGGATGTTGCTATTTGGTGTATGGAGAATGGAGATGGATCATATGCGGTCTTATCATGTGGATGTTTCTATATTTTGCATTGGATGTATCAAAGGCTATGACCGCCAGCAAAAGGCATTTGCATCCAGCTGATGCTGCATTTGGGACCTTGCAACAAAGAAAAGATCCCCTTTTGGTAAGAGATTTAGGTGGGCCCAGAATTGTCAGGCAAAGGTGCAGTGAAGGAGGAGGTCTTCAGCAAGCCATACGCAAGAAGCGGACGTATGAGGGTTGCCAAAGCAGTTTTTGCCCCGGCGCACACAACTTGCTGTGATGGTTGTCGTGGAGGAGAGCGTCCGTTGAAGGTAGGCTGCTAGCTAAACTACAAGCTCTCACCGTATGGAGAGTTAGGTACACCTCATTTAGATATTCAGTGATACCTTATCTAGTGACTGGTAGGCAGGTACGCCTCATGTGCTTTATCTTCACAGCTCACAAGAAAAACTCAGCTTCTTTGTAGGTACTACAGACATGTGAACACTAGCTAGTAGGTTCGCTGAATATCATCTCACGTGCATGATTGCTTGGTATTTTGTCTCATGAGAGCGATACGTCTGGTGGCATGCATCAAGTAGATTTCCGTTCCTGCCGACATGTACATAGAAGTCAACAGTTTTGTTTTCATCAGAAACAAGCTGCTCAAGATGGCGGTTTTGCATCTAGTCTACTAGTCATCCTGTTAGTACAGTACATTTCTGTCTATTAAGCTGGATCGGAGAGTATATTGCATTTCTATGATTACTACTGTGCATAGGAGTACATTGATAGCTACAAGTCGTGGTACATAAAAGAGTACACGAGGTACAAGCTTAAAACAGAAGCCCCAATAAGAGGGAAATACATGAAGGTACACGATTACACATTATTTGTTGTCCAGAGTAAACAAGCTTTGGAGGGAAATACATGGAATATTCCCCTAAGAAACGAAATACTCCTACATGGAATATGCTAAAGGGTTGGGCATGCTTTGCTGCGCCGTTGGTGTTGTTGAGTTTTCATTCAAAGAATTACTCCCTATCTTTCGAAATATAAAGGGTATTAGTTTTTTGATGAAAAGAAAAAGCACATTGAGTTTGATCAAATTTGTAGAGAAAGATATCAGTATCCATAATACCAAATTGGTATAATTAGATTCATCATAGATGATTTTTCATATTTTATTTATTCAGAGTTGTGGATGTTTGGTATTTTTGGCTCTGAACTGACCAAGTTAAATAAATATGACTTTTCAAGAAACTAATACACGTTATATTTTTGGAACTAGGGCATTATTTGGTTTGGCTACTGGGGGAGATGATGGAGTGTGTGTTCCATTTTATGTATAATGCAGTGTTTTGGTGAGCCTTTCACGGTGTGATTGTGTGTTATCTGCTAATTAACCCATACTTATGTGGGGAACTTTTCTGCGTCGATGTCCCCATGTACTATTTTGGTACTACAATATCACATGCTGAACTTATTTTTTAGATTGTGAGAGGGTGTACTGGATTGATATGTGTTTATAGGTTGGTTGCTCCCGATTGATTTTTTAAAATCATTGTCCCGGCCAAAATTATGAACCAAATTAAGAATTGAATATCTCAATCGAATTAAAAATCTCCAAAATTAATGACCATCGTGAACTAAAAGAATTGATTGAGAGAATTTCTTGAGAAATTGTTGATCTGGTCAAAATCGAATTACCCTATTCCAAATTGAAGACCTCAATTGATTGTGAGGCCTGAAAAAATAGGTTTATAAGCCGGTTGCTCCCGATTGATTTTAAAAGTCGTTGACCCGGTCAAAATCATGACCCAAAATTAAGGAGCATGATGAACTAAAAGAATTGAAGGAGAGAGCTTCTTGAGAAATTGTTGACCCGGTTAAAAACGATTATGCATGCACTCACGTGACATCATATGGAGGCCTCACACACTACAGGAATAACAGTGAAAGCCGAGTACCTAGAGTACACGGCTAAGACCAGAAAGATATATACTCCTACCGTTTTAGAACTGACTTAATTACATGGCTGTAAATATCGTAAAACGATTGTTCTATGGTTTCTAGGTAAAAAAACATTATGTCAATTCAAAAGAGACAACGATTGATTCCTTCCTATAACAGCTCATATTACTACCTCCGTCTTGGTTTATAGGTCCCCTCTGTAGTTTGTGCCTAATTTTGACCAAAGATTTAACTAACAAAACGTCAATGCATGTCAACAAAAAATATATCGTTGGATTCGTATTTAAATATAGTTTTTAATGATATAATTTTTGGTGACATGCATGAACATTTTCTTAATTCAATCAATGGTCAAAATTTAACACGAAATACAATTGGGATCAATAAATCAGTACGGAGGTAGTAATGGTGTATCCAACGACCAACCAAATGGCCCAGGATGCTCTAGGAATAGAAATATTCACACGAGTTTTTTTATGCTATACAGGCTATGGGAAAATTCAATGGTCCATGTATCTCCCTGTTCGGCCTCTAGCTATAATCCACTGGCTCGTAGCTCAGTTTTCTCACACCTAACATGTACCTTATCTAGTGACTGATACACCTCATGTACCATATCCTCCGCTTACAAGAGGAATTTGTAGCTTCTTTCTAACTAGCTAGTACTCCCTAGTAGCTAGTAGTAGCCTAGTAGATTCACATAATATCATCCAGCCAACATGTTGCTAGATATTTTGTCTTGCTTGTGATACTTGTGCTGGCATCAAGTAGTTTCTTGTCGCCATGTAGAAATTAATATAATGATTTTCGTCATGGCCAAGTTGACAGAGAGGTGCTCCACGAAGATGATGGTTGTAAATATAGTCTACCAATCATCCTGTCACAGTACCATGCATCCATGTCTTACGTTCTACACAATAAACTGCAGCAGAATACAGTGCCTTTCTGTAATTAGCACAATAGCTATGCATAGTACATTGCTACAAGCTGTACTTAATCTGTTCAAAATATATACATTAGTAGAAAACAGGGCATTGGTCCAGCCCATTAGCCCCGGTTCAATCTAGAACCGGGACCAATGGGGGTACTGGACCGGTTCGTTAGCCCAGGGGGCCGGCCGGGCCACGTGGGCCATTGGTCCCGGTTCGTCTGGACCTATTGGTCCCGGTTGGAGCTAAAAACCGGGACCAATGGCTCTTGCTCCTGGCCCACCACTATTGGTCCCGGTTGGTTTTATGAACCGGGACCAAAGGCACCTCTTTAGCCCCGGTTTGTAGCACCAACCGGGACCAGTGAGTTGCCTATATAAACCCCCTCACTCAAGAGCAGAGCTCACTGCTCTGTTTTTTTTTCTGGCCGAGGGGGAGAGGGGTTAGTGGTGCTCTAGCTCACCTCCTATGCACACAACGTGTTCGGTGGAATGCCCGAGCCACACTAGTTAAGCTTTTCTCCTCTCGAAGCTCTATTTTCTCCGAGATTTGTCTAGGTTTAGCGGTCCGTCACGTCCCGTCCCCGTCTTCGCTGCCGTCGATCACCCCCGCCGATCTCGTCACCGGCACCACCGTGGTGAGCCTCTTGTTATGTCCATGCTTTTCTTACTTTTATTATTGCTTTAGATAGATATTTGTCTAATTTTCTTACGTTTATTATTGCTTGTTATTATATAGTGCGATGGTTTTGATATCCGCCCACGTGGGCCCTCGTCCGGTCTACGATTCGGATGTGGTATATTATCTTTAATTTATAACTATTTGTTTTAGTGCTTATGATAGTTATGCCGACAAACCTGACATGCATAGATGTTTTATTATGTCTAGGAGGTAGTTGAACCGGAAATTCCAACCGACCCTCTTGTGGAGAGGTTAAATTTAGTTGAAGAGGAAAACATTTCGTTAAAGAAAAAATTGGAAAAAATGGAGGAGGAGAAGATGGAATTGGAGTTGCATGTTGCGGAAGTTATCGATGATCACAAGATCAAGATGGACCCTATTGTCGAGAGGTTAAATTTAGTTGAAGAAGAAAACAAATTCTTGAAGGAAAAAATAAAAAAAAATTGTGGACGAGAAGATGATATTGGAGTTGCGTGTTGCGGATGTCGTCGATGATCACAAGATCAAGATGGATGCAATGCGGTTGAAGATTAAAAAGATTAGAAAATATGCCATTCATACCGAGGCTTGGTATCATTATGCCGTTGGATCAATTGTTACCTTGGTTGCGATTATGATAGCATTTGTTTTCGCGTTGAAATGTTTTACATAGTTTCGATGTGTATGGAGAGCTATATGTTGTTAGATGAGAACTATATATGTATGTACTTTGGTTTTTATGTGATGATGAACTTTTATCCATTTGGTCACTTAATTATCTATTTATGATGTTCTGTAATGGTTTTTGACACACTTAATTATATATAAATGCACGCAGATGAACCGGCAATGGATGTACGGTGACAGACACACCTCTGAGTACATTAAGGGCGTGCGTGAGTTTCTAAATGCGGCTGAGGCAAACAAGCAGAATGGTTTTATGTGTTGTCCATGCACTAAATGTGTGAATACGATGTCTTACTCTAACCGGAAAATCCTTCACTCCCACCTGCTATACAAGGGTTTCATGCCACACTATAATGTTTGGACGAGGCACGGAGAAATAGGGGTTATGATGGAAGACGGCGAAGAAGAAGAGTACGATGACAACTATGTGCCCCCTGAATACTGTGATGCTGCAATGGGGGGAGCTGGTGAAGATCAAGAGGAACCAGACGATGTGCCCAATGATGCTGCAACGGGTGAAGCTGCTGAAGATCAAGAGGAACCAAATGATGATCTTCGCCGGGTCATTGTCGATGCAAGGACACAATGCGAAAGTCAAAAGGAGAAGCTGAAGTTCGATCGCATGTTAGAGGATCACAAAAAAGGGTTGTACCCCAATTGCGAAGATGGCAACACAAAGCTCGGTACCGTACTGGAATTGCTGCAGTGGAAGGCAGAGAATGCTGTGGCTGACAAAGGATTTGAGAAGCTACTGAAAATATTGAAGAAGAAGCTTCCGAAGGATAACGAATTGCCCGACAGTACATACGCAGCAAAGAAGGTCGTATGCCCTCTAGGATTGGAGGTGCAGAAGATACATGCATGCCCTAATGACTGCATCCTCTACCGCGGTGCATACAATGATCTGAACGCATGCCCGGTATGTGGTGCATTGCGGTATAAGATCAGACGAGATGACCCTGGTGATGTTGATGGCGAGCCCGCCAGGAAGAGGGTTCCTGCGAAAGTGATGTGGTATGCTCCTATAATACCACGGTTGAAACGTTTGTTTAGAAACAGAGAGCATGCCAAGTTGATGCGATGGCACAGTGAGGACCGTAAGAAAGACGGGAAGTTGAGAGCACCCGCTGACGGGTCGCAATGGAGAAAAATCGAGAGAAAGTACTGGGAGGAGTTTGCAAAGGACGCAAGGAACGTATGGTTTGCTTTAAGCGCGGATGGCATTAATCCTTTCGGGGAGCAGAGCAGCAATCACAGCACCTGGCCCGTGACTCTATGTATGTATAACCTTCCTCCTTGGATGTGCATGAAGCGGAAGTTCATTATGATGCCAGTTCTCATCCAAGGCCCTAAGCAACCCGGCAACGACATTGATGTGTACCTAAGGCCATTAGTTGAAGAACTTTTACAGCTGTGGAATGGAAACGGTGTACGTGCGTGGAATGAGCACAAACAGGAGGAATTTGACCTAAAGGCATTGCTGTTCATGACCATCAACGATTGGCCCGCTCTCAGTAACCTTTCAGGACAGACAAACAAAGGATACCACGCATGCACGCACTGTTTAGATGACACTGAAAGTATATACCTGGACAAGTGCAGGAAGAATGTGTACCTGGGCCATCGTCGATTTCTTCCGACCAACCATCAATGTCGAAAGAAAGGCAAGCATTTCAAAGGCGAGGCAGATCACCGGAAGAAGCCCGCCATGCGTACCGGTGATCACGTACTTGCTATGGTCAATGATTTACACGTAATCTTTGGAAAGGGCCCCGGCGCACTAGCTGTTCCGAATGACGATGAGGGACACGCACCCATGTGGAAGAAGAAATCTATATTTTGGGACCTACCCTACTGGAAAGACCTAGAGGTCCGCTCTTCAATCGACGTGATGCACGTGACGAAGAACCTTTGCGTGAACCTGCTAGGCTTCTTGGGCGTGTATGGAAAGACAAAAGATACAGCTGAGGCACGGGAGGACCTGCAACGTTTGCACGAAAAAGACGGCATCCCTCCGAAGTAGTATGAAGGTCCTGCCAGCTATGCTCTTACGAAAGAAGAGAAAGAAATATTCTTTGAATGCCTTCTCAGTATGAAGGTCCAGACTGGCTTCTCGTCGAATATAAAGGGAATAATAAATATGGCAGAGAAAAAGTTCCAGAACCTAAAGTCTCATGACTGCCATGTGATTATGAAGCAACTGCTTCCGGTTGCATTGAGGGGGCTTCTACCGGAAAACGTCCGATTAGCCATTGTGAAGCTATGTGCATTCCTCAATGCAATCTCTCAGAAGGTGATCGATCCAGAAATCGTACCAAGGCTAAGGAGTGATGTGGCGCAATGTCTTGTCAGTTTCGAGCTTGTGTTCCCACCATCCTTCTTCAATATCATGACACACGTCCTAGTTCATCTAGTCGACGAGATTGTCATTCTGGGGCCCGTATTTCTACACAATATGTTCCCCTTTGAGAGGTTCATGGGAGTCCTAAAGAAATATGTCCGTAACCGCGCAAGGCCAGAAGGAAGCATCTCCATGGGCCATCAAACAGAGGATGTCATCGGGTTTTGTGTTGACTTCATTCCTGGCCTTAATAAGATAGGTCTCCCTAAATCGCGGTACGAGGGGAGACTGGCTGGAAAAGGCACGCTTGGAAGGGACTCAATAATATGCAGGGACGGATATTCTTGGTCTCAAGCACACTACACAGTTCTACAGAACTCTACATTGGTGACCCCGTATGTCGATGAACACAAGAACAGTCTGCGCTCCAAACACCCGGAGCAGTGCGACGACTGGATTACACGTGAACACATCAGGACTTTCAGCAGTTGGTTGGAAACACGTCTCAGAGGTGACAACACTGTTTGTGATGAGTTGTACTTGTTGTCCAGGGGACCATCTTCGACTGTATTGATTTACAAAGGATACGAGATAAATGGGAATACATTTTACACGATTGTCCAAGATCAAAAGAGCACCAACCAAAACAGCGGTGTCCGCTTTGATGCAACAAACGAGAGGGGAAATGACACATATTATGGTTACATAGTGGACATATGGGAACTTGACTACGGACATGATTTTAAGGTCCCTTTGTTTAAGTGTAAATGGGTCAATCTGTCAGGAGGCGGGGTACAGGTAGACCCACAGTACGGAATGACAACAGTGGATCTGAAAAATCTTGGATACACTGACGAACCGTTCGTCCTAGCCAATGATGTGGCACAGGTTATCTATGTGAAGGACATGTCTACCAGACCGAGAAAAAGAAAAGATAAAGAAGCGAATACATCATACGATGAGCCAAAGCGCCACATAGTTCTTTCAGGAAAAAGGGACATCCTGGGAGTGGAGGGCAAGACAGACATGTCTGAAGATTATGAAAAGTTTCATGAAATTCCTCCCTTCAAAGTCAAGGCTGACCCAAGCATCCTGATAAACGATGAAGATTATCCATGGTTACGGCGCAATAAGCAAATGACACAAGCGAAGAAAAAGTGAAGAGTTTTTTACGCAACTATTATGATGATACCATGCCAACTTTGTAACAAACGAGTATGATACCATTGTCAGTTTGTACTATTCAAATTTGCACTAACAGAAAGTTTGTAATTGGTTTTACCAGAAAGAATTAAAAAATAAAACAAAAAACAAAAGAAAATAAATAATGCAGAAAACAAAAAAAAACTTGCAAAAAAATAAAAAATAGCAACAATAAGTATTTCATTGTAAGTAGAAACAAAATAAAATAAATAAAGCAACAAAGAAAACAAATAATTTCAAATTTAAACTATTCAAATTTGAATACTACTTGCACTAACAGAAAGTTTGTAATTGGTTTTACCAAAAAGAATTAAAAAATAAAGCAAAAACAAAAGAAAAAACAAAACAAAATAAATAATGCAGAAAACAAAACAAAAAAACTTGAAAAAAAATAGCAACAATAAGTATTTTTTTGTAAGTAGAAACAAAATCAAATAAATAAAGCAACAAAGAAAACAAATAAATAAAAATAGCAACAGTAAGTATTTTGTTGAAAGTAGAAACAAAACTAAAAAATAAAGCAACAAAGAAAAAAAAATATGCCACCTGCTGGGCCCACACGGCCTGAATACGACTAGAAACCCAACTATGGGCCAGGATTCAGGCCCGTAGAGAGCCCAGCAAGCCTACAGGCAAAGCAGTGTCAGTTTAGGCCCTTAGGCCTGCAGTTCAGAGGAGTTCGAGTGGAGAGAGGCAGCGGGGCTTATAAACTGGTGCTGCTCTCTTTCAACTAGCGAGGTGGGACTAAACTTCCCACCGCACCGCGGCAAGGCCTTTAGTCCCTGTTAGTGGCAGCAACCGGGACTAAAGG
>LR738715.1:23829435-23847630 GCA_902687465.1 Secale cereale | reverse complement strand
CCTCCCCTTTCAAAAAAAAAAACAAAAACCACAGCCACAGAAATGCTGACGCGTGGAAGCCTTTTGGTCCCGGTTGGTACCACCAACCGGGACTAAAGCCCCTCCTGCCTGGACTCGGTGCACAGGCCACGTGGACACCCTTCTGCCCCGGTTCTGGATTGAACCGGGACTAAAGGGTCAGAGCATTAGTACCGACCCTCTTGTCCCGGTTCTGGAACCGGGGCTAAAAGGCCCAAATGAACCGGGGCTAAAGACCCTTTATCTACTAGTGATAAGAAGTATTAATCTTTCAAGCACTGAAACATTTATATGTTTTACCACATTTATAGAACAAAATATGAAAAGTATATTTCATGCGTTTAGGATGGGCTGCACCGTAAACAGCCATACCAAACCTAGTCATCATCTTCAGACTGTATGTGGAAAAATAATCCCCAACGTTGATCTTGTATACTACCATTTCACATGTGTTTGGGGTACATCATGATGTGTTTTTCGACTGCATGATGTAATATGTTAAAATTGTATTAGAGGGCAATCTCAAACTTTTAGTAAGCTTGGTGCTTCCTAATTCCCTTACAAATATGTTGCAATGAAGAAGTTCCTCGACGATATTGACCTTATGTTTGGTGGAGCCTTTGTTTGCCTTTTTTCTTTAATATATAATACGCACACTTGTGCATATTCGATTAAATAAAAGATATTGACCTTATATATATTTTTGTCTCGCTCTATTGCTAGAAATTGGTATGTTTCCAAATATTTATTCCACTCCCAGCCAGACACCACGTATTATTTGCTAATTAATGTGTATAACCGGATAGAATTAGTCGGCTTAAGAAAAGTCAGCATCGTCTTTACATTAAGCCGGTCACAATGCATCGTCTCTTCCGAGCCATTCCATGCCATCCACACCATCGTATTCTTTGAGCCATTCCATGTCATCCACACCATCATATTCTTTGACGTCCACATATAATATATTCCTATCATTTTTGGTGTCCCTGTTTCTCTTTGGTCAATGGAACTGTAGTCGCACGGGATCACTCCATTATTATTCTACCTAGGCATGGCATGGGTGAGGGCATCCCAACCCACAAATTTGCTCCTGCATTCGTCTGTCGTCGGGGGATCAGCCGCGGATACGAATAAGGAAACCGGCCATCCAATGTGATCCGCATACATCCGGCCTGAACTTTTTTTATAACCCACACGCTCAAGTAGCCACATATATAGTCTAGAATATTGCAAATGTTCAAATGCAATAGTAAATAAGTTCAAGTATTATACTCCAACATTGTTGTCGCTTTTATCCACCATAGATGCTCACTCAGATGTTCCTTCAGTTGCTCGTGAGTTGCTCAATGCTGAATCTGTTGATGCATTTGAACAAACTCTTGAAATGTGGCAGGTCAAAAAGTTCGATACGATCGCCTATGTTCTCAAATTCAAGACCCGCGGCAACATCCTCACCTTCATCCTACATGCTCATGATGTGCATGATCACACAACATGTCACCACCTCCCACAAGGTCTTCGGATCCCATTGTTTAGCAGGTCCACGTACACAAGACAGGCCTATAGAACTCCAAATACCTTCTCAACGTCCTTTCTAGCTGCTTCTTTACTTTGGGCAAAGTGAGACCATTTCTGGCCATCTATGTTAGAGATGGTGTTCACAAAGGTACCCCGTGTAGGATGCATACCATGAACCAGATAGTAATCATGTTGTTCTCATACCCATTGACAGTATAGTGGCAAGGAGGAGTTTTTCCTTCAGTCAGCCTAGCAATCAATGGTGATCGTTGCAGCATATTGATGTCATTGTAAGATCTAGGTATGCCAAAGAAAGCATGCCAGATCCAATGATTCTTTGATGCAACTGTTTCAAGAATGATGGTGGGCTTCTTAACATGACCCTGATATTGCTCCCGTGTAGCTTTTGGGCAGTTCTTTCATTTCCAATGCATACAGTCAATAGATCCGAGCAAACCTGTCCACCCTCTTGCTTCCGAGATTGCCAAGACCCTATCGATGTATGCCACAATAGGTTCTCTCAGGTACTGAGGGCCAAACACCTCGGCCATGATAGTTGCAAACCTGACCATGGCATCTCCGCATGTGCTCTCAGACATCTATAAGTACTCGTCCCATGAATCAGCGGCCATGCCATATGCAAGCATCCTTAGTGTGGCCGTGCACTTCTGGTAACCAGAGAAACCAATCATTCCCACGATGTTCTTCTACAAGATGAAGTAGTCATCAAAGGACCGGACGCCATGGTAGAGACAATTGAATACCCTCTGCTGCATCCGGAAGTGCCGGCGAAAATTGTCAGCACAAGGGGCATTCGGTGCAAAGTAGTCATCCATCAGGGGGCATCAAATGCCCGCGCGCCCTACTGCGCTTGAGCACTCCGCGTCTGTGAGGACCGCCTGCGTCATCATCGTCTCATCCCTGTTGTCCTTCTCGACGGACGAGCTGTCGGATGACTCGACATAGTGATCATATATGTATTCCATTTCCGAATACATTCCTTCAAACAAGAAGGGACAAAAAATTAGCACGGGCATTTCACTGAACAGTTGTCGGGCATGGTGACTATCTAGGAGCTGATGGTGCCTACACGGCAATCCAAGGAGAGGTGTAGAATGGCGGAGCAGCAGAAGCTTCTTGGAGCCCGGGTGTACGGATGGAGGTGCCGGACTCGTCGAGTTCTGGCAAGGGTGTGGCGGGGCGGCCGGGGTGGTGGAGCTGTGACAAAGGCAAGAGAGAAAAGGTGAAGGAGGGAAAATGGAAAGATAGAGGCGCGGCGTCTGAGAGGGGTTTTGGGTCGGTTGGGGGTGTCGGAGTCCTACATGTGTACTGTTCGGACTCCCGCAAAGCCCCCCCTTCCTCCCCCCACACACACCTAGTTAGTCTCGGGTTTGCCGGAAAAAATGTGTCCAGGCCGCTTGGCGGAGCGATACAGGACCACGTTCGATGGCTAAACACGTCCAGATCGTATAGTGCGGACGATTGTTGGAGGTTTGAGGGTCCGCTCTAGAGACGCCCTGACAAAAGGCGTCTCTATGCTTGCATACCGCAATCTCCTCTCTCTTAGAGCATCTCTAGTAGAACCCTCAAACCCTTAAATCCAAAATTAGTTTTAAGGGTTGAGAATTGGCCATTTTTGACACTTTTAAGGGTTGAAAAATAGAGGCAAAGACTAGAACCCTCAAACCCAACCCTTACAACGGAATCGGATAATGGGAACACAAAGTGCAGGATCAAAAGGCAACAATAAAGCAGAGTAAAATAGCCTAGTTTTGAACACTATGAACATGCACGCGGAGGAACAGAGGATACAAAAATGACTTCAGCCGCGGAGGAGCTCGCGCTCGCGGAGGAGCTCGCGCTCGCGCTGCCTGGACGAGGCCGTCTCGCCGCGGAGGAGCTCGCGCTCGCGCTCGCGGAGGAGCTCGGGCGGCAGGCGTGGCGGCGGGCGGGGGCGTGGCGGCGGGCGGGGGCGCGGCGACGGCGGCCGCGGCAGGCGCGGCGGCGGGCGGGGATGCGGCGGCCGGGCCGCAGAGGGGCGGCGGCCGGAGCGCGGGGGGCGGCGGGCTGGCGGCGGCCGCTGCGGATTCCTCCCGCGCGATGTGGGAAAAGGAGTGCGGGTTGGGGGGAGTTTTTCCTCCCAACCCTCACTTCTATAGGCTGGGAGGAGGTTTGAGGGTTCGACCTCTATTTTTTTTTTACGGATTTGAGGGTTTAGGGGTTCTAGTCTACGGGTTTTTTTGGACGAAAACTGTAAAAAAGCGGTTATTTTTAGAGATTTGAGGGTTTGAGGGCTCTACTAGACTTGCTCTTATTTGGTTACCTCCCCAGCTCAACCCAGATCCTACGGGGCAGCTGACAACAAGCAATAATGGACTAGAAGAAGTTTGAATTGACTTGGAGGAGCAGCAGCTTGAGTCCACGGATTTCAGTCGACACACAACAACAAAAACCAAGTTTGAATTGGGAGGCAGTTGTGGGCCTTGTGTCCACGGAGTAACAGTACCGAACCACTTGCAACGCGTGCTTACACACACACACACACACACTATAAGATGACATGCACCACCCAAGCAGTTTTTGCCAAGAGCACTTGCGACTCACTTGCTGTCAATTGCATCCCAAACAAGGTTTCCTACGCATAGTTGTTGCGTTTGTGCATATATAGCCTACTTCAGCTAGATCCATGGCCAAATGCTGGCTGCTGCTCCACTTGTTGGCGTTCCTCTTGCCAGCGGCCAGTGCTACCTCGTGCCACGCCGATGACCTCCGCGCGCTGCAGGACTTCGCCGGGAACCTCAATGGTGGCGGCGTGCTCCTGCGTGTCATCTGGTCTGGCACCTGGTGTTGCGGCTGGGAAGGTGTGAGCTGCGACGGCACAAGTGGACGCGTCACAGCGCTTCGGCTCCCCAGGCACGGGCTTGCGGGGCCCATCCCTGGAGCATCTTTGGCGGGCCTCACACAGCTGGTAGAGCTCAACCTTGCCAACAACAAACTGATCGGCACCATCCCATCATGGATTGGTGAGCTTGATCATCTTTGCCACTTGGATCTCTCTGGTAATTCATTGGATGGCGAGGTATCCAAGAGATTGATACATCTCAAGGGCCTCGTCACCACTGGTCGTTCACTTGGTAACAGAAGAACACTCCAACAACAACAGCCAAATATCATATCCGGGACAAACAACAAGGTCCGATCTGGTAGAACCAATGTTGTCTCCGGGAACGACAACACCGTCATATCTGGGAACAACAACACGGTCGCTGGGAGCAACAATACCATCACAACCGGGAGCGACAATACCGTAACTGGGAGCAACCATGTCGTATCTGGGAGCAAACATATCGTAACTGACAACAACAATGTTGTTTCTGGGATTGACAATAATGTATCTGGGAGCTTCCACACCGTATCCGGGAGTCGCAATACCGTATCTGGGAGCAACAATACCGTATCTGGGAGCAACCATGTTGTGTCGGGGAGCAACAAAGTCGTGACAGGAGGTTAATAGTTAGTTTGTCGGTGTTGCTCACAATCACTTGTGGGGGCCAATCGTGTTTTGTAACTTCATGGATGTAGCACCCTTTTCCTACTTTAAATAAAATTTCCAAAATTATCTTACATACCAAGCCTGTTTGCTTATGGACAAATTTGCATCGTGGATGTATGCATGTCATGTGTTCAATTCTCTGTGATGTGTGATGCTTCCTTATCCTAATTCGGCATTTGGCCTGTGGATCACATATTGAATTATACGTGCTTAATATCAGCTAGATATACACACCTCTCTTGTGCAAGTGTAAATGTTAGATGCATCAATGCCAAATGCTCGGATGAAAGCCGACGGAGCAACTAGGCATCAAGCCTGGTAAGCTATCTCAATGAAAAAAAAAAACAGATGGAGCAAAAGGGCAGATATTTGTACAAATAATATATACCGTGTATCCGTCTTGATCTAATGGACCAGATCCTTCGATACTGGTATAGTTTAACTATCACAGTAATTTTTTCGGGCAAGGACAAAATTTCCCACACAAGCAAGATCTTCATCGCAAGCTGGTGAAAAAAAAGAGTCATAAGGGGAAAGCCCTCTCGATCGACCCATAAGGCAAGAGCATATATATAGTGAGAAAGGAGCTGCCACAGAGCATCAATACGCTCAGGAAGAAAATTGTCCGGTTGTGCGAAACTTTTTCCTCGGTAGATAAATGGTTGCCCTCTCGATCGACCATGAAGGGGACAAGACCGAGTACATTGGTATCTTCCTCAAGCGGTTGACCGACAACAATGATGATGTGGATGATGATGTTGATGACAACGACGACAATTACAACGAAGGAAGCGATGACGACGACGAGGATGATGATGATGATGATGACTACATAAAAGGTTTGTTGACCTTTAAGCTCAGAGACCCCAATGGTAAATCACCGGTGCACCATATCAATTTTCAACATGTCTATTCCGATGGGGTCGGTGAGGTCTATGAAATTACAGACTTCATCACCGTGGAATCAACGAATTCACTCTACGTCGGACATGACGGGTTCCTCACTATCCAATGTCGAGTTGAGGTAACCTCAAAGCCTTGCACTAGTAGCACCATTGTAGCCAGCGCCATGATACTCGTGTCACATTCCAACTTGGCCTTGCACCTCAAGCAAGTGCTAGCGAGTGAGAACTGTTGGCATGTCAAGTTCCTCGTTGAGGATAGTGAGGGAGTCCTGGACTAGGGGGTCCTCGGGTGTCCGGATTACTCGATATGGGCCGGGCTGATGGGCCGTGAAGATAAAGCAGAAGATCATCCCCCGTGTTCGGATAGGACTCCTTCATGCGCAGAATGGCAAGTTTTGTGTCCGGGTGTAATGCTTCCTTTCTCTGCAAGATGACTTTGTACAACCCTAGGTCCCTCCGACGTGTATATAAACCGGAGTGTTTAGTCCGTAGAGAATATAAGGAGGAAATCTCAGGCTAGACATCTAGGGTTTAGACAATACGATCTCGAGGTAGATCAACTCTTGTAACCCCTATATTCATCATATTAAACCAAGCAGGAAGTAGGGTATTACCTCCATTAAGAGGGCCCGAACCTGGTAAACATTGTGTCCTTGTTTTTCCACTGCTACCATTGATCCTTAGATACACAGCTCGGGACCCCCTACCCGAGATCTGCCGGTTTTAACACCGACATTGGTGCTTTCATTGAGAGTTCCGATATGTTGTCAACGGAAGGATCGATGGCTCGCTTCGTCATCAGCGACGGCGCTACCCCCGAGGATGATCTTCCTCCCCGGTCAGCTTTTCGTGTTTGGAGGCTTCGTGCTACGTGCCAACTCGGATGGCCACCTTGAGCAGGTTGACAGCAACGCCCCTGGTTTGGAAGTCTGAATTACGTCGCCGATATATGAGGATATCTGATCTTCGAGCGATTCGCGGCATCGGCTGTCACTCCCTGCCTGCACGAAGAAGACCCTTCATATCTATCATCAGATCCCGCCGAGGAGTCGACAATCATGTCCGCTCTGGCTTTAGATCCGGAGCAGAACACTTCGTCCGAAGACGGGAGGATAAACCCCACCGGACTCACCCCCGCCGTGGAGCTTCTAGCCGGAGGCCCAAAGGCGATCGAGCTGCTCACACACCCAGAATCAAACGGCACTTTCCCTGTCATTGGGAAGCTAGACTCGTCTTCGATCACGAGTTCCGGGCTCCTGGGGAGCGCACTCTCCGGGCTCGACCAAGTGGTCATCACCGAGCCTGGCTCCGCGGATCCCCATACTCCTGTCCAGCTATCGCTCTTAAACGAGGCGCTGGACTTCCTACAATCTCTCGCCATCACGGAGGACTCACAACCGAACTATGCCCAGTTAGAGCCGGGGGCTGAGATTAGGGATTTTTGCGCCCCTCCCACCACCCACTTGGTAGCCACTGTCGACGACTTAACCGACATGCTAGACTATGCATCCAAAGACATCGACGGCATGGACGACGATGTTGAAACCGAACCAAGTCAAAACACATCCATCACCGGGCATTGGACGGCTACTTCTACATACGATGTCTACATGGTGGACACGCCTGAAAAGAAGGACGACGACGGCACTAAATATCCATACGAGGACAAGGCCGCCGAGGAACCACCAAAGCGAGGATGATGACGAGCCTCGCCCATGGAGCACTGGGAGACAGAAACAATTTCCCCCCAAGGTGAAAATGGTGAACATGATATATGTCACTCATATCCCTAAGAGGGAGCGCAAATGTACATTAAGGGACGTCAACCCTGTAGAGGCTGTCGCCCCAAAATTCAATCCATGGTCGGCCTATCCGATCACATTTGATCTCAGGGACCACCCAACCAGTATCCGTCACGAAGGTTCGGCGGCCCAGGTACTCGATCCTATCATCGACGGATACCATCTCACTAGAGTCCTCATGGACGGCGGCAGCAACCTCAACCTGATATATTAGGATATTGTCCGCAAGATGGGGATCGACCCATAAAGAATCAAGCCCAGCAACACTACCTTTAAAGGAGTGATACCTGGTGTAGAGGCCTGTTGTACGGGCTCATTAACAGTGGAGGTAGTATTCGGGTCCCCAGACAACTTTCAAAGCGAAGAATTGATCTTCGACATCTTCCCCTTTCAAAGTGGTTATCATGCGCTGCTCGGACGAACCGCTTTCGCCCGCTTTAACACAGTCCTGCACTATGCTTATCTCAAGCTCAAAATGCCCGAACCTCGTGGCGTCATCATAGTAAATGGAAATATGGAGTTCTCCCTCCATACCGAGGAGCATACCGCGGCCCTGGCAGCCAAAGTTCAAGGCAGCCTTATCAAGCCGGACAACTTACCGGTCATCAAGATCCCTGACACTAGTAAACGTGTCCGACCCGCATTGCAGCGTGGTAGCTCGGTGGAACCTGATCTTGAGTAGCAGTTTAGCCTCCTCCAACTGCCCCATAAGGTTGCGGTATACGTGCCTAGCGAACACAATTACACACTTGAAATATCTTGGGTAGTGCCGGATGCACACTGCGAAAACGGTCCATAGTACGGTTTTGACCCCTACTCGGACCTTACATATGTTTTCACTATAGGTTCGTTAAAGAACCCACTTCATCTACGGTTGCGCGAGGACTTCTTTTCAGAATCCTCTTTGTCAGAAGAGCATCAGACTCGTCTCCTTCAAGGACGTGTCACCAAGGACAAATAGCGCAGACGTGCAGCAGGGCATCATTGGGATTTTTAAATCATTTCGTATTGAGATAGCGAGATCCACGGACATGGGCTCGTTGTCGCCACACAATCACCAGTGCTTCAAAAGGAGGTGGAATCGGCTACCAGCAAGGATCAAGTGAAAATTGACAGCATGAGAGCAGCGGTTTTTAAGGTCATGCTCCACTTCATCAACACGGATGAACTACCTTGCTTCAACGACCTAGTCCCCGCTATTGGCTGTGATTCCACGATAATGGCGGGAGAGATGTTGATGATGGCGTGACGGTTCCGACTGGATAGGATGAAGTATGTCGCTTGCCGCCTCTCTTTTGATCCCCCCACCCTCTCGACTCCATCAACCGTGTGACAATCTTGCTTGTCCTACCTTTAGGCTCTCATAACTGAGACATGCGGCGGCAACACCTATTACCTCTCATGTTCTTGGCCATGTTGGTCGATCGGATACATCATATACATTAAAAAGAACAGATAATTATTCAATTGAAACGAGACGAGGGTACAATAGTAGGGAACGAGAACCTAAATTTTTATATCATAGAGTTCCACAAAAAGCTCTTTGGGGCACCGGTGGAGAACTTTGTTTCGCTCAACGAGCATGTGGTTGGAGATTTACCGCAACTAGGAGCCGGTGAGAATGAGATACCGACGGCACCTTTCTCATATAAGGAGGTGTTCAAGGTGATGACACAAGTGAAGAATAATAAGGCACTAGGCCCAGATGATTTTCCAACTGAATTTTATAAGAGATGTTGGGATAATGCTCATGCTGCATAATGTATTTAATGGCCAATGACACTTGTTCCGCCACAACTTTGGGACTATTGAATTGTTTCCAAAGAAGGAGGAGGTGGTTTGATTGAGCAGTTCAAACCAATATTTCTGCTTAACATGATCTTTAAGATCTTTACAAAAGTTGGTACGAATCATCTCACAGAGATTGTGCATACTGTCGACTCATACACCTTTCATGCCAAATTGACATATCTTGGAAGGCGGGATCGTTCTTCATGAAACCTTACTTGAAATTCACTCAAAGAAACTAGATGTATTGGCGTTCAAAGTGGACTTTGAGAAGGCTTACCATAAAGTTAATTCGCCATTTTTGCAACATGCATTGCGTATGAAGCGTTTTGATGCGGCCTGGAGGAAGCTGCTTGAATCCTTTATATGAAAAGGCAGCATAGGAATTAGGGTAAATGATGACATAGGTCATTATTTCCAGATACAAGAGGGACTGATACAGGGGGATCCAATGTCTCCTATCTCGTTTAATTGTATTGCTGATATGATGGCAGTCCTCATTGGTTGAGCGAAAGAGGACGGTCAAGTGGGTGGGCTTAACCTTCATCTAGACGATGGGGTCTCCATACTACATTATGCAGATGATACATTTTTTCATGGCACATGATTTGGTAAAGGCTAGAAATGTGAAACTGGTTTTGTGTCTTTTCGAACAACTATTAGGTTTGAAAATTCATTTCAACAAGAGTGAACTACTCTGTTTTTGAAACACCAAGGAAGAAAAGGAAAATTGAAGATAGTAGTTTGGGTGTGAGTTGGAGTCTCCTGTTCAGCTATATGGGGATCCCAATTCATCGCCAAAAACTAACCAACAAAGGATGAAAGTGCATAGAAGACTAATTTGAGAAGAAACGAAGTTGCCGGGAGGGCAAGCTTATATCTTATGGGGTCCGCTAATTCTGATAAATTCAATGCTCACAAGTATACTGATGTTCCTATTGTCCTTACTTGAAGTACGTATGGAGGCACTAAAAAGGTTGTACTTTTATTGATCACATTCTTTCTGGCAAAGCGATGTGACAAGATCTAAGTACAGGTTGGCCAAGTGGGATATAATTTGTAGACCGAAAGACCAGGGGGGTTTAAGGACTCAAAAACACAAGGTAAATAACAAGTGTTCTCTCAGTAAATGGTTATACATGCTATCTGTTGAGGAGAAGGATGTGTGGATACAATTATTGTGTAACAAGAATTTACAAGTCAAATAATTCCCCTTTTTGGAAGGGGCTAATGCGAACAGAGGTTTAGACAATACGATCTGCAGGTAGATCAACTGTTGTAACCTCTATATTCATCATATTCAATCAAGCAGGAAGTAGGGTATTACCTCCATTAAGATGGCCCGAACATGGTAAACATCATGTCCTTATTTTCCCCCTGCTACGATTGATCCTTAGATACACAGCTTGGGACCCCCTACCCGAGATCTGCCGGTTTTAACACCGACATTGGTGCTTTCTTTGAGAGTTCCGATGTGTTGTCAATGGAAGGATCGATGGCTCGCTTCGTCATCAGCGACGGTGCTACCCCCGGGGATGATCTTCCTCCCCGGTCAGCTTTTCGTGTTTGGCGGCTTCGTGCTACGTGCCAACTCGGATGGCCACCTTGAGCAGGTTGACAGCTACGCCCCTGGTCATCAGCTCAGGTTTGGAAGTCTGAATTACGTCGCCGATATCTGAGGATATCTGATCTTCGAGGGATTCACGGCATCGGCTGCCACTCCCTGCCTGGACGAAGAAGAACCTTCAGATCTATCATCAGATCCCGCCCAGGGGTCGACAATCATGTCCGCTCTTGCCTTAGATCCGGAGTAGATCACTTCGTGCGAAGACGGGAGGATAAACCCCACCGGACTCACCCCCTCCATGGAGCTTCTAGCCGGAGGCCCAAAGGCGATCGAGCTGCTCACACACCCAGAATCAAACAGGACTTTCCCCGTCATTGGGAAGCCGGACTCGTCTTCGATCACGAGCTCCGGGCTCCTGGGGGCCGCACTCTCCAGGCTCGACCAAGTGTTCATCACCGAGCCTGGCTCCACGGATCCCCAGACTCCTATCCAGATATCGCTCTTAAACGAGCCGCTGGACTTCCTACAATCTCTCGCCATCACGGAGGACTCATAGCCGAACTATACCCAGTTAGAGCTGGGGGGATGAGATTAGGGAATTTTGCGCCCCACCCACCACCCACTTGGTAGCCACTGCCGAGGACTTAACCGACATGCTAGACTATGCTTTCGAAGACATCGACGGCATGGACGACGATATTGAAGCCGAACCAAGTCAAAACCCACCCATCACCGGGCGTTGGACGGCTACTTCTACATACGATGTCTACATGGTGGACTCGCCTGAAAAGAAGGACGACGACGGCACTAAATATCCAGAAGAGGACAAGCCCGCCGAAGAACCACCAAAGCGAGGATGATGACGAGCCTCGCCCACCGAGCACTGGGGGACAGAAACAATTTCCCCCCAAGGTGAAAACGGGGAACATGATATATGTCACTCATATCCCTAAGAGGGAGCGCAAACGCACATTAAGGGACGTCTACGCTGTAGAGCCTGTCGCCCCAAAATTCAATCCATGGTCAGCCTGTCCGATCACATTCGATCTCAGGGACCACCCAACCAGTATCCGTCACGGAGGTTCGGCAGCCATGGTACTCTATCCTATCATCGACGGATACCATCTCACTAGAGTCCTCATGGACGGCGGCAGCAACCTCAACCTGATATATCAGGATACTGTCCGCAAGATGGGGATCGACCCGTAAAGAATCAAGCCCAGCAACACTACCTTTATAGGAGTGATACCTGGTGTAGAGGCCTGATACGTCCAAAACGTATCTATAATTTCTGCTTGCTCCATGCTTCTTTTGTGTGATACTGCTATGATATTTATGCACTTCCATACACTTTTGATCATATTTGGACTAACCTATTAACTCAGTGCACCACAGTGCTAGTTCCTGTTTTTCTATTTCAGATTTCCCCCATATTAAAAGTGCTCCAAAAATTCCGGGAAAAATACAGAAAAAATCAGCGTACAGGAAGCTTCGAGAAAAACCAAAGTGGGGCCAGAGGGGAGCCAGGGGCAGCCCAGGCGGCCCCACCCCTGGCCGCCCTAGGGGGGTGCCTGGGCCCCCCTCTCCGCTTCTGGTGACCCCCTTTGGCATATATACTCCTCGCGTACCGAAACCCTCGAGGACGGAACCCTTTTTCGCGATCTCGTCTCTGTTCCGCCGCCGCAATGCTTCCAAGATCGGGAGCATCAGGAGAACTCTTCCCGGCACCCTGCCGGAGGGGAGGACCACCACCGAGAGCTTCTCCACCACCATGGACGCTTCCCGGATGAGTTGTGAGTAGTCCCCCTTGGACCATGGGTCCATAACCAGTAGCTATGTGATGTTCTCCTCCCCTCTTTGTTCTTCATGGATTAGACCTCGTGAGCTGCCCTACATGATCGAGGCACATATGTAATCTTTATGTTGTTGCTCTGCTGAGTTTGCTGGGATCTGATGGATTATGAGATTATGTTCAGATTGTGTGTGAGTAATATATTTGATTCACCTCTTTTATATTATAGTTCTTGAGTAATTCTTGCATGTTCTCCGTTGCTGTTTATTGCTTTGGCCAAGTAGTAGGTAGTAACTCCAAGAGGGAACGTTATGCTTGATTGTGGGTTCATGCCCCCTGATAACTAGCTTGAGTGACAGAAACATGAGTCTAGGGGATGTTCTGTTGCCACAAGGGGGAAAACAACGGTGCTTGTACTTGCGGGTGCAAGGATTGTTTACTTTACGCAAAGTTCTTTTAATGCAATTGTCTGTTGCTTTGAGTTTACACTTTGGGTGGGACTCGCAACTTAATACCAGCGAGATGTTCTGGATAGATATCTCATGGTGGATGATTAGTAGTAGATGCAGATGGATTTTGGTCTACTTGCCTTGGCGCACCGCCCATGCTTTTGAGCCTCTACCTTTCTTTATAGCATAGTTAGCATTGGTTTGCGCACATAATCCTGTCAATTTCCCAGCTGTAATTTGTTTACCTCGCTTAGCTGTTTTATCGTCTTTTGGGAGAGAGACATCACTAGTGAACATCATGGGACCCCGGTCCATATTACCACCACTGATCACACCCTATATTTACTTCATGTTTCTATTTCCTAGTTGCAGTCATAGCTATCATTATTATCTCTTGCGTTTGATCCTTTGTAAACAGCAAGGCCGGAGGGATTGACAACCTCTCTGTACTCGTTGGGAGCAAAGTTATTTGTATATGTGTGCAGGTCCTGTCAACCGCTAAGTATCTGGCGCCGTTAGCCGTTGACACCTTCTTGTCGACCCTCGGAGTCTCATGGGATTCGAACCTTGGTATCTTGCCAAGGGAAACTTGTCGTTACGCTACATCTCAAACCTTCCACTTGGGGTAACCAACGAGGGGCGAGAAGCCATCAAGGCCCGATGTACGGGCTCATTAACACTGGAGGTAGTATTCGTGTCCCCACACAACTTTCTAAGCAAGGACTTGATCTTCGACATCGTCCCCTTTCGCAGTGGTTATCATGCGCTGCTCGGACGAACCGCTTTCGCCCGCTTTAACGCAGCCCCGCACTATGATTATCTAAAGCTCAAAATTCCTGAACCTCATGGCCTCATCGTAGTAAATGGAAATATGGAGTGCTCCCTCCGTACCGAGGAGCATATTGCGGCCCTGATAGCCGAAGTTCAAGGCAACCTTATAAAGTCGGACAACATACCGGTCATCAAGACCCATGACACTGCTAAACGTGTCCGACCCACGTTGCAGCGTGGTAGCTCGGTGGACCTGAGCTTGAGTAGCAGTTTAGCCTCCGCCAACTACCCCATAAGGTTGCGGTATACATTCCTAGCACACACAATTACGCACTTGAAATACCTTGGGTAGTGCCCGAGGCACACTACGAAAAACGGTCCATAGTACGGTTTTGACCCCCATTCGGACCTTACATATGTTTTCACTATAGGTTCGTTAAAGAACCCACTTCATCTACGGTTGCGCGAGGAATCCTCTTTTTCAGACGAGCATCAGACTCCTCTCCTTCAAGGATGTGTCACCTAGGAGAGACGGTGTAGACATGCAGCAGGGCATCATTGGGATATTTACATCATTCCATATTGAGATAGCGAGATCCATGGACATGGGCTTGTTGTCGCCACACGATCAACAGTGCTACACAAGGAGGTGGAATCGGCTACCAGCAAGGGCCAAATGAAAATTGACATCGTGAGAGTCGCGGTTTTTAAGGTCATGCTCCACTTCATCTACACGGATGAACTACCTTGCTTCAACGACCTAGTCCCCACTGTTGGCTGTGATTCCACGATAATGGCGGGAGAGATGTTGGCAACGGCGTGCCGGTTCTGACTGGACAGGATGAAGTATGTCGCTTGCCGCCTCTCTTTTTAACTCCCCCCCCCCCTCTCGGCTCCATCAACCGTGTCACAATCTTGCTTGTCCTACCTTTAGGTTCTCATAACTGAGACATGCGGCGGCAACACCTATTACCTCTCATCTTCTTGGCCATGTTGGTCGATCGAATGTGGTAGTAGCACACATAGGAGTAGGCATCAGTAACACATTAGCAACTTCAGCTTGCATCGGTTGAGACCGATTTTTACCCAGAAAAATACACACAACTCCTATTACAAAAATTGTAAATTAATGCAAATGGCTAAAATCCGTTATAAAATGAAAAGATATGATAAATTAATTATAAAATTAACTCCTCAAAGCTAGGACTGGTGATTAAGTAGGCACATGATATATTGTTGAATGTCGATACATCATATACATGAAAAGAACAGATAATTATTCAATTGAAACAAGACGAGGGTACAATTTTAGGGAACGAGAACCTAAACTTTTATATCATAGAGTTCCACAAAAATCTCTTTGGGGCACCTGTGGAGAACTTTGTTTCGCTCAACGAGCATGTGGTTGGCGATTTACCGCAACTAGGAGCCGGTGAGAATGTGATACCGACGGCACCTTTCTCATATAAGGAGGTGTTCAAGGTGATGACACAAGTGAAGAATAATTACGCACCAGGCCCAGATGGTTTTCTAACTGAATTTTCTAAGAGATGTTGGGATAATGCTCATGTTGCATGATGTATTTAATGGCCAATGACACTTGTTCCGCCACAACTTTGGGACTATTTCGTTGTTTCCAACGAAGGAGGAGGTGGTTTGATTGAGCAGTTCAAACCAATATTTCTGCTTAACATGAGCTTTACGGTTTTTACAAAAGTTGGTTCAAATCATCTCACAGAGATTGTGCATACTGTCGACTCATACATCGTTCATGCCAAAAAGACATATCTTGGAGGGCGGGATCATTCTTCATGAAACCTTACTTGAAATTCACTCAAAGAAACTGGATGGATTGGCGTTCAAACTGGACTTTGAGAAGGCTTACCATAAAGTTAATTCACCATTTTTGCAACATGCATTGCGTATGAAGGGTTTTGATGCGGCCTGGAGGAAGCTGCTTGAATCCTTTATATGAAAAGGCAGCATAGGGATTAGGGTAAATGATGACATAGGTCATTGTTTCCATATACAAGAGGGACTGATATAGGGGGTGCAATGTATCCTATCTTGTTTAATTGTATTGCTGATATGTTAGCAATCCTCATTGGTTGAGCGAAAGAGGACGGTCAAGTGGGTGGGCTCAACCTTCATCTAGACGGTGGGGTGTCCATACTACAATATGCAGATGATACATTTTTCATGGCACATGATTTGGTAAAGGCTAGAAATGTGAAACTGGTTTTGTGTCTTTTCAAACAACTATTAGGTTTGAAAATTCATTTCGACAAGAGTGAACTATTATGTTTTTGGCACTCCAAGGAATAAAAGGAAAATTGAAGATAGTAGTTTGGGGTGTGAGTTGGAGTCTCCTATTCAGCTATCTGGGAATCCCAATTCATCACCAAAAACTAACCAACAAAGGACGAAAGTGCATAGAAGACCGATTTGAGAAGAAACAAAGTTGCCGGAAGGGCAAGCTTATATCTTATGGGGTCCGCTAATTCTGATAAATTCAGTGCTCACAAGTATACCAATGTTCATATTGTCCTTATTTGAAGTACCTGTGGAGGCACTAAAATGGTTGTACTTTTATTGATCACATTCTTTCTGGCAAAGTGATATGACAAGATCTAAGTACAGGTTGGCCAAGTGAGATATAATTTGTAGACCGAAAGACCAAGGGGGTTTAAGGACTGAAAAACACAAGGTAAATAACAAGTGTCATCTCGATAAATGGTTATACATGCTATCTGTTGAGGAGAAGGATGTGTGGATAGAATTATTGTGTAACAAGAATTTACAATCCATAACCTTTACACAAGAAATGGCGTAGTCAAACAATTCCCCTTTTTGGAAGGGGCTAATGTTAACAGAGGTTGCCTTTTTCAATGGGATCAAATTTATTATAGAGAATGGTAAGACTACTAGGTATTGGGAAGACACATGGCTAGGGAGAAGCCACTAGTCATACAATATCCAACCCTTTACAATATTGTACTCCCTCCGTTCCTAAATATAAGTCTTTTTAGACATTTTAAAAGGACTACAACATAAGTATGTATGTAGACATATTTAGAGTGTAGATTCACTCATTTTTCTCCGTATGTAGTCACTTATTGGAATCTCTAGAAATACAAATATTCGGGAATGGAGGGACTACAATGTAAAGAAGCTTCCGTAAGTACAATGCTCGGATTGGCTCCTTAAACATTCAGTTCATGAGATCCCTGGTGGGGGAACGTTGGGATAGATGGCTACATTTTTTGCGTAGGTTGATGGATGTTAACCTATATGATGAGCCAAATACACTACACTGAGAAGCTTTGGGTGTCAGGGGTAATCTCAATGAAATCGATGTATATAGATTTGATAAACACTAGTCCACTCCAAAGTTGCTTCACATTTGGAAAATTAAGGTGCCTTTAAAAATAAAGGTCTCTATGGGGTTTGTTCACAAGGAAGTGATCTTGACTAAGGACAACTTGGCAAACCATAGTTGGGAGGGTAGTAAATGGTGTAGTTTTTGTGATCAAGATGAATCCAGCCAACATCTTTTTCTCGAATGCCTACTAGCCATGTTACCGTGGCGTAGAGTCTTGTGGCCTTCAAATTTAATCCTACTAATTGCATTACCTCTTTGTTAGGAACATGCCTAAATAGCACCATTGTAGACAGCGCCATGATACTCGTGTCACAATCCAACTTGGCCTTGCACCTCAAGCAACTGCTAGCGAGTGAGAAATGTTCGGATGTCAAGTTCCTCGTTGAGGATAGCGAGATCCACGGGCATGGGCTCGTTGTCGCCACACGATCACCAGTGCTACACAAGGAGGTGTAATCGGCTACCGGCGAGGACCGAGTGAAAATTGACACCATGAGAGCAGCGGTTTTTAGGGCCATGCTCCACATCATATAAACGGATGAACTACCTTGTTTCGATGACTTAGTCCCCGCTATTGGCTGTGATTCCACGATGATGGCGGGAGAGATGTTGGCGCTGGTGTGCCGGTTCCGACTGGATAAAATGAAGTA
>LR738715.1:23815521-23829365 GCA_902687465.1 Secale cereale | reverse complement strand
CCCCCCCTCTCGGCACCATCAACTATTTCACACTCTTGCTCGTCCTACCGTTAGGATCTCATAACTGAGATATGTGGCTGCAACACCTATTACCTCTCATCTTCTAGGCCATGTCGGTCCATGCTACTTCTTGAGCTTGTGTTGTATTCCCTCGAAGAGGAAAGGGAGATGCAGCACAGTAGCGTAAGTATTTCCCTCAGTTTTTGAGAACCAAGGTATCAATCCAGTAGGAGACCACGCGCAAGTCCCTCGCACCTGCACGAACAACTAAGAACTTTGCAGCCAACGTGATAAGGGGTTGTCAATCCCTTTACGGTCACTTACGAAAGTGAGATCTGATAGAGATTATACTTTATATTTTTGGTATTTTTAGTTTATAAGAACAGCAAATAAAAGCGATAAAAGTAAAGTAGATGTAGATTGATATGTTGAGAATAGACCCGGGGGCCATAGTTTTCTCTAGTGGCTTCTCTCATGATAGCGATATTCTACGGCGGGTAAACAAATTACTGTCGAGCAATTGATAGAAAAGCGATTAATTATGAGACTATCTAGGCATGATCATTGTATATAGGCATCACGTCCGAGACAAGTAGACCGACTCCTGCCTGCATCTACTACTATTACTCCACACATCGACCGCTATCCAGCATGCATCTAGTTATTGAGTTCATAAGAACAGAGTAACGTCTTAAGCAAGATGACATGATGTAGAGGGATAAACTGAAGCAATATGGTATAAACCCCATCTTTTTATCCTCGATGGCAACAATACAATACGTGCCTTGCTGCCCCTACTGTCACTGGGAAAGGACACCGCAAGATTGAACCCAAAGCCAAGTACTTCTCCCATTGCAAGAACTATAGATCTAGTAGGCCAACCCAAACCAATAATTCGAAGAGACTTGCAAGGATATTATGAGCACACATAAAAACTTTAGACAAGAACCAAATATCTTTCATAGATAACCTTGATCATAATCTCATAATTCATTGGATCTCGACAAACACACCGCAAAAAGAGATTACATCGAATAAATCTCCTCGAAGATCGAGGAGAACTTTGTATTGAGATCCAGAGAGAGAGAGAAGAAGCCATCTAAATACTAGCTATGGACCCGAAGGTCTGTGGTAAACTACTCACAACTCATGGTGAGGGCGATGATGATGATGATGAAGAACACCATGATGGATCCCCCTTCGGTGGAGCTCCGGAACAGGCTCCAAGATGGGATCTTCACGGGAATAGAAGGTACGGCGGTGGAATTAGGGTTTTATCTCTGTTCTCGGAGGTTCTGGGGTACGTAGACTTATATAGGAAGAAGGAGGGCACCGGGGGACGCTCGAGGGGGCCACGAGGCAGGGGGCGCGCCTTGGGAAGGGGGGCACGCCCCCCACCCTCGTGGGCCAGCCATCGATCCCCTGATGTGGTTCTCAAGCTCCGCGTGCGTGATTTTCTCCAAAAATATCATTCGCGAAGGTTTCATTCCGTTTGGACTCCGTTTGATATTCTTTTTCTCGAAAACCCTGAAACAGGCAAAAAACAGCAATCTGGACTGGGCCTTTGGGTTAGTAGGTTAGAGCCAAAAATGATATAAAAGTGAATGATAAAGCCCATTAAACATCCAAGACTTCATAAATAATAGCATGGAACAATAAAAAATTATAGATACGTTGGAGACGTATCAAGCATCCCCGAGCTTAATTCCTGCTCGTCCTCTAGTAGGTAAATGATAAAGAAAGAATTTTTGATGTGGAATGCTAACCAATATAGTTTTTCAATGTAATTATCTTAACTGTGGCATGAATGTTCAGATCTGAAAGATTCAAGATAAAAGTCTATATTGACATAAGAAATAACAATACTTCAAGCATACTAACAAAGCAATCATGTCTTCTCAAAATACTAAGGCTAAAGAAAGTTATCCCTACAAAATCATATAATGTTGGCTATGCTCCCTCGTTATCACACAAAAGTATTCATATCATGCACAACCCCGATTTCAGCCAAGCATTTGTTTTCATACTCTATCTTTTTAAACCTTTCAACTTTCACGCAATACATGAGTGTGAGCCATGGATATAGCACTATGGGTGGAATAGAGGTGTTTGTGGAGAAGACAAAAAGGAGGGAGATAGTCTCACATCGACTAGGCGTATCAACGGGCTATGGAGATGCCCATCAATAGATATCAATGTGAGTGAGTAGGGATTGCCAAGCAACGGATGCACTAGAGCTAAATATGAATGAAAGCTCAACAAAAGAAACTAGTGGATGTGCATCCAACTTGCTTGCTCACGAAGACCTAGGGCATTTGAGGAAGCTCATCGTTGGAATATACAAGCCAAGTTCTATAATGAAATTTCCCACTAGTATATGAAAGTGACTAAGTATGAGACTCTCTACAATGAAGAACATGGTGCTACTTTGAAGCCCAAGTGTGGAAAAGAAGATAGTAGCAATTGTCCCTTTTTTTTCTTTTCTTTTTTTTTCCTTTTTTTGGCCTTTTTTTCTTTGGCCTTTCTATTTCTTTATTTTTTGCGGAGGGGCTTTATAGATTTAGCCTTTCCTCCCATGGGACAATGCTCTAATAATGATGATCATCACACTTTCATTACAACACGATATTACAACTCGATACTACAACAACAAAGTATGACTCTATATGAATGCCTCCGGCGGTGTACCGGTATGTGCAATGATACAAGAGTGACATGTATAAAAAATTATGCATGGTGGCTTTGCCACAAATACGATGTCAACTACATGATCATGCAATGGCAATATGACAATATGATGCGTGTCATATGAACGGAACAGTGGAAAGTTGCATGGCAATATATCTCGGAATGGCTATGGAAATGCCACGATAGGTAGGTATGGTGGCTGTTTTGAGGAACAATATGGTGGCTGTTTTGAGGAAGGATATATAGTGGGTTTATGGCACCGGCGAAAGTAGCGCGGTAGAAGAGAGGCTAGCAATGGTGGAAGGGTGAGAGTGCGTATAATCCATGGACTCAACATTAGTCATAATAACTCATATACTTACTGCAAAAATCTACGAGTCATCAAAACAAAGCAATCAACGCATGCTCCTAGAGGGGAGGTTGGTAGGAGTTAACCATCGCGCGCCCCCAACCTCCACACAAAGGTTGGCACTCTACGAATACCTCATGCTCTAACTTCGTCACATAGCGGTTCACCATACGTGCATGCTACGGGAATCACTAACCCTAACGCAAGTATTTCTCTATTTCATAATAACTCCACTAGCATGACTCTAATACCACTATCCTCATGTCTCAAAACAATTGTCAAGCATCCAACATCTCATTCTATTCAATGCACTTGGTGTGAATTTTTTTACTACATTGACATTGGATGTTTATCATGTGAAGACTAGTTTATTTAGCCTAAACACATTACCATGCTGTTTTAATAGACTCTCAAAAGGATATAGGTGAAGCATGAGAGTTCAACAATTTCTACAAAATGTTACCACCACCGTGCTCTAAAAGATATAAGTGAAGCGCTCGAGCAAAAACTATTCAACTCAAAAGATATAAGTGAAGCACATAGAGTGTTCTAACAATTTCTAGGCCATATTTAACTCTCTCAAATAGGTGTGTCCAGAAAGGATTATTGTGGCAAACTAACAAGCAAAGACTCAAATTATACAAGACGCTCCAAGCAAAACACATATCATATTGCGAATAAAAATATAGCTCCAAGTATAGTTACCGATGGATGAAGACGAAAGAGGGGATGCCTTCCTGGGGCATCCCCAAGCTTAGGCTTTTGATTAACTTGAATTCCTTGGGGTGCCATGGGCATCCCCAAGCTTAGGCCTTTGCTACTCCTTGTTCCATAGTCCATCAAAGCAATACTCAAAACTTGAAAACTTCACAACATAAAACTTAGACAAAAAATCTCGTGAGCTCCATTAGTATAGGAAAGCAAACCACTACTCAAAGTTGCAGCAATGAATTCATTCTTTTTTTATATTGGTGTTAAACCTACTGTATTCCAACTTCTCTATGGTTCATACTTCACAATATTACTCATAGATGCATTGAAATAAACAAACAACACACGAAAAACAGAATCTGTCGAAAACAGAACAGTCTGTAGTAATCTGCAGGTTTCGCCTACTTCTGGAACTCCAAAAAATTCAAACTAAATTGGTAAATTTGCGGAATTTGTCTACCAATCATCTGCAAAAGGAATCAACTAAAAATCGTGCTCTAGTAAAATCTGAAGACTACTTTAGCAAGTTCTAACAATTCTGTTTTTCACAGCAAGATTACATAAACTTCACACAAGTCTTCCCAAAGGTTCTACTTGGCACAAACACTAAACAAAACATGAAACCACATCTAATCAGAGGCTAGATGCAATATTTATTCCCTAACAGAAACAAAAACAAAAAAACATAAAGTTGGGTTGCCTCCCAACAAGCGCTATCGTTTTACGCCCCTAGCTAGGCACGATACAAGATAAACCTAGGGAATACCATAGTGATACGATATGTCGCGAAAGCTCATCTCATATTCCCTACGTTCAGCAGCAAGCTTCCTTTGTGGCAAGAAAAAGTAATCAAAATGGCTAAATTTAATGGGACAAAAGTCCCCTACATCAATCTTAGGAGGAATAGGTTCCTCTTTTGCCCCTTTGTAGTGAATAACCAATTCATCATTGTAGGCATTCTTTTGGCAAAAGGTCATAAGCCTTCGCTCAAGGGAGTAGCCTAACCCATTGTAATGAACAGCAAAGTCATCATTCATCTCAGAAATTTTATCAATCAAGACCTTAATAGGAACCTTTTTTCAAAGGTTTTCATTAAAAGCAACATGATCACGCGATCGTAACCGCATTATGTCTTCTTGATTGAACAAGATAGCCTCTATGGGAGGTCGACCGGCATCTACCCTGTAATGAGCAAAGATTTCTTTGGCCTCTTTCATGATATATCTAAATTCGTGAGCCAAAAAGATAGTAGTTGCATGCTTAACAGATGAATGCTCGATGTTGGAAAATTCCAAAAAGATTCTCTGAATACAGGGATGCATATGGATAAATTGCCTTTCAATTTCTACTATAAGCATGGATACAGCATCCGCAAGGCTACTAGTTCTGTGAAGAATAGAGCCACCCATAGTGGGCAAAGCACCGGCACAAGTAAAGAAGCCTTGAAGAACTCATTTTCCAATGATATTACCACTACCAACCCGGAACTTCTTAATATGTAAAGTGGTAGCTTCATCCGGGGGATCAACATAGACGTTGCCCTCGACATTACTACCCTTCTGGTAGGATCGTCCCCCATCTCAGACATGAGGGCAATCAGGCAAGCAAACAGCAGACGAGCACACAAGAAGCAAGCAAACGATAAAAACACGGCGGAAGAAGGACAAATAAAACGGCAAGGGTGAAGTGGGGGAGAGGAAAATGAGAGGCAAATAAATGTAATGCAAAGGATAAGGGTTTGTGATAGGTACTTGGTATATGACTTTTGCATAAGCCTCCCCGGCAACGGCACCAGAAATTCTTCTTGCTACTTCTTGAGCTTGCGTTGTATTCCCTCGAAGAGGAAAGGGAGATGCAGCACAGTAGCGTAAGTATTTCCCTCAGTTTTTGAGAACCAAGGTATCAATCCAGTAGGAGACCATGCGCAAGTCCCTCGCACCTGCACAAACAAATAAGAACTTCGCAGCCAGTGCGATAAGGGGTTGTCAATCCCTTTAGATCACTTACGAAAGTAAGATCTGATAGAGATGATATTTTATATTTTTGGTATTTTTAGTTTACAAGAACACCAAATAAAAGCGATAAAAGTAAAGTAGATGTAGATTGATATGTTGAGAATAGACCCGGGGGCCATAGTTTTCTCTAGTGGCTTCTCTCATGATAGCGATATTCTACGGCGGGTAAACAAATTACTGTCGAGCAATTGATAGAAAAGCGAATAATTATGAGACTATCTAGGCATGATCATTGTATATAGGCATCACGTCCGAGACAAGTAGACCGACTCCTGCCTGCATCTACTACTATTACTCCACACATCGACCGCTATCCAGCATGCATCTAGCGTATTGAGTTCATAAGAACAGAGTAACGCCTTAAGCAAGATGACATGATGTAGAGGGATAAACTCAAGCAATATGATATAAACCCCATCTATTTATCCTCGATGGAAACAATACAATACGTGCCTTGCTGCCCCTACTGTCACTGGGAAAGGACACCGCAAGATTGAACCCAAAGCCAAGAACTTCTCCCATTGCAAGAACTATAGGTCTAGTAGGCCAAACCAAACCAATAATTCGAAGAGACTTGGAAGGATATTATGAGCACACATAAAAAGTTCCTCGAAGACCGCAAAAAGAGATTACATCGAATAGATTTCCTCGAAGACCGAGGAGAACTTTGTATTGAGATCCAGAGAGAGAGAAGAAGCCATCTAGATACTAGCTATGGACCCGAAGGTGTGTGGTAAACTACTCACAACTCATGGTGAGGGATGATGATGATGATGATGATGAACTCCGTGATGGATCCCCCTCCGGTGGAGCTCCGGAACAGGCTCCAAGATGGGATCTTCACGGGAATAGAAGGTACGGCGGTGGAATTAGGGTTTTCTCTCTGTTATCAAAAGTTCTGGGGTACATAGACTTATATAGGAAGAAGGAGGGCACCGGGGGACGCTCGAGGGGGGCACACCCCCCACCCTCGTGGGCCAGCCCTCGATCCCCTGACGTGGTTCTCAAGCTCCGCGTGCGTGATTTTCTCCAAAAATATCTCTCACAAAGGTTTCATTCCGTTTGGACTCCGTTTGATATTCTTTTTCTGCAAAACCCTGAAATAGGCAAAAAACAGCAATCTGGACTAGGCCTTTGGGTTAGTAGGTTAGTCCCAAAAATGATATAAAATTTAATGATAAAGCCCATTAAACATCCAAGACTTCATAAATAATAGCATGGAACTATCAAAAATTATAGATACGTGGAGACGTATCAGTCCATCGGATGTGTTAGTTGCACACATAGGAGTGGGCATCATTAACATATTATCAACTTCAACTTGCATCCGTTGCCACCGATTTTGACCCAGAAAAAGACGCACTATTACTATTAGAAAAATTGTAAATTAATGCAAATGGCTAAAATCCGTTATACAATGAAAAGATATAATAAATTAATTATAATATTAACTCCTCAAAGCTAGGACTGGTGATTAAGTAGGCATATGATATATTGCTGAATGTCGATATAGCATACATGAAAAGAACTAATAATTATTCAACTGAAATAGGTCGTGGGTACAATTTTAGGGAACGAGAATCTAAAATTGTATATCTTAGAGTTCGACAAAAAGCTCTTTGGGGCACCGGTGGAGAAATGTATTTCACTCAACGAGCATGTGGTTGGACCTTTACCGCAACTAGGAGCCGGTGAGAATGTGATCCTGACAACACCCTTCCCATAGAAGGAGGTGTTGAGGTGACGGCACACGTGAACAATAATAAGGTACCAAGCCCGGATGGTTTTCCAACTGAATTTTATAAGAGATGTTGGGATAATGCTCATGTTTCATGATGTGTTTAATGGCCAAGGACAATTGTTCTGCCACAACTTTGGGGCTATTACGTTGTTTCTAAAGAAGGCGCATGCGGTTTGATTGAGCAGTTCAGACCGATGTGTCTGCTTAATGTGAGCTTTAATATCTTTACAAAAGTTGGTACGAATTGTCTCACAAAGATTGTGCATATTCTCGACTCATACATCTTTCATGCTGAAAAGACATATCCTCGAGGGTGTGATCGTTCTTCATGAAACCTTACATGAAATTCACTCAACAAAACTAGATGGATTGGTCTTCAAACTGGACTTTGAGAAGGCTTAAGATAAAGTTAATTGACCATCTTTGCAAAAGGTTTTGCGTATCAACACTACAAGAAATATGTCAACTTGTGACCTTGACTATTGGTTACTGAATGGTCATTATTTTCCATTTGTGACCTTTTTGTGACCAAAAATAGATGGTCAAAAGTTGGCGGTCGTAAACTGAAATTAACGACCTTCTCTGTGAGAAGGTCGTAGACGTTTATGACCAAAATATGCCTACTGTCTTGTTTTGGTCACTAGCAGCCTCCCCAGACCACGTAGGCATCCAGCGTGGCAAGCTGATGTGGCACAAGAATCAGCCCGGTCCAATTCGGTTTTCTACATGGGCCTAGCCCAACAATTCGGCCTTTTTAATATATATTTTTCTGATAATTTTCACTAGCTACATGGGCCTGGCCCAGTAATTCAGCTTTTTTATTTCAAGGCCCCATCTATTTCGCAATCCATTTCATTAAGCCTTTTTGTATCATATTTGCATCATTGCGCAATATTCCGTGCACTATTGTTTGGGCCATTGCCCTTTTAGAGCCCAAATATTATTCAATCCAATAGAACATTCAATCTTTTTCAATCACAGATTTCAATTTTACACATTTCAACAACAAACAATAAATAATTTTCTCAATTAAATGATCAAATCCAGAAATCACTAAATGAAACTCAAACAGCACGTATACGACTACACGGTCCATCAAGTGTACATACAATCAAATACACATGTACACGACTACACGGTCCATCAAGTGTACATACAATCAAATACAGAGGCACCAAAACATGGTGGCAACATCAACTAAAACTATGATGCACATCTCCAGGCTGATCTTTGGTCACAAAAGCAGCCACCTCGACAACACAAGATCCTGATCTATATAAATTATTTACTTAAAGATTCTTCTCCTGGAGTTCCTTGTACACCAACTTTTGACGAATGAAGGCCAAAATCTGTGGATTATAAATCAGAAAAGTTAGGGAACATAATCAAGTGTAGCCCTGCATATAACATTCTCCTAAGAATGAAACATAGCTGCAGAATTTGAGATCTAATAAGAAACCATGCATATGACATCTCATAACAACAAAACTGAGATATTAGAAACCACAGAGATACAATTACAAGGCGTACACCGAAACAAAAAATTATATAATGGCTTAAAGTAAATTAGTGGAGAAAAATTTCAGACTACATATGAAGCATTCTCCATGGACAGAAATTTCATGCTTTCTTAACATTTCCATTAACAACAAATTGATACACCAGACATTGCTATCAGGTATAAGAACAACATACACACACAACACAAACAAGAGTATATAACCACACACACAGCAAGTAATTCTACAAGATTTTTAGCACAAGTCTGGATTCAATCCTCGAGAGTGACATATAATGCTTTTCCTAGCAAGATTTCTAGTCATCCCTAAGCACATGCTACTCCCGGCGTTTAAAATACACAACTAGTGATCTGTGTGGTTCTAGTGAATGGGCAGCTGCAGATGTATTTTAGATGTGCATCACTTGATAATAGTTGAGGTTCTAGCTGCTGGCCTTCTATGATGCACGTCTCCAGTCCCCAGTGCCAGGGTGCACACTGCCGGCCGCCGAGGAGACTGCTGCCGCTGGTCGTGGCGACTGGGCGCGGTGGCCGGCGCCGGCGCGGAAGTAGCAGGGCGCAGGCATAGATTTTGCTACTTCATCTCATGTTGAAATCAACAATAGTTACAAAAACAGGAGTACAATCAGTCTACAATCTTGATATAAGAATCCTAAGTACTCCAAATAAGAGTATATAAACAGGAGTATGCAAAGAGTATATAAACAGTGAGCAAGTATCTATGCAAAGAGTATATAAACAGCGGTGCGTGCAAGCAATCAGACATGGTCCTCTGATTAAAATAAACAGGGCAGGGGCAACAAGCATCGTGCCTAACTGCGTAGTACCCAATTCCATCCCAATTTCAAAGTGACCAAACCATGCCCATGTGTACCATCTTGCCTAACATGTGTACTAATCAAACATGAAGGACATACATATATGATTAACCAATCAAATAGACTTTATAATTTTTTTAACCCAAAACAAGTGCAAGCAGCACTAGATTTTAGCCTTTCGCATCATCCTCACTACAAATTCGACAACAGCCCTACCTAATCCATGGCATGATCGATCGATCGATCAAGAGCCGCATCGATCCAACTGGAAACCCTCGGGCATGACTTCCCACACATTAACGGCTAATTTGTGTGTCCCGCTGCCACAAGGACGAACTAGGGTTTTCTCACTCCCAAACCAGATCCCGCGGAGCCAAATCCGTGGCCGATCCCCCTTTCCACGACCTCGAAAAGGAAAATCCCCCATCTAGTTCGTCGAACAGAACAGGAAAAAAACCCTCCAGTAAATTTTACCACGATCTACTACTTGGGGCCGCAGATTCGCAAGACTGTAGGAGCATGGAATGGATGAGGAGGCGCGCATACCTAGAGGACGAGAAGACCGGCGATTATGAGAATTCGAAGAAGAAGAAGCAGCCGATCTGGTTTGGCGGATGATGACGATCTCCTGTGTATTGTGCTCCTGCAGCCGCGCTCCCGCTCCGGCGCAGGGAGGGCCCGGATGTGAAGGTACACCTTGAGGCGCTCCTCCCCCGCCGCCGGCTACGACGAGGTCGAGGAGGAGAGCACCGTGGCGGCGAGAGGAGCAGGAGGATGCGGGTGAGGAGGATGCAGGTGGGGAGGATGCGGGTCGGCGAGCAAGCCAGCTGTGGTTGCTGGGCGGTGACGCCTCTCTCTCCGGGGAGGCCGAGGCGGGCGGTGGAGAGCAGGGCCGATCGAGATCGGAGAGGGAGGGAGAGGGTTCGGGGTGGTGAAGATCCAAGGCAGCATCTTTTCTTCTCTTCTCCTCTCGTCTCTACCGACGAGGATGAGGCGGGCGGCTCGATGGATCTAGAAGGAGCGGGGGCATAGGGGCCAGGGTGCGGCGGCGGGCAGGATCGAGGCACTAGTAGAAAACAGGGCTTTGGTCCAGGCCTGTCCAGCCCATTAGCCCCGGTTCAATCTAGAACCGGGTACAATGGGGGCACTGGACCCGGTTCGTGAGCCCAGGGGGCCGGCCGGGCCACGTGGGCCATTGGTCCCGGTTCGTCTGGACCTTTTGGTCCCGGTTGGTGCGACGAACCGGGACCAATGGGTCTTGCTCCTGGCCCACCACCATTGGTCCCTCTTGGTGGCATGAACCGGGACCAAAGGCACCCCTTTAGCCCCGGTTTGTAGCACCAACCGGGACCAATGAGGTGCCTATATATACCCCCTCGCTCAAGAGCAGAGCACCCTGCTCTGTTTTTTTTTCTGGCTGAGGGGGAGAGGGGTTAGTGGTGCTCTAGCTCACCTCCTATGCACACAACGTGTTCGATGGAATGCCCGAGCCACACTAGTTAAGCTTTTCTCCTCTCGAAGCTCTATTTTCTCCGAGATTTGTCTAGGTTTAGCGGTCCGTCACGTCCCGTCCCCGTCTTCGCCGCCGTCGATCGCCCCCGCCGATCTCATCACCGGCACCACCGTGGTGAGCCTCTTGTTATGTCCATGCTTTTCTTACTTTTATTATTGCTTGTTATTATTGCTTTAGATAGATATTTGTCTAATTTTCTTACGTTTATTATTGCTTATTATTATATAGTGCGATGGTTTTGATATCCGCCCACGTGGGCCCTCGTCCTGTCTACGATTCGGATGTGGTATATTATCTTTAATTTATAACTACTTGTTTTAGTGTTTATGATAGTTATGCCGACCAACCTGACATGCATAGATGTTTTATTATGTCTAGGAGGTAGTTGAACCGGAAATTCCAACCGACCCTCTTGTGGAGAGGTTAAATTTAGTTGAAGAGGAAAACATTTCCTTAAAGAAAAAATTGGAAAAAATGGAGGAGGAGAAGATGGAATTGGAGTTGCATGTTGCGGAAGTCATCGATGATCACAAGATCAAGATGGACCCTATTGTCGACAGGTTAAATTTAGTTGAAGAAGAAAACAAATTCTTGAAGGAAAAAAAAATTGAGGACGAGAAGATGATATTGGAGTTGCATGTTGCGGATGTCGTCGATGATCACAAGATCAAGAAGGATGCAATGCGGTTGAAGATTAGAAAGATTAGAAAATATGCCATTCATACCGAGGCTTGGTATCATTATGCCGTCGGATCAATTGTTACCTTGGTTGCAATTATGATCGCATTTTTTTTCGCATTGAAATGTTTTACATAGTTTCGATGTGTATGGAGAGCTATATGTTGTTAGATGAGAACTATATATGTATGTACTTTGGTTTTAATGTGATGATGAACTTTTATTAATTTGGTCACTTGAAAATCTCCAGAGAGACTGGGGGAGGGATAGCTTGTATGTGAGAGTTAAACCGGAGCATGACCTCGTTGGAATTGAACTGTTGCCTATTCCATTTGAGGAGTTCTATCAGTTTTTCAATCAATTGGTCCTCGATAAAGCAACGGTCACCTGCTCCTGTCTGTAAGTAGTACTACTTCTGTCATTAAGTCTCTCTATATAGCTGATCTCTTTCATTGCATGTATTTATAATTATCCTCACTATATTATGCAGATTGAAGATCGTCGAATTGAAGAAAAGACAAGTAGGTGATATTGGGTTCATTAACACATACCTCATAGATGCAACCGAGGTTAAATGGCGTCCCTCGGATACCGAGACCAACTTGCTACGATCGTTGGTGGTAAATGAAAACAAAGATATAATACTCTTTCCTTACAACTTCAAGTGAGTGTTACTGTCTTGTGCATATTTGGTTTCCCTTATATATCAGTCAAGGTTATAGTAATGTATTGATGAGTTCATGCATGCGTGCGCAGCTTCCACTATATTCTCTTAGAGATTAAGCTTGAGAAGGGAGTAGTAACTGTCTTGGACTCTAAACGTGAAGATCCCGAGGAGTATGCGGACATGACTCAAATGCTTGTCAGGTAAGTTAAATCGATCAATATTATCCACCATGCATATCAGCAACTTTGTTCATTTCTGATATCAAGTAATTGTTTTCTTTGTCTGGCAGGGTTTGGAGAAAATTCACCAAAAAAGCTCTGGGACTGCCAAAGAAGTTAGAATTTAGGCACACGAAAGTAAGTACTATATAGTAGCATGTTCCGCGCATCTCCTATATCTTGATTCAAGCGCTAGTTTCATCAATACCATTTGGCATTCTTGCTTATCAGTTTGATTGACCTTTATTTCTTGTAAAGTGGTTGTGGCAGGAACCCGGGAATGATTACTGTGGATACTACATTTGCGAGTCCATCCGCCACACGACCTGTGAGCGGGGCTACTCTGAAGCACAATTTGAAGTGCGTAAGCAATTAATAATATTCACAATTTTATAGCATCATTTCATGTATTGACCCCCTACTTCAAATTAGATGTTTCGGATGCGGGATGAACTCCTAACACCAGATCGTCTGCGAGCAATTCAAGAGTAATTGGCGGCATTCTTCCTTGAACACGTGATCGCGCCAGACGGAGAATACTATGTGGACCTTGCGTCCATCGTATAGGAGATTATATTTGTAAGAGATAATTATTGTATATATGTACCCGGTAGTGTCGGATAGATATACGAGAACTTGTTGTTCGACCAATCTCTCGGAGAAGGAGAGGTGGTCGATATTACTTCTTTCTATATATATATATATATATATATATATATATATATATATATATATATATATATATATATATATATATATATACGATCTTCTGTTTCCTTCGTTTGCTTACTAGCTAGCTAGCTAGCTAGCGTGTCTAGTCCTCTCTATACGTATGTGTAGTATGTAGCGTCGACTAAGCACGGACATAAGAGAGGACACTTCTCTCTATTAATTAGCTAGCTAACACAATATGAAAATTAACCCCCC
>LR738715.1:23772856-23803708 GCA_902687465.1 Secale cereale | reverse complement strand
GGCAAATGATGAAGTCATGGATTTCTTCAATACTTTGACACTAGCTAGGCAACCTCTCTCGACCCCTCGACCCTCGACTGCTCGGCGATCCACAACCCTAGACCCCCTCATGTCACATTTTGTCTAGTGTCAAAGGATTCAACAAAACCAATACTTCATCATTAGGTGAAAGTAACAGTCGCATGATGGTATGAAGCTCTCCAAAGTGGTTTTGGAACGGAGCCCAGAAAGGATAATTCGTAACAAAAGACGGATTATCCTATCAGGAACTTCGTTCCAGAACAACTTTGCATAACTTCGTACCAACATGCCCCGGTTACTTCTGGCAAATGATGAAGTCATGGATTTCTTCAATACTTTGACACTACCTCTCGACCCCTCGACCCTCGGTCCCTCGACGACCCTCGGCCCCTCGACGACCCTCGGCCTCTCGACCCCTCGACCCTCGGCCTCTCGACCCCTCGACCCTCGGCCTCTCGACCCCTCGACGATCCTCGGCCCCTCGGCGATCTCCCGACCCTTGACGACCCTCGGTCCCTCGACGACCCTCGACTCCCCCCTAATGTCGAAGTTATCGGGGAGGGTGTATATCGACAACGACATATCCGATAAAAAAAAGAGGAAGAAGAAGAAAAAAGGAACCGCTAGAGGAGAAGATCGAAGAAAAAAAAAGAAAAAAAAAGGAGAAGAAGAAAGGAATAGAGGAGAAGAAGAGAAAATTTTTCTCTTCTTCTCCTCTATTCCTTTGTTCTTCTCCTCTTTTTTTTTCTTCTTTTTTCTTCTTCTTATTTATTTATCCTCTTCTTCCTCTCCTCTTCTTCTTTCTTTCCTCTTTCTTATTTTCTTCTTTCTTATCCTTCTTTTTCTAAATTTGTAACTTTTGCATATATAAAACTTTCTATATATATTTAGCATATATAAACAAAAAACTATATAGCCACATACACATATATATACATCACATATACACATCACATACAGCAATTATACATCACAATTGTAACTATCTATATATATATATATATATATATTTAACAAATTCCTAAGAAAAAAAAATATATATACACATACAAAATATATATACAGGAACTATATACACATAAACACATATACACATATACACATATATATATACAGCAACTATATACACATATACACATATACACGTATATATACACATACAAAATATATATACACATACAAAAAAAATCCCTCAGATCGCGACGGCGCGGGGCGGGGCGACGGCGCGGGGCGGGGCGGCGCGACGGCGACGGGGCGGCGTCGGGGGCGACGGCGACGGGGCAACGGCGACGGGGCGGGGCGACGGCGCGGGGCGGGGCGGGGGCGCGGGGCGGGGCGACGGCGCCACGGCGACGGGGCGGCGTCGGGGGCGACGGCGACGGCGCGACGGGGCGACGTTTACGTGGCGACGGGGGCGGGGAAGGAGAGAGGAGGCGTCGGGGGCGGGGAAGGAGAAGTGAACGAAATTTTCGCAAGTGTTGATTATATAGGAGGGGCATTAGTCCCGGTTGGTGCCACAAACCGGGACTAATGCCCCCCCTCCCCTTTAGCCCCGGTTGATGCCACCAACCGGGACCAAAGCCCTGTGCTGGCGCGGTGCGGTGGGATGTTTAGTCCCACCTCGCTAGTTGAGAGAGCTCGGGTGTGGTTTATAAGCGTTGCTGCGCCCACCCACTCGAGCTCCTCTAAATTGTAGGCTTCTGGGCCTAACTCTGCGCGCTGCCCTGTGAGCTTGCTGGGCCTTATAGTCCAGATGCATCTTGGGCTGTAGGCCTTGCATGCTCACTGGGCAGCGCGCAATTTTTTTATTTTTATTTTTTCCTTTTTTCCTTTTTTGCTTTATTTATTTCTAAGTTGTTTTTTGCTGTATTTAGAGTTTCTTTGTGAATATTATTGCTTTAGGTAAAACAAATTACAAACTTTCTTTTACTGCAAATAGTATTCAAATTTGAATAGTTTAAATTTGAAATTATTTGTTTTCTTTGTTGCTTTAGGTAAGTTGTTTTTCTATTTATTTTTTCATTTCTACTTAGAACTAAATACTTATAGTTTTTTAGTGATTTCTTTTTTCTTTTAGGTCACAAAAATTATAAACTTTCATTGTTTTTTTTTGTTGCTTTATTTATTTTATTTTGTTTCTACTTACAACAAAATAGTTATTGTTGCTATTTTTATTTTTTTGCAAGTTTTTTTGTTTTGTTTTCTGCATTATTTATTTTCTTTTGTTTTTTGCTTTATTTTTTAGTTCTTTCTGGTAAAACCAATTACAAACTTTCTGTTAGTGCAAGTAGTATTGAAATTTGAATAGTACAAACGGACAATGGTATCATACTCGTTTGTTACAAAGTTGGCATGGTATCATCATAATAGTGGCGGAAAAAAGTCTTCACTTTTTCTTCGCTTGTGTCATTTGCTTATTGCGCCGTAACCATGGATAATCTTCATCGTTTATCAGGATGCTTGGGTCAGCCTTGACTTTGAAGGGAGGAATTTCATGAAACTTTTCATAATCTTCGGATATGTCTGTCTTGCCCTCCACTCCCAGGATGTCCTTTTTTCCTGAAAGAACTATGTGGCGCTTTGGCTCATCGTATGATGTATTCGCTTCCTTATCTTTTCTTTTTCTCGGTCTGGTAGACATGTCCTTCACATAGATAACCTGTGCCACATCATTGGCTAGGACGAACGATTCGTCAGTGTATCCAAGATTTTTCAGATCCACTGTTGTCATTCCGTACTGTGGGTCTACCTGTACCCCGCCTCCTGACAGATTGACCCATTTGCACTTAAACAAAGGGACCTTAAAATCATGTCCGTAGACAAGTTCCCATATGTCCACTATGTAACCATAATATGTCTCCTTTCCCCTCTCGGTTGTTTCATCAAAGCGGACACCGCTGTTTTGGTACTCTTCTTCTTCGCCGTCTTCCATCATAACCGTAGTCAAGTTCCCATATGTCATCGTACTCTTCTTCTTCGCCGTCTTCCATCATAACCCCTATTTCTCCGTGCCTCGTCCAAACATTATAGTGTGGCATGAAACCCTTGTAAAGCAGGTGGGAGTGAAGGATTTTCCGGTTAGAGTAAGACATCGTATTCCCACATTTAGTGCATGGACAACACATAAAACCATTCTGCTTGTTTGCCTCAGCCGCATTTAGAAACTCATGCACGCCCTTAATGTACTCGGAGGTGTGTCTGTCACCGTACATCCATTGCCGGTTCATCTGCGTGCATTATATATAATTAAGTGTGTCAAAAACCATTACAGAACATCATAAATAGATAATTAAAAGCCTGTTCGGATTCCCTCCGGCTTGGCAACTCCGTTCCGGAGCGGAGCGGCAGCCAGTTGTAATTTATGGAGCGGCTGAAACAATGCTCCGTCCGCTCCGCTCCGTGACCGTGGACTAGAGGGTTGCCGAACGCAGCCTAAGTGACCAAATTAATAAAAGTTCATCAACACATTAAAACCAAAGTACATACATATATAGTTCTCATCTAACAACATATAGCTCTCCATACACATCGAAACTATGTAAAACATTTCAATGCGAAAACAAATGCGATCATAATCGCAACCAAGGTAACAATTGATCCAACGGCATAATGATACCAAGCCTCGGTATGAATGGCATATTTTCTAATCTTTCTAATCTTCAACCGCATTGCATCCATCTTGATCTTGTGATCATCGACGACATCCGCAACATGCAACTCCAATATCATCTTCTCGTCCACAATTTTTTTTATTTTTTCCTTCAAGAATTTGTTTTCTTCTTCAACTAAATTTAACCTCTCGACAATAGGGTCCATCTTGATCTTATGATCATCGATGACTTCCGCAACATGCAACTCCAATTCCATCTTCTCCTACTCCATTTTTTCCATTTTTTTTTCTTTAAGGAAATGTTTTCCTCTTCAACTAAATTTAACCTCTTCACAAGAGGGTCGGTTGGAATTTCCGGTTCAACTACCTCCTAGACATAATAAAACATCTATGCATGTCAGGTTGGTCGGCATAACTATCATAAACACTAAAACAAATAGTTATAAATTAAAGATAATATACCACATCCGAATCGTAGACAGGACGAGGGCCCACGTGGGCGGATATCAAAACCATCGCACTATATAATAACAAGCAATAATAAACGTAAGAAAATTAGACAAATATCTATCTAAAGCAATAATAGCAAGCAATAATAAAAGTAAGAAAAGCATGGACATAACAAGAGGCTCACCACGATGGTGCCGGTGACGAGATCGGCGGGGGCGATCGACGGCGGCGAAGACGGGGACGGGACGTGACGGACCGCTAAACCTAGACAAATCTCGGAGAAAATAGAGCTTCGAGAGGAGAAAAGCTTAACTAGTGTGGCTCGGGCATTCCATCGAACACGTTGTGTGCATAGGAGGTGAGCTAGAGCACCACTAACCCCTCTCCCCCTCGTCCAGAAAAAAAACAGAGCAGTGTGCTCTGCTCTTGAGCGAGGGGTATATATAGGCACCTCATTGGTCCCGGTTGGTGCTACAAACGGGGGCTAAAGGGGTGCCTTTGGTCCCGGTTCATGCCACCAACCGGGACCAATGGTGGTGGGCCAGGAGCAAGACCCATTGGTCCCGGTTCGTCGCATCAACCGGGACCAAAAGGTCCAGACGAACCGGGACCAATGGCCCACGTGGCCCGGCCGGCCCCCTGGGCTCACGAACCGGGTCCAGTGCCCCTATTGGACCCGGTTCTAGATTGATCCGGGGCTAATGGGCTGGACAGGCCTGGACCAAAGCCATGTTTTCTACTAGTGGCATTACTTTTGGCTATATGAAACTATCAGAATGACATGATTTTTAACCGACAAGCCATCACAATTTTTTTCCAAGTCGAATACAAGGAAATTGGCTGAATTTGTATGTGGTCATTACTCAGCCATGTGGAAATCAAGGAGCATATGTTTTATGTGTGCAACCATTGGGAGAAGGTAGCACACTGTACATGCAGCCGGTTTGGATGATGGTCCAACAATATGATAGGTGCATAGTCATCTTGTCATATTTTTGCCAGGTGTGACAATTTCTAATTTATTTCACCTTGATTAGCGTACCTAGTGGTTGCTTCGATTAAAAATATGGTTGTATGCATCATTTTGATGCAAAAGCCAGAGGCAATCTTTCTTAAAAAACAAATAGATACTCATCAAGTCTTGTCCTAAGAAAAATATAAAGGGCACATGGCTAGCATACACATACGATGTCACCGAGGTGGAATCCTAATGTTGAAAAATTATTCAAATTGTCATAGGTGGGACTGATATTGTTAAAAAAAGTTGGATCGCGGAGTAAATGCGGTCACTATATATTCCAGCGGAGGATGAAGATCGACGAAATCTTTGCCCCTAGTAAGTCCAAAGATGAGCTGAAGTTGCCACAGGCTCCCATCTACTCGGAGCCCGGCACATAGATCATGGACATCTTCAACAATGAGTAGTCTAGGATAGGATATAGGATATCTACATAGTATGTAGATTTTTATTTTTGCATGGTTTGTATGGATTTGAGGTTTCAACTTTGCGGTACTTGCATGTGGCCGACGGATTTGGAGACATGACTAGTCACTACCCACTGATGCGCCCGGGTGCATCCCCGAACGTTTCAGGGCCCGGATTTGGTGTCCACGGATGTATATGATCTTAGCTCTCACACTATGGGCCAGAGGGAATATATCCAGTGATACCGCAGGGCGTGTTTGGTTGTTCGCATGGAGCCCAACCAGGCCCACGCGGGACGAAAATGGGTTGTCTGATTGCATGCATTCATTATTTGGGCTGCACCGCACTAACTTTAAAGCACCTCGCGAACAGGCTTACTAGGAATATGGAAGAATATACAGTTTCTACCGAGCCAGATTCGAACGATGCCAGAGAGAGCACATGGGTCTGTCTCGGGGTGCAGCCTTGTTTTGTCTAATACCTATGTGTAGCTGAGGTTGCATGTGCTCTGTTCATTTAACTCTTAATCTTGTCTAAGCATTAGTCTCTTCTAATCTACACAACGGTACTTCAATTTGAGCTAAAGTCTACACGAAAAGAAGCAGTTCGATGTTGTGGTTTCACTCAGCCGATCAGTTCGTAGTTTCTTCCATTATAAAAGTTCAATTTCGTGTTCCTTTTTTAGTTATGCTGGACGATTTTTTTCAAATTCACCGTGCACATTTGACCATTTGAAATTTCCTTTGACCATTAGTTTCGTCTCGCAGTTCCACACGACATACGTGTTGCGCATGTTCTATTTCGACGATTGTAGACGAGTAGATGTACATCTTTCTCATGATTGTACATACGCATATGTGTGGTCTAGTTTAAAGACACTCCTTAATCATTTCTCTAGACCTCTGCCCCGCGTCCTCTTACACTTCGCAACCAGTTCCACTAGCATCCCCATCGGCGTTGTTCATTTCGGCCTCCTCTCCCGTGTCCTACTACACACGAGCAGCCGTTGGGGTCGTTCCTCTCGGCCTTCTCTCCGACGTCGAGCTACATTGGCTTCAACATCAACGTCGGTCCTCTCAGCCTGCTCGCCTGCAACCTAATATATTGTCACCAACGCCATTCCTCTCGGGCTCCTCTCCTGCATCTTACTGCACTGATGCCAGCATGACGCGCGCACCGCATTTCTCCCTCAACGCCCTCATATTCGTCCCTTCAGACGGACTTTCTTTGCGGCAGCGATGCATGCAACTAGTTCGCCGCACCGCCGACTGGATGGCTCACCCGTGACTCCGTGCTCGTCATGTCAAATGCGGCGGCGCGGTGACCATCCACCGCAGTCGTCAAGGCAATCTATTGTAACTTAGTGTGTTATGTGTAATTGTTAACTCTTAATCAAATCCTCTGTATGCAACCAAACACCGTGTAGTTCAATCAACACAACAATGCAGGACACTAAACAACATGCCAAAATTGCTCATGTAATGCAAGCAGTCTACATGTAGACAATCAAGTGATACGCAGATAACGATTTTTTGCCTTTTTTTTTCAATTAGGCCTAACTGAGACATACATGTGGTACACATGTAGTGATGGAAAAATCGATGCGGGCAACGGAACATGCCCTTATCTACTGACTAGTACGCCTCATGGCTCATGTGCTTCATCTTCACTGCTCACCAGGAAAACAGCAGCTTCTCAGACATTTGACTGAACACTAGCTAGTAGGTTCACTGAATATCATCCAACAAACATGCTTACCAGATCTTGTGTCTTGCTCGTGATACTTGTGGTGGCATCAAGCAGTTTCTCATTCTTGCCGACATGTACAAATTAACAGGATTATTAATTTTCACTGTGCCTAAGTAGGCAAGTAATGCAGTCTACTAATCATCCTGTCAGAGTATACAGTGCATTCCTCTGTCTTACGCTGTAGACAATAAATTGGAGCAGTGTATAGTGCATTTCTATGATTAGCACTGGACTTCCTCCATTTCAAAATATGAACAGAATTATTTATTTATTTAAATTCAAACTTTTTTTATGTTTGAACACGTTATAGAAAAGATGTCAAGATGTTTACAGCACCAAAAAAATAGAATATGGAAAATATATTCCATGAGTTTAGGTTGTTTTGCATGGTAAACGGCCATCAAACGCACTCAAATCCATCGTATTTAGACCGTACTTGAAACTTCACACGGAAGCGCCCATCGTCAATCTCGCATACTACCAAAGTGGTCGCACAAAATATGACCCCCCACTAAGGTGACTAACGGACTGATTATCATTATCTGTTTCGTTTGCGTAACCTTTACACATGTGATTGGGAGTACATCCTGATGTATTTTCTTAATTGCGTGACGTATTAGATTGAAATTATATTAGAGGGCAATCTCAACTTTCTGGTGAACTTATAGCATCTATACCCGGACACCTCAAACCCTACTCAAATGTCCGGGCGGACGACCCGGTCATTGACCAGTCAAAAAAAGTGACTCAAACGGGCGCCTCAAACTGACCTTGAACGCCCGGGCATACCGGCACCCCTCATATCCAGTCTAAATCTGGGGTGGATATGGTGTGGCCCGGGCGCGACCCGGCGCATCCGCCACGTCTGAGCCAACCCACGCTGGCACACCCTGACCCTACATATATTTGTCCCCATCCGCTCACTAGACCAACCCTGGTCCACTCCACACCCTTCCAGTCCACTCTGCCACCTAAGCTACCATCCGGTGATCTACGATTTTCTCCGACATGGAGGGGGGGCACCGGATCTGCCTCCGGCAAGTCAGGATCCGTCAAGTGAGGTGTCGTCCCGTGCGGGTTGGAGGAGGCTATGAACGCCCGCATTGCACTCCACCTCTTCGAGGAGGACTGCACCTGAGCGACGAGGGTGGTGGGGGGTCTTTCCGGCACGAATCTATTGCGTTGGTGCAATGGGCGCTCGGATCTGCCAGGGCTGGATCGTCGCGGTCCGTTAATCTCCCCATCTCCAATCCGTTGTAGTATGAGTGCTAAATGGACATGTGTGCCCGCTGTGGGATGGAGAAGATAAGGGTGGCCGACGCCCGTCTCGTTGCCGACATGGCGGGGCGGATGAGGCAGTGCATGCTGCCGCAAAAGAGAAGCCATTTGTGCTCGTATCATAAAGAAGCGGCAACGGAGGAACACACATGCCCTCACCTGGGAGCAAAATCGGGCGGTCCATGCCATGGCTGGACACCCCCAAAAGAGGAGAAGGAGGACAGCGACGGGTCAGACAACTCTGGCGATGAGTAGACCCGACTTTATCCATTTTGCGTTTTCGAGCCCTACTTCCACGAGAAAGACGGCAAAGGCACTGGCAAGGGCAAGGGCGGTCGTGGATGATCTTCTCCGTAGCTAATATCTAGGTAGAATATGCCAAATTTTGGTAGTCCGGTGGAATGTCCTTACGTAGTAGCCGGATGATCTATGCTGCATGTCTTTTGTATGGATTTAAGATTGGCAATTGAGGTGTCTGGTTCTGTCAAGAAAAAATTGAGATATGATCCGTCATTGCTCGCGGACGCGGCCGGCGTTTGAGTGCCCGGATTTGCTATCCACGGCTGAAGATGCTCTTTGTGCTTGCTAAAGACTACATTAGGGCATTTACAATGGTAATATCTTAATAGCGCCACATAGGTTAAATGCTTACGTGGAGAAGAGAGAAATTTAAAAATGTCTTCTTTTAACTAAGAGATGATCTTTTAGCAACAATTTTCTCACCACATATTTAGAGATATCTAATTATTGAAGATAAGACTACGAATAATCCATTGTACACCACTTTTTATTGTCTTCTCTAGAATTTTTTTTTTTTTTTTTGAAATGGAGGCATGCCCCGGGCCTCTGCATCATGATGATGCATGCAGCCATTTTATTAAAAATCCACAAAGTATTGTCATAATAGTCTTACAGCTAGCAAACGGAGCAAATCAAAGTAAAAAGAAAAATTACATGCTGACAAAGGCAACCGATACGGTAATATGAAGGATAAGCTCCCTAGACTCCTATCATGTTATGCGAGCGTCATCCGAACTGGTTAAATATAACCCGAGCTACCATCTCCCATTGGTTGCACCCAGTAACCAAAGGCTCCCTGGAGTCCATAGGAGTGAGTAAGGACCACGTACGGATCCAAGTTGTAGCTCTGAAGATGGCCTGCCAGAAAGTCAAAGTGTGTTGTCTGTTAGAAATCATATCATTCATGCAGTTTCATATAGCCCATAATAGCGCACATATTCCAATCTGAATACAAGCCGCAGTAATCTGTTCAACCCCAGCTAACCACGTCCCAAATAACGATGCAATATTGACTGGAGGATTAATGTTGAAAGCTATATGAATCCTTCTCCAAAGTATCTTCGCAAGTGAGCATTCAAGAAATAAGTGTTGTATTGTTTCATCATGATCACAAAAACAGCACCGCGAACTTCCTACCATATGGCAGACCTAAGATAAGATAGTCTTACCAACCATTATACATGCCCTTATGTTAGTCCACGCAAGGTGAGAATGCATCGTCTCTTCCGAGCCCTTGCATTAAGCCGGTCACAGTGCGTTGTCTCCTCCGAGCCATTCCATGTCATCCACACTGACGTCCGCATATAATATGTTCCTACGATCTTTCGGTGTCCCTCTTTCTCTCTGTGCAATGGAACTGTAGTCGCACGGGATCACTCAATTATTACTCTGCCATGGGTGACAAGAGCCCTCTCTCTCTCCAGCTCGACTGCTGGCGGCAAGCAATAATGGAGTGGAAGAGGTATGAATTGAGTAAGAGGAGTGGCAGCTTGAGTCCACGGATTTCAGTCGACAGAAGATAACAAAAACCAAGTTTGAATTGGGAGGCAGTTGTGGTCCTTGTGGCCACGGACTCACAGTACTACTGAACCACTTGCAACGCGTGCTCACACACACACACAGACACTATAAGATAACATGCACCACCCAAGCAGTTTATGCCAAGAGCACTTGCGACTCACTTGCATCCAAAACAAGGTTTCCTACCGATAGTTGCTGTGTTTGTGTAGAGATAGCATACTTCAGCTGAATCCATGACGAAATGCTGGCTGCTGCTCCAATTCTTGGCGTTCCTCTTGCCGGCGGTGAGTGCTACGTCATGCCACGCCGACGACCTCCGTGCGCTGCAGGGCTTCGCCCGGAATCTCAGTGGTGGCGGCGTGCTCCTACGCGCTGTTTGGTCCGGTGTCTCATGCTGCGGCTGGGAAGGTGTGAGCTGCGACGGCACAAGTGGACGCGTCACGGCGCTTCGGCTACCCGGGCGCGGACTTGCGGGGCCCATCCCTGGAGCATCCTTGGCGGGCCTCGCGCAGCTGGAGGAGCTCAACCTTGCCAACAACAAACTGATCGGCACCATCCCATCGTGGGTTGGTGAGCTTGAACACCTATGCTACTTGGATCTCTCCAATAATTTATTAGTTGGTGAGGCACCCAAGAGTTTGATACAGCTGAAGGGCTTCGCGACCACTCGTCGTTCATTGGGTAAGGCTTTCACTAACATGCCATTGTATATGAAGCGTAGCAGAAGAACACTTCAACAACAACAACCTAATATCATATCCGGGACCAACAACAAAGTCCGATCTGGTAGAACCAATGTTGTATCTGGGAATGACAACACTGTCATATTCGGGAACGACAACACTGTTGCTGGGAGCAACAATACCATCACAACTGGGAGCGGCAATACCGTAACTGGTAGTAACCATGTTGTTTCTGGGACCAAACATATCGTAACCGACAACAACAATGTTGTTTCTGGGATCGACAACAATGTATCTGGGAGCTTCCACACCGTATCAGGGAGTCAGAATACCGTATCTGGGAGCAACAATACCGTATCTGGGAGCAACCATGTCGTGTCTGGGAGCAACAAAGTCGTGACAGGAGGTTAATGGTTTGCCAGTCAGCGTAGCTCACAATCACTTGGTGGGGCCTCTCGCGTTATGTAACTTCATAGATATAGCATCCTTTTCCTACTTTAAATAAAAATTCCAGAAATTATCTTGCATACTTGTTGACATGAATATCAATGGCTGGTGTATACCAAGCCTGCTTTCTTATGTACAAATTTGCCTCGTAGATTTATGCATGTCATGTGTTCTATTCTCTGTGATGTTCTTATACACACTTCTCTTGTGAAAGTGTACATGTTCATCAATGTCGAATGTTTGGATGAAGGAGATCGAGCAAAAGAGTATAGATTGGTACAAATAATATGTACAATGTATCCTCTTTATCTAATTGAGAGGGGCGGTCCGAGCGGGTGTGGGCAGGTGGCCCTCGCCCCAACGTCTCCGTTGGTTAGTTCGGGAAGGGGGGTGTGGGCAGGTGGCATGTACCTCCATCCCTCTCAGGTCGTCCCTGGAGGGGACGGCCCTCGCTCAGGCTCTGGAGGGGGCGGCTCAGGCTCAGGTCCAGGACGGAGATATCAGGACGGGGGTGCAGGTTTCCCCTAGTTCGGCGACGGTGTTCAGTGGAGGAGCAGTGGCGCCGTTGAGCCCGGTGGGGGCGGATTTGAGGACTCGGGCAACCACGCCGGTTGGGGCAGAGCCTTTGAGCCCGGTGGGGGGTACGGCAGGTGGCCTTACCCCTAGCGGGATATCTCGTGACGACGTCATCGCTTTTGGTGGGATTCCGGACCCAGTTTCTGTTGACCAACGGATGATCTGTCGCATACAGGACCAACCGGATATCGACGATATGCAGCTTCGATGCGCCAAGCGGGCGACCAAGCTTCATAATCTTCAAACCACTACTAGTATGTCAGTTAATACAACCAATTCTATTTTGCATTTCTCTACTGAAGATATTGTTAATAACGCCACACAATTGGGGGTCTCTCTGGGTAAGATTGACAGAGAGGTAGCTAAATCCGTTAATGATATTCTGAATCTTGAGGTAGAACATGCTTTAGAGATGATTAGAAACCTAGCGGCAATTCAACCTTTGAATGATTCTGAGGTAGCTAATTTGGGAGTTAATGTGCTTGATAGTTTCTGTGCGAACCTTGAACCCGCTCTCCTGGAGGCTGAGGAGGAGGAGGATTTGTCTTCCCCGAGGCTTTCCAGGGGAGATACATCCCAGGAGGACGCGGGTGGCGATTTTGGTAGTGAGGTCAGGGTAGAAGATCACATGAAACCGAAACGCAAGTGGAAGCGTAAGATTTATCCGACTTCAGCAGTGCGCAGAACTGCTAGAATTCGAACATCTAAAAAAATTCATGATGAAATATGAAAGGCATCTTTTGGAATAGCAGAGGTCTTAAAGACTTGGCTAAAAAAAGGTTCCTTGCAGAGGCATCTATTGAGTATAAATTAGATTTCATTGCCATTTCCGAAACTGAACGGGACAACTTTACCCCACAGTTTCTTAGCACCCTATCGGGAGGGGTGGATTTTGATTGGCACTGTTTACCACCAAGAGGAAGATCCGGTGGGATTTTACTTGGGGTTAAATGCGAATCGCTGGAAGTGAGGAACGTCGTTATGGGTGACTTCGCGGTTAAGTTTAGGGTTCGGTCAAAGGTGGATGGTTTCGATTGGGCTCTGGTGGCGGTTTATGGGGCCGTGCAGCCGGAACTTAAGCCAGATTTTCTGGCTGATTTAGTCCGCATTTGTGGGAACGAGCAGCTCCCTATCTTGGTTGGGGGAGACTTTAATATTATTCGTCGGCGGGAGGAAAAAAGTAATGATAACTTTGACGGCAGATGGTCGTTTATGTTTAATACAATCATCAAAAGCTTGGACCTTCGCGAGATTGAGCTTTCTGGTAGGAAGTTTGTTGGAAATATGCCCTAGAGGCAATAATAAATTGGTTATTATTATATTTCCTTGTTCACGATAATCGTTTATTATCCATGCTAGAATTGTATTGATAGGAAACTCAGATACATGTGTGGATACATAGACAAACACCATGTCCCTAGTGAGCCTCTAGACGACTAGCTCGTTGATCAATAGATGGTTACGGTTTCCTAACCATGGACATTGGATGTCGTTGATAACGGGATCACATCATTAGGAGAATGATGTGATGGACAAGACCCAATCCTAAGCCTAGCACAGATCGTGTAGTTCGTATGCTAAAGCTTTTCTATATGTCAAGTATATTTTCCTTAGACCATGAGATTGTGCAACTCCCGGATACCGTAGGAATGCTTTGGGTGTACCAAACGTCACAACGTAACTGGGTGGCTATAAAGGTGCACTACAGGTATCTCTGAAAGTGTCTGTTGGGTTGGCACGAATCGAGACTGGGATTTGTCACTCCGTATGACGGAGAGGTATCTCTGGGCCCACTCGGTAGGACATCATCATAATGTGCACAATATGTGATCAAGGAGTTGATCACGGGATGATGTGTTATAGAACGAGTAAAGAGACTTGCCGGTAACGAGATTGAGCAAGGTATCGGTATACCGACGATCGAATCTCGGGCAAGTGCTATACCGATAGACAAAGGGAATCGTATACGGGATTGATTGAATCCTTGACATCGTGGTTCATCCGATGAGATCATCGTGGAACATGTGGGAGCCAACATGGGTATCCAGATCCCGCTGTTGGTTATTGGCCGGAGAGTTGTCTCGGTCATGTCTACATGGTTCCCGAGCCCGTAGGGTCTACACACTTAAGGTTCGATGACGCTAGGGTTATAGGGAAAGTATGTACGCGGTTACCGAATGTTGCTCGGAGTCCCGGATGAGATCCCGGACGTCACGAGGAGTTCCGGAATGGTCCGGAGGTAAAGATTCATATATGGGAAGTCCTGTTTTGGTCACCGGAAAAGTTTCGGGCGATATCGGTAATGTACCGGGACCACCGGGAGGGTCCCGGGGGTCCACCAGGTGGGGCCACCAGCCCCAGGTGGCTGCGTGGGCTAAGTGTGGGAGGGGACCAGCCCCAAGGGGGCTGGTGCGCCCCCCCACCAAGTCCCTAGGCGCATGGAGTGTGGAGGGGGGCAAACCCTAGGTCCAGATGGGCCTTAAGGCCCACCCTAGGGCGCCCCCTCTCTCTCCCCCCCTTGGCCGCACCCTAGATGGGTTCTGGGGGGCTGCCGCCACCCCTAGGGAGGAAACCCTAGATGGGGGCGCAGCCCCTACCTCCCCCCTATATATATGTGAAGTTTAGGGCTGCCCAGAACAAGTTTTGACCTCGGTCGATTGGCGCAGCCCTACCTCTCTCCCTCCTCGTCTCCCGCAGCGCTTGGCGAAGCCCTGCTGGAGTCCCGCGCTCCTCCACCACCACCACGCCGTTGTGCTGCTGTTGGATGGAGTCTTCCCCAACCTCTCCCTCTCTCCTTGCTGGATCAAGGCGTGGGAGACGTCACCGGGCTGCACGTGTGAAGAACGCGGAGGCACCGTCCGTTCGGTGCTAGGATCTTCGGCGATCTGAATCGCGGCGAGTACGACTCCATCAACCGCGTTCTTGAACGCTTCCGCTTAGCGATCTACAAGGGTATGTGGATCCAACTCTCCCCTCGTAGATGCATCTCCTAGATTGATCTTGGTGAACGTAGGAAAATTTTTGTTTCCCATGCGACGTTCCCCAACAGCTGTTGGAAATATGCCCTAGAGGCAATAATAAATTGGTTATTATTATATTTCCTTGTTCACGATAATCGTTTATTATCCATGCTAGAATTGTATTGATAGGAAACTCAGATACATGTATGGATACATAGACAAACACCATGTCCCTAGTGAGCCTCTAGACGACTAGCTCGTTGATCAATAGATGGTTACGGTTTCCTAACCATGGACATTGGATGTCGTTGATAACGGGATCACATCATTAGGAGAATGATGTGATGGACAAGACCCAATCCTAAGCCTAGCACAGATCGTGTAGTTCGTATGCTAAAGCTTTTCTATATGTCAAGTATCTTTTCCTTAGACCATGAGATTGTGCAACTCCCAGATACCGTAGGAATGCTTTGGGTGTACCAAACGTCACAACGTAACTGGGTGGCTATAAAGGTGCACAACAGGTATCTCCGAAAGTGTCTGTTGGGTTGGCACGAATCGAGACTGGGATTTGTCACTCCGTATGACGGAGAGGTATCTCTGGGCCCACTCGGTAGGACATCATCATAATGTGCTCAATATGTGATCAAGGAGTTGATCACGGGATGATGTGTTACGGAACGAGTAAAGAGACTTGCCGGTAACGAGATTGAGCAAGGTATCGGTATACCGACGATCGAATCTCGGGCAAGTGCTATACCGATAGACAAAGGGAATCGTATACGGGATTGATTGAATCCTTGACATCGTGGTTCATCCGATGAGATCATCGTGGAACATGTGGGAGCCAACATGGGTATCCAGATCCCGCTGTTGGTTATTGGCCGGAGAGTTGTCTCGGTCATGTCTACATGGTTCCCGAGCCCGTAGGGTCTACACACTTAAGGTTCGATGACGCTAGGGTTATAGGGAAAGTATGTACGCGGTTACCGAATGTTGTTCGGAGTCCCGGATGAGATCCCGGACGTCACGAGGAGTTCCGGAATGGTCCGGAGGTAAAGATTCATATATGGGAAGTCCTGTTTTGGTCACCGGAAAAGTTTCGGGCGCTATCGGTAGCGTACCGGGACCACCGGGAGGGTCCCGGGGGTCCACCGGGTGGGGCCACCAGCCCCGGAGGCATACGTGGGCCATGTGTGGGAGGGGACCAGCCCCAGGTGGGCTGGTGCGCCCCCCCACCAAGGCCCAAGGCGCCTCCAAGAGGGGAGGGGGGCAAACCCTAGGGCAGATGGGCCCTAGGGCCCAAACTGGTGCGCCCCCTCTCCCTCTCCCCCTCTGGCCGCCACCCCTAGATGGGATCTAGGGTGGCCGCACCCCTAGGGGTGGGAAACCCTAAAGGGGGGCGCAGCCCCCCCTTCCCCCTATATATATGTGAGGTTTGGGGCTGCCCATAACACGTTTTGACCTCTGTCAATTGGCGCAGCCCTACCTCTCTCCCTCCTCGTCTCCCGCAGCGCTTGGCGAAGCCCTGCTGGAGTCCCGTGCTCCTCCACCACCACCACGCCGTCGTGCTGCTGTTGGATGGAATCTTCCCCAACCTCTCCCTCTCTCCTTGCTGGATCAAGGCGTGGAAGACGTCACCGGGCTGCACGTGTGTTGAACGCGGAGGCGCCGTTGTTCGGCGCTTAGATCGGAATCAACCGCGATCTGAAACGCAGCGAGTACGACTCCTTCATCCGCGTTCTTGTAATGCTTCCGCATCGCGATCTACAAGGGTATGTAGATCCACTCTCCTTTATGCTCGTTGCTAGATTACTCCATAGATAGATCTTGGTGACGCATAGGAAAAATTTTGATTTTCTGCTACGATCCCCAACAGTGGCATCATGAGCTAGGTCTATGCGTAGTATCTTGCACGAGTAGAACACAAAGTAGTTGTGGGCGTAGATCATGTCAATTCTCTTGCCGTTACTAGTCTTATCTTGATTCGGCGGCATCGTGGGATGAAGCGGCCCGGACCGACCTTACACGTACTCTTACGTGAGACAGGTTCCACCGACTGACATGCACTAGTTGCATAAGGTGGCTAGCGGGTGTCTGTCTCTCCCACTTTAGTCGGATCGGATTCGATGAAAAGGGTCCTTATGAAGGGTAAATAGAAATTGGCATATCACGTTGTGGTTTTGGCGTAGGTAAGAAACGTTCTTACTAGAAACCTATAGCAGCCACGTAAAAACTTGCAACAACAATTAGAGGACGTCTAACTTGTTCTTGCAGCATGTGCCGTGTGATGTGATATGGCCAAAAGGATGTGATGAATGATATATATGTGATGTATGAGATTGATCATGTTCTTGTAATAGGAATCACGACTTGCATGTCGATGAGAATGACAACCGGCAGGAGCCATAGGAGTTGTCTTATTTATTGTATGACCTGCGTGTCACTGAATAACGCCATGTAATTACTTTACTTTATTGCTAAACCGTTAGCCATAGTAGTAGAAGTAATGTTTGGCGAGACAACTTCATGAAGACACGATGATGGAGATCATGATGATGGAGATCATGGTGTCATGCCGGTGACAATGATGATCATGGAGCCCCGAAGATGAAGATCAAAAGGAGCAAAATGATATTGGCCATATCATGTCACTATTTGATTGCATGTGATGTTTATCATGTTTTACATCTTATTTGCTTAGAACGACGGTAGTGAATAAGATGATCTCTCACTAAAATTTCAAGAATTGTGTTTCCCCTAACTGTGCACCGTTGCTAAGGTTCGTTGTTCCGAAGCACCACGTGATGATCGGGTGTGATAGGTTCTAACGTTCGCATACAACGGGTGTAAGCCAGATTTACACACGCAATACACTTAGGGTTGACTTGACGAGCCTAGCATGTACAGACATGGCCTCGGAACACGGAAGACCGAAAGGTCGAACATGAGTCGTATAGAAGATACGATCAACATGAAGATGTTCACCGTTGATGACTAGTCCGTCTCACGTGATGATCGGACACGGCCTAGTCGATTCGGATCATGTATCACTTAGATGACTAGAGAGATGTCTATCTGAGTGGGAGTTCATTAGATAAACTTCATTGTCATGAACAATAGTCTAAGTTGTCTTCGCAAATTATGTTGTAGACCAATAACTGCGTTGTAGCTCCCTGTTTAATACGATCCTAGAGAAAGACTAAGTTGAAAGATATTGTAAGCAAGGATACGGAATGGGTCCGTAATCCGAGGAGTGTCCTCACTGCTGCACAGAAAGCTTACGTCTTTGATGCACCGCTCGATGTGCAAACCCCTACAACGTTGTCTGTGGATGTTGTGAACACCTGAGAGACACGTCCTGATGACTACTTGATAGTTTAGTGCACCATACTTTACGGCTTAGAATCGGGATTCCAATGACGTTATGAACGCCATGGAACATATGAGATGTTCTAAGAGCTGAAATTGGGATTTCAGGCTCATGCCCGTGTTGAGAGGTATGAGACCTCTGACAAGTTCATTTGCCAAAAAGATGGAGGAGAATGGCTCAACTAGTGAGCATGTGCTCAGAATGTCTGGGTGCTAAAATCACTTGAACCAAGTGGGAGTTAATCTTCCAGGTGAGATAGTGGTTGACAGAATTCTCTAGACACTATCACCAAGCTACTAGAACTTCGTGATGAACTATGACATGCAAAGGATGGAGATGATCCCGGAGCTATTAGCGGTTCTTAAGACCGCGAAAGTAGAAATCAAGAAGGAGCATCAAGTGTTGATGGTTTAACAAGACCACTGGTTTCAGAAGGGCAAGGGCTAGAAGGGAAACTTCATGAATGGCAAACCAGTTGTCGCTCTAATGAAGGAACCCAAGGTTGAACCCAAACCTCGAGACTAAGTGCTTCTATTGTAAGGGGAACGGTCACATGGTAGCGGAACTACCCCAAATACATGGTAGATAAGAAAAGCTGGCAACTTCAACAAAGTATATTTGATATACATGTTATTGATGTGTACCTTACTAGTACTCCTTGTAGCACATGGGTATTGGATACCGGTTCAGTTGCTATTATTAGTGACTTGAAGCAAAAGCTACGGACTGAACGGAGACTAGCTAAGGGCGAGGTGACGATGTGTATTGGAAGTGTTTCCAAGGTTGATAAGATCACCATCGCACACTCCCTCTATTTTCGAGATTAGTGTTGAACCTAGATAAATGTTATCGGGTGTCTACGTTGAGCATGAATATGATTAGATCATGTTCATTGCAATACGGTTATTCATTTAAGTCAGAGAATAATGGTTATTCTGTTTACATGAATAATACCTTTATGGTCATGCACCCAATGGTTTGTTGAATCTCGATCATAGTAATACACATGATGATAATATTAATGCCAAAAGATGTAGAGTTAATGATGATAGTACCACTTTCTTGTGGCACTGCCGCTTAGGTCATTTTGGCATAAAATGCATGAAGAAACTCCATGCTGATGGATGTTTGGAGTCACTTGATTTTGAATCGCTTGACACATGCAAGCCATGCCTCTTGGGCAGGATGACTAAGATCCCGTGTTCAGGTACAATGAAACGGGAAAGTGACTTGTTGGAAATCATACATACTGATGTATGTGATCCAATGAGAATTAAGGCGTGTGGTGGATATCGTTATTTTCTCATCTTCACTGACGATTTGAGTAGATATGGTATATTTACTTAATGAAGCAAAAGTCTAAAACGCTTGAAAGGTTCAAACAATTTCAGAGTGAAGATTAAGAATCATCATAACAAGAAGATCATGTTCCTACGATCTGATCAAGGGAATATTATCTGAATTATGAGTTTGGCAATCACTTAAGACATTGTGGAATTGTTTCGCAGTTGAAGCCCCTGGAACACCACAGCGTAATGGTGTGTCCGGACATCGTAATCGAACCTTATGAGATATGGTGCGATCTATGATGTATCTTACCGATCTACCGCTGTTATTTTGAGGTTATGCATTAGAGACAGCTGCATTCACTTTAGATAGGGCACCATCTAAGTCCGTTGAGACGACGTCGTATGGTTTGGCAAGAAACCAAAGTTGTCGTTTTCTTAATGTTTGGGGCTGCGATGCTTATGGCTTCAGCCGGGAAAAGCTCGAACCCAAAGCGGAAAAATACATCTTCATGGAATACCCACTAGTAACAGTTGGGTATACCTTCCATCTCAGATCCAAGGACAAAAATGTTTGTCGCTAAGAACGGGTCCTTTCTCGAGAAGGAGTTTCTCTCGAAAGATTTGAGTGGGAGGAAGATAGAACTTGATGAGGTTGTCGAATCCTCACTTCAACCAGAGAGTAGTGCAACACAGAAAGATGTTTCTGTGGAACCTACGACAGTTGAAGAGGAAACTAATGATAGTGATCATGAAGCTCCAGATCAAGTTGCTATCGAACCTCGTAGGTCGACAAGGATATGTACTACTCCTGAGTGGTACGGTGATCCTGTCTTAGAGGTCATGTTGTTGGACAACGATGAACCTACGAACTATGGAGAAGCGATGGTGGGCCCATATTCCGACAAATGGTTAGAAGCCGAGAAATCCGAGATAGGATCCATGTATCGAAACAAAGTATGGACTTTGGTGGACTTGCCCGATGACTGGCAAGCCATTGAGATAAATGGATTTTTAGGAAGAAGACGGACGTGGACGGTAATGTCACCGTCTATGAAGCTCGACTTGTGGAGAAGAGTTTTCCACAAGTTCAAGGAGTTGACTACGATGAGATTTTCTCACCCGTAGCGATGCTTAAGTCCGTCGGAATCATGTTAGCATTAGCTGCATTTATGAGATCTGGCAGATGGATGACAAAACAAGTTTCCTTACCAGTTTTTGTAAGGAAAGGTTGTATATGATACAATTAGAAAGGTTTTGTCGATCCTGAGGATGCTAAAAGATATGCTAGCTCCAGTGATCCTTCTATGGACTAGAGCAAGCATCTCGGAGTCGGAATATATGCTTTGATGGAGTGATCAAAGTTTTTGGGTATACAAAGTTTGTTAGAAACTTGTATTTACAATAAAGTGAGTGGGAGCACTACAACATTTCTGATAAGTATATGTGAATGACATATTGTTGATTCGAAATGATGTAGAATTTCTGGAAAGCATAAAGGGTTGTTTGAAATGTGTTTTTCAAAGGAGTACCTGGATAAAGCTGCTTACATATTGGGCATCAAGATCTATAGAGATAGATCAAGACGCCTGATGATACTTTAAAAGGAACACACACCTTGGCATGATTTTGAAGGAGTTCAAAATAGATCAGTCAAAGAAGGAGTTCTTGCCTGATTTGTAAGGTGTGAAGTTGAGTAAGACTCAAAACTTGACCACGGCAGAAGGAAGAGGAAGGACGAAGGTCGTCCCCTATGATTTTGTCATAGGCTCTATACGGTATGCCATGATGAGTACCGCACCTGATGTGTGCCTTGCCACATGTCTGGCAAGAGGGTACAAAGGTGATCCAGGAGTGGATCACTAGATAGTGGTCAAAATTATCCTTAGAGGAATAAGGAAATGTTTCTCGGTTATGGAGGTGATAAAGAGTTCGACGTAAACAGTTACGTCGATGCAAGCTTAGCACCTATCCGGGTAACTCTAAGTGGAGATACCGGATACGTATAATGGAGCAACAGTTTGGAATAGCTCCAAGTGGAACGTGGTAGCAGCATCTACGATATGACATAAAGTTTTGCGAAGTACATAGGTCTCTGAATGTTGCAGACCCGTTGACTACAACCTCTCTCACAAGCATAACATGATCAAACCCAGAACTCATTGAGTGTTAATCACATATTGATGTGAACTAGATTACTGACTCTAGTAAACTCTTTGGATGTTGGTCACATGGCGATGTGACCTGTGAGTGTTAATCACATGGCGATGTGAACTAGATTATTGACTCTAGTGCAAGTGGGAGACTGTTGGAAATATGCCCTAGAGGCAATAATAAATTGGTTATTATTATATTTCCTTGTTCACGATAATCGTTTATTATCCATGCTAGAATTGTATTGATAGGAAACTCAGATACATGTGTGGATACATAGACAAACACCATGTCCCTAGTGAGCCTCTAGACGACTAGCTCGTTGATCAATAGATGGTTACGGTTTCCTAACCATGGACATTGGATGTCGTTGATAACGGGATCACATCATTAGGAGAATGATGTGATGGACAAGACCCAATCCTAAGCCTAGCACAGATCGTGTAGTTCGTATGCTAAAGCTTTTCTATATGTCAAGTATCTTTTCCTTAGACCATGAGATTGTGCAACTCCCGGATACCGTAGGAATGCTTTGGGTGTACCAAACGTCACAACGTAACTGGGTGGCTATAAAGATGCACTACAGGTATCTCCGAAAGTGTCTTTTGGGTTGGCACGAATCGAGACTGGGATTTGTCACTCCGTATGACGGAGAGGTATCTCTGGGCCCACTCGGTAGGACATCATCATAATGTGCACAATATGTGATCAAGGAGTTGATCACGGGATGATGTGTTACGGAACGAGTAAAGAGACTTGCCGGTAACGAGATTGAGCAAGGTATCGGTATACCGACGATCGAATCTCAGGCAAGTGCTATACCGATAGACAAAGGGAATCGTATACGGGATTGATTGAATCCTTGACATCGTGGTTCATCCGATGAGATCATCGTGGAACATGTGGGAGCCAACATGGGTATCCAGATCCCGCTGTTGGTTATTGGCCGGAGAGTTGTCTCGGTCATGTCTACATGGTTCCCGAGCCCGTAGGGTCTACACACTTAAGGTTCGATGACGCTAGGGTTATAGGGAAAGTATGTACGCGGTTACCGAATGTTGTTCGGAGTCCCGGATGAGATCCCGGACGTCACGAGGAGTTCCGGAATGGTCCGGAGGTAAAGATTCATATATGGGAAGTCCTGTTTTGGTCACCGGAAAAGTTTCGGGCGCTATCGGTAGCGTACCGGGACCACCGGGAGGGTCCCGGGGGTCCACCGGGTGGGGCCACCAGCCCCGGAGGCATACGTGGGCCATGTGTGGGAGGGGACCAGCCCCAGGTGGGCTGGTGCGCCCCCCCACCAAGGCCCAAGGCGCCTCCAAGAGGGGAGGGGGGCAAACCCTAGGGCAGATGGGCCCTAGGGCCCAAACTGGTGCGCCCCCTCTCCCTCTCCCCCTCTGGCCGCCACCCCTAGATGGGATCTAGGGTGGCCGCACCCCTAGGGGTGGGAAACCCTAAAGGGGGGCGCAGCCCCCCCTTCCCCCTATATATATGTGAGGTTTGGGGCTGCCCATAACACGTTTTGACCTCTGTCAATTGGCGCAGCCCTACCTCTCTCCCTCCTCGTCTCCCGCAGCGCTTGGCGAAGCCCTGCTGGAGTCCCGCGCTCCTCCACCACCACCACGCCGTCGTGCTGCTGTTGGATGGAGTCTTCCCCAACCTCTCCCTCTCTCCTTGCTGGATCAAGGCGTGGAAGACGTCACCGGGCTGCACGTGTGTTGAACGCGGAGGCGCCGTTGTTCGGCGCTTAGATCGGAATCAACCGCGATCTGAATCGCAGCGAGTACGACTCCTTCATCCGCGTTCTTGTAATGCTTCCGCATCGCGATCTACAAGGGTATGTAGATCCACTCTCCTTTATGCTCGTTGCTAGATTACTCCATAGATAGATCTTGGTGACGCATAGGAAAAATTTTGATTTTCTGCTACGATCCCCAACAGTGGCATCATGAGCTAGGTCTATGCGTAGTATCTTGCACGAGTAGAACACAAAGTAGTTGTGGGCGTAGATCATGTCAATTCTCTTGCCGTTACTAGTCTTATCTTGATTCGGCGGCATCGTGGGATGAAGCGGCCCGGACCGACCTTACACGTACTCTTACGTGAGACAGGTTCCACCGACTGACATGCACTAGTTGCATAAGGTGGCTAGCGGGTGTCTGTCTCTCCCACTTTAGTCGGATCGGATTCGATGAAAAGGGTCCTTATGAAGGGTAAATAGAAATTGGCATATCACGTTGTGGTTTTGGCGTAGGTAAGAAACGTTCTTGCTAGAAACCTATAGCAGCCACGTAAAAACTTGCAACAACAATTAGATGACGTCTAACTTGTTCTTGCAGCATGTGTCGTGTGATGATATGGCCAAAAGGATGGGATGAATGATATATGTGTGATGTATGAGATTGATCATGTTCTTGTAATAGGAATCACGACTTGCATGTCGATGAGAATGACAACCGGCAGGAGCCATAGGAGTTGTCTTATTTATTGTATGACCTGCGTGTCACTGAATAACGCCATGTAATTACTTTACTTTATTGCTAAACGTTAGCCATAGTAGTAGAAGTAATGTTTGGCGAGACGACTTCATGGAGATCATGATGATGGAGATCATGGTGTCATGCCGGTGACAATGATGATCATGGAGCCCCGAAGATGAAGATCAAAAGGAGCAAAATGATATTGGCCATATCATGTCACTATTTGATTGCATGTGATGTTTATCATGTTTTACATCTTATTTGCTTAGAACGACGGTAGTGAATAAGATGATCTCTCACTAAAATCTCAAGAATTGTGTTCCCCCTAACTGTGCACCGTTGCTAAGGTTCGTTGTTCCGAAGCACCACGTGATGATCGGGTGTGATAGGTTCTAACGTTCGCATACAACGGGTGTAAGCCAGATTTACACACGCAATACACTTAGGGTTGACTTGACGGGCCTAGCATGTACAGACATGGCCTCGGAACACGGAAGACCGAAAGGTCGAACATGAGTCGTATAGAAGATACGATCAACATGAAGATGTTCACCGTTGATGACTAGTCCGTCTCACGTGATGATCTGACACGGCCTAGTCGATTCGGATCATGTATCACTTAGATGACTAGAGAGATGTCTATCTGAGTGGGAGTTCATTAGATAAACTTCATTGTCATGAACAATAGTCTAAGTTGTCTTCGCAAATTATGTTGTAGACCAATAACTGCGTTGTAGCTCCCTGTTTAATACGATCCTAGAGAAAGACTAAGTTGAAAGATATTGTAAGCAAGGATGCGGAATGGGTCCGTAATCCGAGGAATGTCCTCACTGCTGCACAGAAAGCTTACGTCTTTGATGCACCGCTCGATGTGCAAACCCCTACAACGTTGTCTGTGGATGTTGTGAACACCTGAGAGACACGTCCTGATGACTACTTGATAGTTTAGTGCACCATACTTTACGGCTTAGAATCGGGATTCCAATGACGTTATGAACGCCATGGAACATATGAGATGTTCTAAGAGCTGAAATTGGGATTTCAGGCTCATGCCCGTGTTGAGAGGTATGAGACCTCTGACAAGTTCATTTGCCAAAAAGATGGAGGAGAATGGCTCAACTAGTGAGCATGTGCTCAGAATGTCTGGGTGCTAAAATCACTTGAACCAAGTGGGAGTTAATCTTCCAGGTGAGATAGTGGTTGACAGAATTCTCTAGACACTATCACCAAGCTACTAGAACTTCGTGATGAACTATGACATGCAAAGGATGGAGATGATCCCGGAGCTATTAGCGGTTCTTAAGACCGCGAAAGTAGAAATCAAGAAGGAGCATCAAGTGTTGATGGTTTAACAAGACCACTGGTTTCAGAAGGGCAAGGGCTAGAAGGGAAACTTCATGAATGGCAAACCAGTTGTCGCTCTAATGAAGGAACCCAAGGTTGAACCCAAACCTCGAGACTAAGTGCTTCTATTGTAAGGGGAACGGTCACATGGTAGCGGAACTACCCCAAATACATGGTAGATAAGAAAAGCTGGCAACTTCAACAAAGTATATTTGATATACATGTTATTGATGTGTACCTTACTAGTACTCCTTGTAGCACATGGGTATTGGATACCGGTTCAGTTGCTATTATTAGTGACTTGAAGCAAAAGCTACGGACTGAACGGAGACTAGCTAAGGGCGAGGTGACGATGTGTATTGGAAGTGTTTCCAAGGTTGATAAGATCACCATCGCACACTCCCTCTATTTTCGAGATTAGTGTTGAACCTAGATAAATGTTATCGGGTGTCTACGTTGAGCATGAATATGATTAGATCATGTTCATTGCAATACGGTTATTCATTTAAGTCAGAGAATAATGGTTATTCTGTTTACATGAATAATACCTTTATGGTCATGCACCCAATGGTTTGTTGAATCTCGATCATAGTAATACACATGATGATAATATTAATGCCAAAAGATGTAGAGTTAATGATGATAGTACCACTTTCTTGTGGCACTGCCGCTTAGGTCATTTTGGCATAAAATGCATGAAGAAACTCCATGCTGATGGATGTTTGGAGTCACTTGATTTTGAATCGCTTGACACATGCAAGCCATGCCTCTTGGGCAGGATGACTAAGATCCCGTGTTCAGGTACAATGAAACGGGAAAGTGACTTGTTGGAAATCATACATACTGATGTATGTGATCCAATGAGAATTAAGGCGTGTGGTGGATATCGTTATTTTCTCATCTTCACTGACGATTTGAGTAGATATGGTATATTTACTTAATGAAGCAAAAGTCTAAAACGCTTGAAAGGTTCAAACAATTTCAGAGTGAAGATTAAGAATCATCATAACAAGAAGATCATGTTCCTACGATCTGATCAAGGGAATATTATCTGAATTATGAGTTTGGCAATCACTTAAGACATTGTGGAATTTTTTCGCAGTTGAAGCCCCTGGAACACCACAGCGTAATGGTGTGTCCGGACATCGTAATCGAACCTTATGAGATATGGTGCGATCTATGATGTATCTTACCGATCTACCGCTGTTATTTTGAGGTTATGCATTAGAGGCAGCTGCATTCACTTTAGATAGGGCACCATCTAAGTCCGTTGAGACGACGTCGTATGGTTTGGCAAGAAACCAAAGTTGTCGTTTTCTTAATGTTTGGGGCTGCGATGCTTATGGCTTCAGTCGGGAAAAGCTCGAACCCAAAGCGGAAAAATACATCTTCATGGAATACCCACTAGTAACAGTTGGGTATACCTTCCATCTCAGATCCAAGGACAAAAATGTTTGTCGCTAAGAACGGGTCCTTTCTCGAGAAGGAGTTTCTCTCGAAAGATTTGAGTGGGAGGAAGATAGAACTTGATGAGGTTGTCGAATCCTCACTTCAACCAGAGAGTAGTGCAACACAGAAAGATGTTTCTGTGGAACCTACGACAGTTGAAGAGGAAACTAATGATAGTGATCATGAAGCTCCAGATCAAGTTGCTATCGAACCTCGTAGGTCGACAAGGATATGTACTACTCCTGAGTGGTACGGTGATCCTGTCTTAGAGGTCATGTTGTTGGACAACGATGAACCTACGAACTATGGAGAAGCGATGGTGGGCCCATATTCCGACAAATGGTTAGAAGCCGAGAAATCCGAGATAGGATCCATGTATCGAAACAAAGTATGGACTTTGGTGGACTTGCCCGATGACTAGCAAGCCATTGAGATAAATGGATTTTTAGGAAGAAGACGGACGTGGACGGTAATGTCATCGTCTATGAAGCTCGACTTGTGGAGAAGAGTTTTCCACAAGTTCAAGGAGTTGACTACGATGAGATTTTCTCACCCGTAGCGATGCTTAAGTCCATCGGAATCATGTTAGCATTAGCTGCATTTATGAGATCTGGCAGATGGATGACAAAACAAGTTTCCTTACCAGTTTTTGTAAGGAAAGGTTGTATATGATACAATCAGAAAGGTTTTGTCGATCCTGAGGATGCTAAAAGATATGCTAGCTCCAGCGATCCTTCTATGGACTAGAGCAAGCATCTCGGAGTCGGAATATATGCTTTGATGGAGTGATCAAAGTTTTTGGGTATACAAAGTTTGTTAGAAACTTGTATTTACAATAAAGTGAGTGGGAGCACTACAACATTTCTGATAAGTATATGTGAATGACATATTGTTGATTCAAAATGATGTAGAATTTCTGGAAAGCATAAAGGGTTGTTTGAAATGTGTTTTTCAAAGGAGTACCTGGATAAAGCTGCTTACATATTGGGCATCAAGATCTATAGAGATAGATCAAGACGCCTGATGATACTTTAAAAGGAACACACACCTTGGCATGATTTTGAAGGAGTTCAAAATAGATCAGTCAAAGAAGGAGTTCTTGCCTGATTTGTAAGGTGTGAAGTTGAGTAAGACTCAAAACTTGACCACGGCAGAAGGAAGAGGAAGGACGAAGGTCGTCCCCTATGCTTTTGTCATAGGCTCTATACGGTATGCCATGATGAGTACCGCACCTGATGTGTGCCTTGCCACATGTCTGGCAAGAGGGTACAAAGGTGATCCAGGAGTGGATCACTAGATAGTGGTCAAAATTATCCTTAGAGGAATAAGGAAATGTTTCTCGGTTATGGAGGTGATAAAGAGTTCGACGTAAACAGTTACGTCGATGCAAGCTTAGCACCTATCCGGGTAACTCTAAGTGGAGATACCGGATACGTATAATGGAGCAACAGTTTGGAATAGCTCCAAGTGGAACGTGGTAGCAGCATCTACGATATGACATAAAGTTTTGCGAAGTACATAGGGATCTGAATGTTGCAGACCCGTTGACTACAACCTCTCTCACAAGCATAACATGATCAAACCCAGAACTCATTGAGTGTTAATCACATATTGTAGGACCGAAAGTAGGTCTAGAGGGGGGGTGATTAGACTACTTGACAATATAAAAAATCTGCCTTTAGATCATGCAATGTTTTTGGCAGTTTCACAATTAAGAACAATTCAAGTATCACCCTACACATGCAATTCTAGAGTATAAGCAGCGGAAAGTAAATTGCACATGTAAAAGAGAGGTGGAGAAGATCAAACGCAGTTTGGTGACACGGAGATTTTTGTCGTGGTTCCGATAGGTGGTGCTATCGTACATCCACGTTGATGGAGACTTCAACCCACGGAGGGTAACGGCTGCGCGAGTCCACGGAGGGCTCCACCCACAAAGGGTCCACGAAGAAGCAACCTTGTCTATTCCATCACGGCCTACGCCCATGGAGGACTAGCCTTACTCGGGGTAGATCTTCACGAAGTAGGCGATCTCCTTGCCCTTACAAACTTCTTGGTTCAACTCCACATCTCAAAGACGGAGGCTCCCAAGCGACACCTAACCAATCTAGGAGGCACCACCCCCCAAAAGGTAATAGACGGTGTTGATGATGATGAACTCCTTGCTCTTGTGCTTCAGATGATAATCTCCCCAACACTCAACTCTCCTCACTGATATGACTGTGGTGGAAGAAAGATTTGAGTGGAAAGCAACTTGGGAAGGCTAGAAATCAAGTTTCATATGGTAGGAATGGAATGGCTTGATCTCAACACAAGGGTAGGTGGTTCACTTCTCAGAAAGTGTGTGGTAGAAGTGGTGGTACTTTCTGATGGCTCTCCTCACGAGTGAAGAGGGGGTGGAGGGGTATATATAGCCTCCACACAAAATCCAACCGTTACACACACATTTGACCAATCTCGGTGAGACCGAAGTGCAAACTCGGTCAGACCGAAAGTTCAAATATAGTGAACGTTGGGATTTTCGGTGGGACCGAAAATACCATCTCGGTGTGTCCGAAGTGAGTCAAAGGTTAGGGTTTGCCATCTCGGTGTGACCGAAAACAACAACTCGGATATTCCGAAATGCTGTCAATTGGTTACAGAAGGTTGGCAGTCCATTTTCGGTGAGACCGAAACTCAGAATCGGATGGACCGAGAAATTAGGGTTTGGGGAAATAACTGAAGTGGTTCATCTCGGTGGGACTGAGTTTGCAGAATCGGTTTGTCCGAGATTACTTATGAGTGTGTTGAATAGTGAAGAGTGCTGATAGTTGAGGGAGCTAGATCACCAAGCACTTGAGCAACAAGAACATTAACACAACCTCATCCCCTTTTAATAGTATTGGCTTTTCCTATGGACTCAATGTGATCTTTGATCACTAAACCAAAAATAGAGTCTTGAGCTTTTGCCAATGCTCGTCTTAGCATTTTGAGGGGTCCACTTCTTCAGACATTTCCATACCCATATCATCGAACTTTTCTGAAATGATTCTCAAGTAAATATTAGTTCAATGATATATATGTTGTTATTAATTACCAAAACCACCCGGGGATTAGTTGCACTTTCAATCTCCCCCTTTTTGGTAATTGATGACAACATATAGATCAAAGCTTCGACAAAAGATATAATCAATGAATGATATTGTCGCTTTGAGAAGTATGTGATAAACAAGAGCTCCCCCTAAATTTGTGCATTATTTAAAATTTGCGTTTGAATGCAAATGCACAATCGATTAGGATTATGGGTCACTCTTCCATGTCACATACATCTTGGTGGAGCGCACAAAATGATAAGAATGAGTAACATGCACTCAATCACCAAGACAAGAGTAAATAGCCATACAATAAGGAATAGCATATGATAAGCAATAAGCACACATTAAAGCATAGTATGACTAAGCACTCATTAAGGTAGCATCAAACGTAGTAGCAAGCACACATAAAGTATCAGGAACCAAAAGAAACCAATGTATCACAAAGAAAACCGGCAAAAGACGAAAGACGAAAGAGCACTCTCTCTCTCGAAGCCCTATGATCTATAACAATTTCTCCCCCATTGGCAACAAGTTACCAAAAAGTTCGAAAAGGTATAGAGCTAAACGTCACTGCGGGCTCTGCTGGCGGCTCCCGTCTGGGTAGATGTCGGTGTAGAGATAGCTGCATCTGCGAAGACTTCTGCTGAAGTCTGCGGTGGAGGAGTGGATGC